>OY292514.1:10208239-10603924 GCA_958496365.1 Subacronicta megacephala
CCGCCGCCGCTGCCGCGCACCGCGCTCACCGGGTCCACGTCAGCCTCGTCTACCATCATTCGCTGTGGGAAAGAATCCACGTTAATATTTACACAATAAATTATTATTATTAAAGCACAAAACGAGACGTATAATAAGACAAAATTATTCTTCACATAATATGTCTAGGAATAATTTCGGAATATCATGGTGTTTTTTATTGTGATTCAATTCCCAGTGATCACAACAATAAGCTAATTAAATCTGTTTCGGTCTTAAAATATTTTGGCCTATGATTACAAAATTTAAAAAAAGAACAATCTAATGATTGTTACGCGAGAGGTAACAGTCATAGTGACGACTACTAGACTGCTTCTAAAAAAAGGTCGCAATGATGTTAGAGTAGTACAGCAACAAACCTTGTCTATCTTGAAGGGGTTTCCGAACATGTGTTGCCGTACAGGTTGCGACTCTATTTCCCGCAGCTGCGGCGTCATCCGCTTGAGGTACTCCTGGTAGTTGCCCATTTGAGCCACCGGCATCGAATGTACACTGTCCTCGTCGACCAGCCGAGTATGGGCCAACGACGGTTGCAAGAAGTTTGCGCGCATACGTACCACCTGAAAAATATTAATAAAATTGACATCTAAGAAAAAATATATCTATACGGTCAGAAATTGCACATGATTAATACCGGACGCTTTTCTGTTAAATTTATTTTTTATATTCCTAAACGCCTTGACCAGTGACATCTAAATTAATTTAATGAAATATTTCTTTAGTACCCGCGATCTGAAAGGCATACCTCAACCACTAGGTCCACGCTCTATCGATCACTATTAATAGCTTTAAAAATCCAATAGTAATAAGAAGAAACCCCTTTGGAAATGTAAATAAAGAAAATAGTTGCGCGGGGCCCCTTATTAGAATACAATAGGCTTACAACCACAAAAAAAACATACTGTATGCTAAATAGACTTGTTTGAAAGCTTGCCAATAAAAATAAGAAATCCTTTGTTTATATTCTTATTGAGATGCAAACATCCAACTTGAACATGGTAAGAATGAGGATACAGTTAGAAAAAAAAAATTCAATTTGCGCAGAGAGATCAGTGAAATCCTACTGCCACTGAGTGTACGACCAAATCACGACCCTTTTTAAAAAAAAAAGAACATATGTTGGATTAATAAACATAAGCTTCTGTGTATCAATGCACACATTTTATTCTAAATACCTCACAATTTAGGCAGGATAAAACTTTTTGCTAATTGCTCGCGACTTTTAAAACCTCCTACACGGATCGAAATATTCGCAAAAATGTTCCGCACGTTTATAGGTTTAGTAGATTATTAATCAATCTTATTATGATTCTTACCTGATCTAATAAATCTCTCCTCTGTATATCGAAAGGATTCCTATACGTGTGCGCTTGGGCCTTATGTCTTCCACGCGAGAGCCCCACAACGAAACCTCCAAACTCGTTCAATTGATCGCGGAGCGCTGAAAATTTGTCTTGCAGACATGGATGCGTCGTTAAGTCTTTTCGAAGAGCTGAGCGCGGCATTACCCTTACGCTTTCAGCTACCTGAAATACATAATAATCAAATTAAACAAAGGAAATAATATTTTTTTAAAGTTCTTAAATTAAATACAAAAGCCTGTACAAAAAAAAATATAATGATATAAATTGTGTTATATTTGTGAAACGCATGTTGCACTGCATGTTGGAGTTTTAATTTATGTAAATGGAAAATAGATAATTTTTTGACGACGACATCTGTGGTTAGTGTCAGAGTGCTGATCACGGGTTCGATTCCCACAGGACATAAATATTTATGTGATAATGAACGTAAGTGTATAGTGTAATACATAAGACACACCCAGAAGAACACAAATTTATAAATTATAAAGTATTATAAAAATGTAATTACAACAAGTACCTATATAAAAAATATTATATCCATTGTCTAGAACGCAGAGTAAAATAAAATATTTTGGTGCCTACGTCTTAAGTAAATAGCATAAATGAAATAGCTGGTAGATGTTGACATTTCTTGTCCCGATGTTGCAGGAATGTCATTGTTATTGAATGTAGATCATAGTAACTTAGTATCTACTCACTAATTGGTTGCACATTCTGACTATTCTCAGTATCTATCGGGCTCCGAGTCATTATGTTACATGTTATTGCATACACGAACTTTTTGATAGGATAATGAATATAAATAGCATGAGGCAAGAAAGTTTTCTACACTTATATTTACCTTTTGCGTATTATTGCTGGATGATTTATTGATGACGTCGGCACAAAGTTTTTCGAATTCTACCTTAGCTTGGTTTTTCAGTCTTTTCAAGTAGTTCAATACGGAGAAACTGAGCGAGTTATCTTGAGAGTCGGGTATCAAGCTCTGAAGCAGTTGTGCGGATGCTCCCATTTTGGTCAATGCTCGCCGTAGAGGCTGTAAATAAAAATATTAAGCATTTTAGGACTATAAATTTAATTGTACACAATCTTAGCATATCTTATAAGGTCATTAAAAAGGGTCACGTAGATGACGTCAGCTTCAAGAGACGAAATGACTTCACAAGTCCTAGTAATCTTTCAAAGTATAAAAAAAAACAGGGCTAGGCCGTCGGACTTGCGATCATGTGGGTGCCGGTTCGAAACCCACCCATTGCACTACCGACATGAACCCACTCATAACACAAGCATTTAGCTAAGCACGAGGGGTTAACAAGTATACTAGTATTGTGCGACCCACATTGTTAGTAAGCTTTTTAAAAAAAAAACGCCTTACTTACCGCAACATAATAAGAAGGCATTCTATCGAGGTAATGTTGGAAAGCAAGCTTCCACTCTGGAGTGGGTTTGCACCGGTGCACTTTGAACAAGTCGTCCAAAAGGGGCAGGAGCATTGGATAGTTGTACGGCAACACGAACAAGTTCACACATGTCAAGTTTGTAGACGCTTTCAAGTAGCCAAACGGGTGATTAATCTCAGAGTTCTTGCACCCGCTGTTGGCTACGAAGACCTGGAAATACCAAATAAAAAATCAGATTTATAACTAAGGAGATCGCATTGAAATTAAGTTTGGTTCAGGAATTACGATATTGCCAAGAGAGGTAGAGAGATAAGGATTTCATCTTTATTTTTAAGTCGGTAAAATATTTATAGACTCAAGATTTTATGAATGAGGAACAAGGATTCAATTCTATAAATAGCATAATAAAAATTAAATATTTTTTATTCAATCATAAATTTAATCATAAACGACTATATGCTAGTTAACTAATCGACATCTTGTTAGTAGTTTAGAGTATACTACATCCGCCCTAAACCTTAGAAACTACAAGAGAACTGCTAATATAATTATGTGTAATTATGTGTACTTCATTTGTGCATCTATGACTACTTTGTTTCCATTATTGAATAATTTATTAGCAATAATTGTGCATCATTATTTAATTACCTACATTCGAATTTATTAACCAAGATAATTGTAATTTTTGAAATTCCAAACTTTATATCATACACGATAAAGTTCACATTTCATTGCCACTAAAATATATTTAGGTCCTTATTTACATGATCATTTCAAAATTAACTTAAACTACATGATTTTAAAGAAGACATTTGAGTAAGTGGCATAGTTTTAGAATAGTGGAGTGCAATTTGTTCGCATTAACAAGGTAACCTAGATAGTTAAAGAGATTATTAATGCATCTGCTGTATTATTATTGTTGTCTGGCAGAAAATTTCTAACGGCATTTAGACCGCTTTTGTACCAATGATATAAACGAATTTAAACTGGAATCTATTGTTGCTAGTGTACGCACGGCTACACATCAAGCTATAAAATCCAGTATAGGCTGGCCTTGAATTGTGCGGAAAACCTTTACAATGGGAGGTCAGTCTTAACCAGTTTTGTATAGCTTGATGTGTATTCGTGGGTACATAAATACAAATAATGTCTATTAAGATTTTATTTTTATCTCCCCGAACCATGTCAATATTGCCACACTTTAATTGATTGTGAGGTAACTTATATTTTTAGAGGTATACATTTCTTTTGTCACACTACCCGTCAAGCGCCATATTGTAGACACGATGAGACAAAATCTATTGTTTTGCCCTCATGAGACCACTACATGCATCGGTGAATTAATTGATTGTAGAGCAACATATTTTTAGGGCTATTTCTTACCTGCCAACACACGGTCGGTTGTTTTCTGGCCAATATGAACTGCGTCAATGGACTAGGTTCCAGCTCGTACTTGTCAAATGGTAGGTTGTCGATCACCATAGGCTCCTGACTCGAACAAGTAAACTTTACCACCGGGTGTGCAGAGCGAGGTGGCTGCAAATTACGAAAAAGTATCTTAAAAGTGCATGCTTTTTATTTCGAAATGTCGTAGAAAGAAAGTTGTTTATTAACTTCCGTTTATTCGTTTCCGAATATCCTTATAATTAACCTGGTAGGCATCATACAATGTAAACATGGAAATATTTATGTCAAGGTCACTATATCTTCAAACCGTAATGACGTCATATGGTTAAAAGAGGTTGAAACCCGTTTTAAAAACGAGTTTCAAAGTAAGTGCTTAAATACTTTTTTTTGTGCACCGTTCAACTTTCTGCTTTTATGTCGATCGAGCTTAAAAGTGTTAAGTTCATAAACAAACAGTGTACGCCAACAATTTTCGAAAATCGTCGTGAGTCAATACCGTATGAGAACCAATATTTTCCGAATATGTTATTATATGCGTACATAAATAATTACAAGGCCCATGTGTAGTGATGAAAGTATGCATTTATGATCGTTTCATGGCAATTACGGTGGTTTTTCAGTGTTTACACCACTTTTTTTTTACGGATACTTCATGGATCATCCTTTGCCTGGGATGGCGACCAGGTATGTTGGACTCATATCCATACCTAAAACCGTACCATCCTTCCATTGCCCAATAGTCTGCATAGAATTGAGTTATAGATATCCAAGGGGAATCTTTAATGTATCCGAGCAGGCAATACCATTTATTTTCGGGAATCTTTTTCATTTTATATTTAAACAACCTCAATCACGGTTCAGTACTCATAGTTTTATAACAGCTTATAAGATTTCATAATAATCATAATCATCAGCTATATTCTCCCATTGCTGAAATTAGGCCTCTCCTAATGAACAACATAATGTCTGATCTTGGACTCTCGTAGCCTAATAGGTAGGGCGTCGATTTGCGATCATGCGGTTTCCGGTTTGAAATCCACCCATTGCTCTACCGACTTGAATCCACTCGTAACACAAGCAGCTTAGCTTAGCATAAGGAGTTAATCAAAACTCTAGTAATGTGAGACCCACTTCGCTAGTAAGGTTTAAAAAAACTGTAAGCCGCCTTCCTCAAATAGTCACTTCGCACACTCAAATGGAGACGGTCTCTATTCAAGATTTTTTTTTTTATCACTGATAGGCTCCCGCTTGACCTCAACTTGCCTGATTTTAAGCATCGAAGTGGTCTAAGATGGAGCGCGCTTGCCTAGAAGGTACCTATTCACTCTAGTCTTGAAGAGAGTGAAAAGGTATCTATATTGCTCTAACAGTTAACAATTTATATATTTCTAGATGATTTTACTAAATTACATACCAATGTCTGCGCGTTGGGGTCCGATCGGAAAGACTCCGGTATTGGCCAGAAGCCGACAGCGAAGCCCTTCTGCGCGACCGTGCGCGGGACGTAGATAAGGCGGCGGCAGGAGTGCCACGCCTGTGGCGCGCTCGGCCCTTGGTTCTGAGTTTGATACTGGCCGCTGTTCCAACGCTGAAAAGAGGAGTATTGAATTGAGTCAAAGTCAAAATAATTTATTCAAAATAGACTACCAGGTAGTATTTTTTGGACATCATTTTTAGATTAGAGACAGTCCCAAAAACTAGGAAGCGGCGCAACAAACTCCTTAGCAAAAAAAAAACTGTCCGTTCATTTATTTGCTAAGGCGTTACATTTATTAACATAAGTACATAGAGAATTTTAATTTTTGTTTGGAGTACTTAATTCATGTTTCATTGCTACATGATAGCAGCCATGTCAGTAACGCATTTAAACTGTAAGAACACCGTTCAAAATAACCTAAATTTAACAACAAACTGCCTTATAGGTCTTTTAGTCGCATTCGCGGCTGCTAAGTGTGAGATCCTGGTTTCTATTCCTAACAGAGTTATTGGGTTTTTCCATTAGGAAATTCTAAGTAGCATCTCGTTTGGTTTTGTGCCTGGTTGATGGCAATAGGCGAATTATGCAAATTGTGTTTATCACTAAATCAATGCACATCTACCTAACGCTTTGAGGACACAAGCGTAACGATGTATGGTATGTTATGCAACATCTACAAATTTATTTACCAGATTACTGAAGTAAAAGGTCACCGACTCTGTAATGTAATAGCTTTTTTTGTCGGAGAAAATGCCTGTGCGCGCATTCGACACCATCGGGGAGCGTTGTGATTCATACAGCGCCTACATAAAATATGTAGGCGGTTTTACTAACAAAGAACGATTATTTTGATAAGAAAAGAAAGTATTTTATTTAGACACTGAATGATCGAGTAAAATTAAGCCAACTAAAACTATTATTTGAAATATCATTTAATAAGGCTGCCTCGTTAGTCTTGTGGTCCGAAGCGCGACTGCTACGCAAGAGGTCCTGGGGTTCGATTCCCGGGTCGAGCAAAGTGTTATTGGCTTTTCTATGAAATTCCCAGTACCAGCTCGGAGTCTGGATTTGTGCCCGGTTAATGGCAATAGGCTTGCCCCCTATTACATGGGACCTAAACATACCGGCGAAACGTGGGTGTACATAAGTACACCTCTGCCGAACCCTTCGGGGAATACAGGCGTGATGGTATGTATCATTTAATACCTGTCTCGCGGATGTTACTCGCATTGATCTCATTATGATTCCCTAAATCCTTTCGTTGTCGATGCCTACACAATTGTTAGGAACCCCGCTAAATTAAAAGCTACTAGGTTCTGAGATATTGTAATTAGTCATTAAGGTGAGTAGTTCTCATTTGATATATGGAAGACATTTATCATCACATAACCAGATCAAAGAAACAAAAAATTAGTCCGACTGTCACATAAATGTTAATATGGGCCAAAAAAATTTATTAATAATCATATGGCGATAAAAATAAAACAAGTTAATAGCGTTGCTGCGTGCAATTCATGTTTTTTTTAGAGTAAAATGATGAACTATATCCTATTCCCTGTGCATGGGACGATTTCAACACCGTGGCGAGGCGATAACATGTTAATAGATTAGGTATATAGGGCTTTGCACCCATCTTATGCGTCACAAAGCATTTTCTTATCATTAAACGAACGTAAGCAAACGGTGAGAGAAGTTTTACCTTTCTATGTGTTAAGCAATAAAGATAGGATGTAAAAGTACCATCAAATTTTTATTTTATCCTATAAAAAAGGTAAAAGGTGAGAACATTTATCTTGGAATATTCTGTATACATACCTAATCAATGAGCAAATAAAATAGATAATTAAACCTCCTTACCGTACTTAAATTATAAATGCGAAAGAAAGTATATGTAATCTATTCTGCCTACCCCAGTGGAAAAATTCGTTGAGTGTATTTTTTGTATTATAAGAATATATTTTCACTCTGATGAAACACATTTCTTTAACAAAAAATAAAGCACCTTAAAAAATAGGCCTTTATTACGAGGAAGTTGAAGGTTGTAATGGTAGTATTTCTTTAACTTTTTACCAGCAAGATGGCTAACTAACTACCCTATCCTAACTGCTAATAACCGTTGCTTATGGACGCTGGCAAGACCAGAATATCACGTTAACATTGTATTTTTAATTTTGCCAATGGCGAAGGCTCCATAAAAAATAATTCCTATAGGCTTCCCTGTATTTACTATTTTCAAATAACAAAACAAAGCATTTTTGGACCACCTTCCGTCTCATCAAAATTGATATTTTGCCACTTGTTGCCACCCAGACGTTTATTTAATGTGTCCAAAAATTTCAAGTTTACTAATGAAATTTACTTACTCCATTTCGTTCACCATCACCATCAACTTCCTTATCGCCTTCCTGGTTGGCATCATCCGTTTCACCTTCCCTGCTGTTGGCACCGTCGATGGGCGGGGGGTCGGGGCCAATCTTCTCGAAGTTAATCACCACACCGCTCTGCACTTTCTGAACCAAACTGTCGATGCACTGCATCAGCATGCGATGGGAGGTTATGCAGTAAGAACGACCTGAAATGGATTATCACATGTTGTTTATTCAAGCATATGTAGGAGGTTAAAGTAATTGGTTTATATTTAGTACATATGTATAGTCATCTTTGATCTGCTCCTAAGGGCATAGCGTACCGTTTAATAGAAGTAAAGTTACTCCTTATACCATAAGCTTATGTCCCAGTGAAAGTCCCTTCAACATCGGTCAAGCCGTTTTAGAAATCAGTCGGAACAAACAGACAGAAAGACAACAATTTTACAAATTTTGGTATAATTATAGGTACCGTAATCCGTATATACATAGGTACATGTATTTGCTTCCGCATTTATTATTGTAATATAGCTATACAGCCCAAGTATTCTTCTACACGTCAAAGGTAAACTTAAGACACTTGTTACTGGTAAGGTGCTGTTAATATCGTAGCGTCAGCGAAAAGAATGAACCTCTACCAGTCTAGATTGATAACAAATATTTACGACTACTTGTCGTGATAGAGTATACAAAATATGACCACGAATCGTATGGTCGTTATCTTTGCCCTATGCGTGCGACTAACTTAACTAAATATCTAAACGAATTTAGGTAATAATCGGAAAACAACCAATACCGCCATAATAAATTCGTATCATCAAGCCTGAATCTTGGCTTCTGGGATGATAGATAGATATCTTAGACAAAACAACACGGTCTCGCAGAACTACCATACTGAGAAATCATTAAAAATATATGACATTAACGTATGCTAAAATTGAAAAATCTCTATACATTTTTTTGTGAAAGAATATCCAATAGATGTTAAGTTGCTGACGTTACATTCAGACGAAGAATATGGAAGAGAAATTCGATATCAGTGCGAGTATCAGTATCTTAGCTAAACCCTGCCTGAGATATTTTTTTTCTTTGACAAAACCTTTTAATTATCTTTCTCATATATTTGTATCCGAGGTTCTATTACCTAACTACTGAAAAAAAATATTGATTCGCTCCTTCTGTGGGAAAGGGATGGGCGTGGGCACAGGCGTGGGTTTTTAGACGGGTAAACAATCATCTTCATATTTCATTCTAATAATACTTAAAGTATTATGAGTTGGCATAAAATACTAATTATTTTATCATTCACCTAAAATGGTGAAAGAAGTAAATTAAGTGGATGATGGATTTTTAAAGTTGTTTTGACTGTAACTTAAAATCTAAAGCAGGTTTTATCTCGATACGCGCCTCCTAGAAGCCTAGAAGCTGTAGTGTACTTTATTACTATTTGGAATCCGAGTGTAACAGCAATTACTATTATTATAAATGTTTATTTGTTACATTTTCAGGCAACCGCTAATCAGATTTCGATAAATTTTGGCAAGGAGACAGATTGCATCGTGTATTCGTAAGGAAGGGCATAGGCTACTTCTTGTCTCAAAAGCCCTATGGGGTGCGCTCCAGTTATTAGTACTTACGTATTATTGTTACTTGTGAACCGACAAAGAAAAAGGAGGGGTTATCAAGTCGATGGATTATAATATACGCGTCGACGCGTCGACTACTCCTTTTTTTATAACTTATAACTTTTTAGGTATTCTTCCGATTCATAAGTTTCTTTTCATTAGGTTGAATACGTCGTTATTTAATATCAGTGACCTGAAGCTGAAGTCTGACCAGTGACATTTTTTTTTCATTATCCACCTACTAGTTCAGAAAACCCATACAGCCTCATTAATTTAGTGGTCCTCAGCGCGGCTGCTATGCTAGAGATCGTGGGTTCGATTCCCAGTTTTTGGGTTTTTCTATTATTCAATTCTTAGTGGCAGTTCCGAGTTCTGATATGTGTCCGATTAATGGCAACAGGCTCGCCCCTTATTACATGGGACCTAAACATACCGAAGAAGTGTTTCGACATTAGTACACCTCTGCCTAACTCTGGGGAATACAGGCGTGATGGATAAATCGACCATGAAGTGTCCATTCGGTCAACGGAATTTAAAAAAAACATGAGTTTTATTTCAGACTACTAAAACATACAATACGGGATAAACCTAGTTACATCACTGCATAGTATAAAACAAAGTCGCTTTCTCTGTCCCTATGTCCCTTTGTATGCTTAAATCTCTGAAACTACGCAACGGATTTTGATGCGGTTTTTTTTAATAGATAGAGTGATTCAAGAGGAAGGTTTATATGTATAATACATACATATTTTAGTATAGAAAAGCCGAGAAACTACTCGGGCGAAGCCGTGGGCGGGAAGCTAGTACTTAATAATTATAGAAAAAAATAACAGGATATATCTAGGTAAGTAGGTAGGAACAAAAATTAATAAATCCTGAAGTTAAATTATGTACACGGAAAAAAATGTGTTAATGTTTATTCGATAAGGGTATAGGTACAGAATCAGATAGACGGATATACACATACTAGCCATGATAATCAAGAAAAACAGATATCATTATATTCATAGTAAATTTATACTTCGTTTATAAAATACAACTTCAAATAAATTGAGCTCATTGTTACATCTGTAGCATATAAATTATTAACTTTTGCTCGCGAATATAAATTTTGATTACCAGAATTTAACCATAAACCGACATTTATAGTATCTTCTTGTAATGAATCTGCATACAACAGTGAGGTCAAGCTCTTATATTTCCGCATCTACTCAACTAATTGAGATGGATCAGTTTTCTTAATTGAAGCACTGATTTTATTATAGTTTCTAACAGTGAAAACAAAATTAAAATCCGATAAGTAGTTTTGTGCACTGCAGTGATAGCCTAGTAATATGACCATTGGCCTGCCAAGTCGAAGGTCTCAAGTTCAAATCCAAGGCACGCACCCCTGAATTTTCAAAGTCATGTGCGTATTAATAATTAATTATCACGCGCTTAAACGGTGAAGGAAAACATCGTGAGGAAACCTGCATGCCTGAGAGATTTTCTTGACGGCGTGTTAAGTCTGCGAACCCGCAGTAGGCTCGATGTGGCGGTTTATAGCCTAATCCCTCTCGTACTGAGAGGACACTCGTGCCCAGCTGTGGGACAATGTAATGGGTTGATGATGATGAAGTAGTTTTTACGCCAACCCCTAACAAACAGACAAGAATTCAAAAATCCCATTTTTGGGTTCGGAAACGTCTCGTTTTATTTAAATATCTTGTAAATGTATGTAAAGAAACAGGATTTTTAAAATTGTATAATATACTATGTATATAAATATATATATAGGTATACACATATCATTACATTATCTACCTACCTTGACTCTAAATGAACAGCACAAAAACTAGTCAGACTGGTTTTCTAAAGGGCTTACACTATCCCCAGTATTACTATAAAATTTCTACATTCGTTTAAAACTACTTGTAGTTTAAATTATAACTTGTTTAAGAGTGTACATGAATATTTTGAAGGCAATATTGCCATTATAACGATAAGTTAATGTTGTAATCCTGCTGTTTGTTTACAAAATTAATCTTGTTATGACACATTTCAGATAAATGGCACAAAGTTGGCCTTGGGATGTAAAAAGTTTACCTACTGTGCTCTCTTCACTAAAACTTTTCGAAATTGCAGTTGCATTAATCAATTATTGTTGACATTTCTAAATAAACGCTCTACATTTTGTCAAAGGTACGCACACATGATGACTACACATGATGCTATACAAAACCAGTTTACGCTGGCCTCTGATTGTATGGGAAGCCTATACAATGTGAGATCAGATTAAACTGGATTTGTATAGGTTGACCTGTAGCCGTGTGTTCCTACGCAAAATGTTCATAAAAATATACAGTTCGTTCGAAATAACTGTGCGCTTCTGAAGTTGGCAACAACATACTTACACAAACTTAGTGCAAACAGTTAGTAAATGTATCGCATTGGTGATTATTTTCCTTATGAATAAGACTTTTATTACAAAGAGATAAAGTTTGTGAGCTTGTAGGGGGAAATCTCTGGATCTAATGAACCGATTTTGAAAATTCATTTACCAATAGAAAGCCACGTTATTTGCGTGTGTCATAGGTAATAACGCCCAACGAAGTGGGCACTGGTTAGCTAGTTTATGTATAAAAACTTAAACTTAATTTAGTAATTTTACCTGCGCGGCAGGAACATCTAACTTCAAAAACTGAAGGTTATCTCCAACAAACAGTAATTTAACTACAGAACACAGAATGTAGACTAATTACTTAATCAATCATATTATTAGAATCTTTTAGGAGCTTACTTGATATAATTTGGGTTCAAAGTCCTAAATACATACCATCACCATCACGCCTGTATTCCCCGAAGGGTTAGGCAGAGGTGTATTAATGTACACCCACATTTCGCCGGTATGTTTAGGTCCCATATAATAGGGGGCGAGCCTATTGGCATTAACCGGGCACAAATCCAGACTCCGAACTGCTACTGGGAAATTCACAGAAAAACCCAATAGCACTTTGCTCGACCTGGGAACCGAACCCAGGACCTCTTGCGTAGCAGTCGCGCTTGGGACCACTAGACTAACGAGGCAGTCGAAAAGTCCTAAAAATAAGCAAGTAAAATTAAGATTCACTTACCGCCAGTAACTTCGCACATTGCGTCGATAGGTGACGAGTCGGAGGGAACTAGGCCTGTATCCCTCTCGACGGCCGGTGTACCAGCAAGCCTCAGCACCAGAGAAAATAATCTTTGGTCCCAACGGAATGGCTCGCGGGTTAATTCTGATCCGGGTATTGGGCAGTTCATGGGAAGATTGAACTGTAGGATGATTGTTGATATTAGCATTTATGCAAACATAGATATCCTTCGAATAAGTAAATGTGACGTAGTAGTAGGGGTATATAAGGGCGTCGGTAGACGGTGTGAAAAAACTCTGTAATGCGTAGTTCCGACGGATAAAGTATAATGTCTGCTGAGAATCTAATAGTGCCAAGGAGTAAATCTAATAGTGCAACCTTTCTAAAAATAGGTCAATTGAATAAATAGGTAGGTACCTAGTTCGACCTACACCAAATGAGTGACACTGACAGTGTTGGTAGATATTAACTTTCAGAGGACTCAAAGTTCCTTCATTCTGTACGGAATGCAGCCGTAGGGCTGCATATCTTTTTCAGGGAAGACTCTCTTCCCTGAAAAAGATGAAGGGTGAAGCCTTGTTTTGAAACCACAGAAAATCTGACAGTATTTTTTGGCGATTTTTTTTACGAGTCAGGCATTTTTTTTCTTTTTTTAAAAATTTTGTTAGTTATTCGGTGAATAAATTAAGTAGGTAATGGTAACGGGATAAGTTTCAAACTATTCATAGTTCTTCAATAGCAATAAACTAGGCCTCTTCCAAATGAAGTCATTACACTCATTGCGATAAAGGTCTTTACTCATTACACAATATCGCACCACGACCGGAAAAAAATATTTCCGTATGAACCTATGAGGATATGAATTTGCCAATGCCCTACAAAGCTCACGATAGCTACAACTTATACTATATCAAGGTATTACACACTAGGCAAAGCCTTCGCTTTGAAAATCCTAAGTCCATACCATCACGTATGTATCCGCGCAAGGTTAGGCTGAGGTGTAGTCCACTCATTTTGCTGATTTGTTTTTAAGTCCCAAGTAATAGGACGAGCCTGATGCCATTCATCATCACCATCATCGTATCAGCCTATCGCCGTCAACTGCTAAACGTAGCCCTCTCCCAACGAGGAATGCCATTAACTAAGCACAAATTATAACTCCGAGATGACACGAAAAAAAGCTTTAGAATCGAACCTTATGTTCAGCAGACGCTTGATGTTATGATTGACACTAGACCAATGAGGCAGTTATCCGCAAAAGTATTATTTAAAAACAATATTGACGATGAAACATTTGCAAGTGAAATTTGAATAAATCATGAGCGACCTCCAAACGCTTAGAATGCAATACTTGCGAGTCGTAAGAGATGTCACAGTTGAGTATTATACTTAATACCTACCTACTAAGGCTCCGTGCATACACGACACTTTTGGTATGTACACGTCATTCAGAAACTGTGACAAGAAATGCATAGATTCTAGCCGGATGGGGCGGATGCGACACGACTACACTAGATAATATTGAGGGCCTTAGCAACGCCTCGAGTCAATCCGGAACATAGGTACTCAAAGTGTAAGCATAATCGGCCTATAATAGTCCCACTACTGGGACAAAGCCTCATATCGGTCAGAGGGAGTGGATCGATACGACGACAAAAAGGTGCAAGTTTTTTTGAAGTCTTGAAGTGATCGAATTCTAAGATTCGCATTGCGTTATCAATACGAAATTATCTCAATTATTATCAATTTATTTACAGCCTCACCGTTGGCCTCAGAGTTGAGAAGGGTTAGAATGTAGTCCTTCACGCCCTGAAGACACATACCTACAAGATACATACAAGAGAGAAATCTAGTGGGGCCGCCCTTAGACAGAAGTTATGATTGTGAATCATTCATTAGGTAGGTTCCTAGCTACACACACTAGATAAATTTATTTTAAATAATGCAAGTAATTTTCTAGGGATCTCAAATAAGAAGTTTTTGTCGCATTAGTCTAGTGGTCGCAAGCGCGGCTGTTACGCTAGAGATCCTAGGTTCGATAACCAAAATTTTCAGTAAAAGCTCGTGAGTTTTCGATTTGTGCCCGGTTAATGGTACTTAACAGTTTCACTGCCTATGACATAGGACCTAAACACACCGGCTGCGCGTACATTAATACACCTCTTTCTGAAACTTGTGGGAATAAAGGCGTGATGATATGTTATGAGGTAAATAAGTAGGTTACACTAATATATACTTCGTCGTCTTTGCGTCGATACAACCGCCCAACACAAGACCTAATTATTTTGTTGTCTATCCAAATATTATGGAAATCTGTCAGATATAATGTTAGTCGAAGGGAAAACTTTACAATATTATTATATTCAATAATGTCTAGGAATTAAATAAACAAGAAGTTAATTTGCAATTTTGCATGTCTCGAATACTCAGTGACACCAGAATGTAGTTTATTTATTCTGTTCTCTAATACGTTACCCAGTCCAAATGAATTTGAATACTGTAAGCATTTTTAATGTGTTAAGTAAGCACCTACAATATAAAGTCGCATATCAAACAACTATTTGAAAACTCCAATTCAACAAATGTAAGTCTTGCTTAGATAAGATAATGAAAAGCACATTGCCTTAGATTTGGTATATGTAGTAAGCATGCTAAAGATTTTATCACATCTCTCTAGTTTCCCCAAAATAAGGAATGGTATGATATGGTTTGGTATAGTGGGCTATTTTCCGCAACTCAACGACTATGCGCGTATTTTGCGTGTGGCTGGGAAGATTTTTCGTCTTATTTAAACCACCCCAACTCCCCGAGAAAGGCCGACAAGCGCCCAATGTTGCCAAAATAAGGAAATAGTGTTGTAATATTAATAAAAAGAAATAGAACGGGGATATTTTCATCCTTCGCAAAGGAATTTTTATGGGGAATAGCCCATGGAGTGGAACCGATCCCTCACTGCCAGAAAGTTTATTTAGGGTATTGTTTGGAGACAATTGAATTAATAACATACAAAGTCCACCGTCCCACTGTTGGGCATTGGCCTTAATACAATTTTCTGTACTTCCTTTTCAAAAAATTTTTATGGAGATCATCCCTAATAAAATCCTTCTGATGATAACATTGGTAGGTACCAGTTTAGTATTTCAATGAGTCATAGTTACATTACACAATACATACATAGATAATGTACACGTTATTTCGTGATAATGTAGGTCTGTAGTATATTCAGCATGTCACAATTAGCACCAAAAACCTGTTTATATTAGTTATTTTACACAAGTTTCAAACTGAAGCATACATAGGTACTGAAAATGTGGCAGGCAAGTAGGTAGAGCTTAATTATTCATAAAGCATCGTTCAGTGGACAACCCTACCGTATGTGTATAGATGTTTTAAATTTCTATAAGCAAGGTTCATTATTGTTTTATTAAATTACATTAGGTAGGTATATAGGCACATTCAAATATATTAAAGTAATAATCAATCATACAATCCATTCTGCATATAACTAGTGGAAGCTGTCCATACTAGAAAATATTGAAGTATTTACAATTTTAAGGACTACTAATAACAGAAGTATACAGCCTTACAGGTCATCTTTTAACCCCTCAGATATTTAATTAGAGACACAAAATCTATTGTGTTGTACACCAAAGTTCCTTACCGGCTTTGCAAAGTAAGGGTATGGAAACTAATTAAAGAAACATTTTTAAACACCTTTGCACTCAAGTGTCCTACCTCTTAATCTCATGCATAACCTGTTGCTGTGTACATAAATTATTTAATGAATACATATAAATTTATTAACCTGTCAAGTAACTAAATTTCAAACAACACAGTAGCCATATTTTTTGGGAATTGGGAGATTTACTGAATTAGAGTTTAAATCAAAATCTAGTACCAAATAACAATTTTCCATCATGTTTGTAATTTGTTGGTTGGTGGTCAACATTTTTTTTTTTCAGAATTTCCATGATTATCTATACAATACATTACAATAATTATAAAATGTGTACTGTTGTGATAAAAAAAAATATTTGCTCACCTCTTCCTGAATGCCAGCATTGCTTGAAAGTTTACCTCCATCCGTAATGACAACAATAACAGATGGTTCAAGGTAGAATGGACATCTGCCTTGACCATAGGTATCTATACCAGTCTGCATACGATTTATGTTTAGAACATCAAAAGCATGCTTCAAGGCAGCCCCCATAGTTGTCAAGCCCAGACATTGTAAATTCTTCAATTCATTTATAAATGTTGCAAGGTTCTCTTTCCATCCAGCCTGAAAATTAACAATTTTATTAACTACATACCTACCTACATAATGTACAAACACATCAGGAAATAAGTCAAAATAGATAACAGTAGCAGAACCATAAATGTTTAACCACAAGCTGTACCAAGAGCTTCAATATTCACAAAGTGTAGCAATGCATGTTATCATTCAATTCAATATTCATAACAAACAATATCAGACTTATAAGAAATTAATTGGTTGTGTGAATCAGTTTGAATTTCCCCCCCGAATCGCCATTTCGTAGTGTACGGGCTCAGCCAATGAGAGTGAGACGAACGCGCAGTAAGCGAGCGCTATCGCGGAGGCAGCAACGGCGGCGGTTCGTCCTGTTTACGTCGTGCTGTCTATTTCAGTAAATTTCGCACTTTCAAAATATGTAAATGCTCTGGGTTGCAGATTAAAGTGCTTGACATTTAGACACTACTCAACCGGCGTAAAAACGCTCATCTATGCACAAACTACTAGAAAATCTTCGTTAACGTGTTCACTCTGATATACTAACCTTGATGTTCGCGGGTGGTTCTTCGAAAGTTAGAAGCATATACCTGTCGCCTCTGCTTTCGGGAGAACGTTGACGAACCTAAGAAATAAAATTAATCAGTCCAACACACTAACACGCGATAAACAAATCGATCACAAAAACGAGGCGGTTGGCGAGTCGATGACACTGCACGTACCTTTACGAACGTTTCCACAGCGCCCTTGGCTACATCGAGCAACGTTGGGCGTCCGCCCAAATAAGCTCTTTGATTCATAGAGGCTGAAGTATCTATTAGGAAAACTATAATAGTCATCGTGAAAATTGCCTAAATGTCCTTTGAAATACATTAAAATATGCGCACGCTATTATGAACTAAGAACAAAAATGGCCGCTACATCGTACGTAGACTCGCTGAAAGGCGACCGTCCGACAGCCGCTTCGACGAGCAGCTGAACAAGCTACGCCACGAAGACTCCTAAAGTACCACGTGACCTAATCACACATTCGGAATTTCTCGGCAATGTCCGTACTCCGTTGACGAGCCGTAAATGTTGCCATACATTTTATAAAGGTTTCCTTTATATGTATCAAGAAAAAGTTCATCAATTTAACTAATTACATTTATTATTTGAGTATATTAAATAAAATATCTATACATTCTGTTTACTATAAATTTCCGTAAAAGTCTCACTCTGCCAACTTGCTGGGGTGCGCTTGATATACATAGTTATAATTCTCATTGCACAATGGCAATGGGAAGGTTGCATTAAAGGTCAGGGTTTGGATATTTTAAAGATTTAAGTATTTTAACAAGTTGTTAAACTATACAGATGCATTGCATAGGTACGTACTATAGCACGGTTATTTAATTTGAGACTTTCATATCATCATTATTAAGAACCCTTTTAACTTTTAATTTACCGCTCATTGTTAAAACATTGTTAAAAGAATGATTTATTGCTGCTGGTTGTGGTACACAAGGCGACAAATAAATATATTACATAGTTTGTCCTTGGACCACATCTATTCCATCACAATAGCAGATTTTTTGGAAACTACCTACGTAGAACTTTTTATAATCAGTATCACGATTTCACGAGTACGACACAAATGATATTATTAGTATTTTTCTTATTGATGTTTATAGAATTCTACTAGATTCAAATGTTTATAACCTACTTTGTGTAGGTTAAGAGATACTAATGAAGCAGTAATAAGAATGAATAAATCTTAGATGCCTTAAAGTGTTGTTGGAATAAATTAAATTCTAAAGGAAAATACTGCCTGATTCATGGCAAAAAAACTACTGTAGCAACTTTGTCTACTAATAAATAAATATAATAAGTAATAAAACGACTCGTTTCCTTAAACTAGATGTATAGAAATTGGCTTCATAATACATCTAAAATATATAATATTATTTATAAATTACATTGTGACATGAAAGATATATCAAATTTGAATAAAAAATTAAATAAATGCTCAAGCTAGATAACACTTCTTTTCGCGGCAAATTTAAATACAGTACACTTAGATTTCCCTTCAAAACACATAGTATATAATTTACAGCTTACGAATAAATAATAAGAGTACAGCCTACATTCATTTTTTACACTTTATACACAAGCTATTTATTGAAAATGATGTTGCTTGCAGAACACTCAAAAGTACCTGAATTATCCTATAATTATCCCAATAATGTTCGCACTCTGTTAATGTATATTCAAGCTAAGAATTTTGCTAATATTTTTTTCTGTTTACTTGAGTAAGTTTAATACCGAGTTTCATACTGTTATACAAATAGCCAATATATCTATGTTGGCTATTATCTATTCTCAGTATTCCTGTGGCAGCAACAAAAATAATTAAATTATGTCTTACATTCTAGTAAAATGTAAATGTTATTATTCACATTACCTATATCTTCGGTGCTAAATAAATCGAATCCATTGCCTCACATAAATATTACTTTAGTATTTTGCTCGCTTACTTGGATGTAGGGATGTACTTTACGATAAAAAAATCGATTATTTAAAAATAGATTTTTATTTCCCCCAAAAAAATCGATCATATAAAAATCGCTTTTTATTAAGATAATAATCGATTTTTCAAAAAAAAAACGATTTTTTATAACAACATAACATGTCATCACGCCTGTATTCCCCAAAGGGTTAGGCGGAGGTGTACTTAATGTACACCCACAGTTCGCCGGTATGTTTGGGTCCCATGTTATTGGGGGCGAGCCTATTGCCATTCACCGGGCACAAATCCAGACTCCGAGCTGCTACTGAGAATTTCATAGAAAACCTCAATAACACTGCTCGACCTGGGGATCGAACCCAAGACCTCTAGCGTAGCAGTCGCGATTGGGGCCATCGATTTTTTATAATTCTCTATAATAAAGAGAATAAGGTACGATTTCAATAATAAATAAATGGATAAAATTTATCTGCGACTAACGAATACGGAGGTACGATATCAATATTATCTTAGAGTAACGAATACGAAATCTCAAAATGGCTGACTAATACCCGGTAATAGGTATGGTAGGCTAATAACGAGCTATTTAATATATTCAATAATAGTGTTACCTAAATATCACTCATATGACCTTGTATACGAAAAATTTGCAAAATAATATCGGACCCCCCCCCCATCAAATGGACTGGGTAGCGGTGTTGCATTGTTATATTTTAATGGCCGCCAGTAGAAAAAAAAAACGAAAAAGGGGACGCTTAAAATAAAAAAAACTATATTTTTACAAATAATAATCGCTCATAAAAAAACGATTTTTATGAAATAATAATCGATTTTTTTAATAATCGATTATATTTCAACATCCCTACTTGGATGTTTAGGAACCTACTTGAACACTTTTAGAAATATCATTGTATTTTAATAAGCGACACGCAAATACGAGTTGGCATCTAAGTAGACTTTTATGTTTCGCACAATACCTTTTACAAAATTATAGATGAGCTGATATCAACTTTTGCTAGTTAGACAGGCTCCGAAATATTAGTAAAGGATGCCAAAAGTTTTTGTGGCTGAATGGTAATTAAGGGTTATTTTGGTTATTAACGGTAAATAACCATGTTGGCATTAACAGTTATGTTTTTCCGAGCTAGACTTTATTTAAGTTTACTTACGCATTTTTAATAAAATTAAAAAATGAGTTTATTTAATAATAGTACATAACTGCCTCATTAGCCTAGTGGCACTAAGTAGTCAACTGCTACGCTAGAGATCCTGGGTTCGTTTTCTAGATGATGAGCCAAGTGTTATTAGGTTTATCTAAGAGATTCTCTTTAAAAGACAGCAGATAACTGTTATGGACATATGCATTTATTGAGTTACAATAAAAAAATATTAAGATTTTTTTATCATAACACTATTTTTACTTAAAAGTACCTACCCGCGATAAATAAAACTAACAAATGATATTTTTGTAAATTTACTGAATACAAATAATTATAAAAGCTCAAAAGACTGTGAAATATGAGTGTCACAACCAACCTCTTCATCCGCAGTCGGATAAATAGCTGTTATGAACCGGCTGCTTATCGGTAGTATCTTACTATGTATTATACAATTTTGAAAAATTCTGTACATTGAAAATATGTATTAAAAAAAAACACAAAAGTAATTTTTAGAATTCTTGTTTGATTGTTTGTAAGGGGTAGGTGCAAAAACTACAGACTAGACTCTAAATTATGTTTTTACTGTTAGAAAGCATGGGTATGCTCCAACTTAAAAACTGCGGTAGGTAGGTACACTGGCTACACATCAAACTATACAAATCCCGTTTAGACTGATCGCCCATTGTAAAGGTTTTCCGTACAATTCAAGACCGGTCTATAGTGGTTTTGTATAGCTTGGCCCACAGATATAAGAATTCATATTTCTATGGCTTGGCCTCATATTGTGCGGAAAGCCCTTATAATGGGAGGTCAGTCTAAACTGGATTAGTAAAGCTTGATGTGTGGGTCCGTGTGTACGATGGCAAACGTATACGTTTACAAAAAACGGACAATGGTGTTATAAACAAAAACGTTTTTTTACCGCAGTTCAAAAACTATTAAAATATAAAGATAAAAAAATCTTGGGATATCCCTAGGATATACCTTATAGTTATTTACCTACATATGTCAAAATACAAGATTTATGTGAGAAACGATATTTATTATTACAAATGAGGGGATATGTTTTTTTGCGAGGAAATTGAATTTTAGAAACCGATCTTTGACGCCGATACTAAATATTTTTTGTCAAGTCAGACATGGATATATTTTTTTTTGTCTTAGAACTATAAGAATTTTATAGAAGAGTTAGGAACATTTTCATCAACACAACAAATAAAGTATACCGTTTTGATTTGATTTACATTTATCTCGGGAGTTACTTCTTAGGCTATTCGCACACTGCAGCGCATCACGCAGCGTAGCGTGGGAGTGTGTGTTCTTAGTTTCTTACGTTGTTTGCAAGTATCTGTGTTTGTATAGAAAACTCGCGTGGTTCAACACCCAGAAAACGTATTCATACGCTGTTTTATTGTTCCACTGCAGTCATGCACCAAGCATAGCGCGGGGCAGTGTGTTTCGCCAAACAAATCGCTCTATCTAATAGAGCGATTTGTTTTTAATTAGAAACAAGTAACGATTCAGCAACCTGGTTAATGCTCTGTATAGAGGTGGTGGCCCTAAATGTAGACGGGGCCCTAAATATGGTCGTGGCAATTTCAATTTTTCAAAATGCTTTCCTTTGTATTAAAAAGCCCGCTTTTGGAATGTCAATAGTTATGTTAGTCGACTAATTTTATTGCAAAAACTAATACATGTAGCACTAGGTTTATTTTATTGTGATTGTGACAGCTATCAATGTCAAACATAAGATGTCATTTGCAAAGGGAGAATCTGTAGGTAAGGCAAGATTGTAGGCAATTTCCATTTTATCTTTGATTTGTAGCGACTTAACGAGTGCTACTTGAAATTAATTACTGTAAAACTCAAATTATAAAGCCTCAAATGTTTTATTGCACTCCCTAGTATTTTAATACTCTTTTCAGTGTAAATCTCATGCTTTAGTTATGGATGAAGTCCTGGAAAAATTTGAGGCAAATCTCAGAACTCAAGATGAAGCTAGTGGAACGAATTTCGAGGGATTGTATAAAAATTGGGGGAAACTCAACAACCAAGAACAGAGACGGAAGGAAATTCTCAGTGTTCAAAGAGTGTGAGTACAATTATTTTGTTTACCGCAAAAATGGCGAATATTATGTACGTATCACAATTACCCAAAATTCTGTACCAGTAAATATTATAGTTTAATCTGTTGTTTGCCGAACAAATTTGCATAAAAGTAGGCATAGAGATATATAATTATATCCTAAGGAAGGATGAAGGCTACCTTTTTGTCTTAAGAAGTCCTTTGGAATTCTTGTGAAGTCCCGGGGAACAGAACTGAGAGTCAGGTCAGAGAGTAGCCTTAGTCATATATCATTTTTATCATTATTTATCATCATTTTTATCATTGTATTGAGCAGCAACTGTTTTAAATAGTAATGGTTGAAAATCAAGACAATAGTTTCATCACCTGTTCCTGCAATACTCCTTTAATTTTTACAGCAATCGCAATGACCTTTTGGATAAATTTCGAGGTGTTGTGGAATTAGTTGAGGCTGTTGATGGAAGCAATATTTTCCAAGAACCAAGAGTAAGAAAATTCAAATTAATAACTAGCTATAGTCACCAAAAGTAGATAACTTTTTTAAGAGGTTTTCAATTGATTTATTTTTAGGGTTCCGTAGCCAAATGGCAAAAAACGGAACCCTTATAGATTGGCCATGTCCGTCTGTCTGTCTGTCCGATCGTGTCACAGCCTTTTTCTTCGAAACTACAAGAAGTATGCTGTTGAAACTTGGTAAGCAGATGTATTCTATGAACCGCATTAAGATTTTAACACAAAAATAGAAGAAAAATAATAAATTTTGGGGGTTCCCCATACTTGGAACTGAAACTCAAAATTTTTTTTTTCATTAAACCCATACGTGTGGGTTATCTATGGATAGGTCTTCAAAAATGATATTGAGGTTACTACTATAATTTTTTTCTAAACTGAATAGTTTGCGCGAGAAACACTTCCAAAGTGGTAAAATGTGTGTCCCCCCCCTGTAACTTCTAAAATAAGAGAACGATAAAACTGAAAAAAATATATGATGTAGATTACCATGTAAACTCCCACCGAAAATTGGTTTGGACGAGATCTAGTAAATAGTTTTTTTTAATACGTCATAAATCGTAATGATACGGAACCCTCCGTGCGCGAGTCCGACTCGCACTTGGCCGGTTTTTTTTTAAAGTAGATTAGTGCAGTGATAGCCTAGTGATATGACCATTGGACTGCCAAGTCAAAGTTCTCGAGTTCGAATCCAAGGCATGCACCTCTGACTTTTTGAAGTCATGTGCGTATTAATAATTCATTATCACGCGCTTAAACGGTGAACGGAAACATTGTGAGGAAACCTGCATGCCTGATCGATTTTCTTGACGGCGTGTGAAGTCTGCAAACCCGCAGTAGGCTAGCTTGGTGGACTATAGCCTATTCCCTCTTGCTCTGAGAGGAGACCCATGCCCAGCAGTGGGACAATGTAATGGGTTGATGAGATTATTTATTTTCACTATGAAATTTTTTAGAGATGGGATTAAATAAGTGTTGTTTTCTGTTAACTAATCAAGAAACTATTAGCAGACCCAAAAGAAAAACAATTGTTTGGACTGTCAAGTTAATAATAAGGCAATAAAGTCAAAATAATAATATTAAACTTCTGCTATTTCATTTCAGCCTCTCTACAAGCCACAAATTTTTGTTGCTGGCTTCACTAGGACAGCATATAGCAATGTTCTTATGCTGTCAGAATGGATGATTGAGAAGCCTGAAGACTTCGATGAAAGGTGGCTTGTGGTACCTTGCCCAAAGGGTACCCGAACCCTGGTGGTGGCCAGTCAAGTAAGCATGTTCTATATTTTTATTTTTATCCCAACTTAATATTTTATGTATAGATAATTATCCTATCTGTTGCCAGCAGCTTTACTTGTATCCCAAAGGACTTTGAGACAAAGGAAGCTTATGTCCAATCTATCTGAATCTTATTGGTTAGGTGTGAAAACTTAACAAACACAAAGAAAGTTACTTTCTCTTTAATAATAGGCATAAATTAATGATATGGAAGAAACGGGGGGTAGTTTGTGTAGTGCACTTGAGGCACTAAAATTTTTTCTTCTTCTATTGTGTTATTAGCCAGTCAATAGGCAGCATAGGCGATGTCGAAGTTCATTTCAGTGAGAACATAAAAAAAGGTAGGTATTCTTGGGGAGTCATAATTAGTAGCATGGTTCCAATAACTGGAATAATATTACATTTGTATTTTTTAAGGGTAGAACAAAATGCTACTCCAAGTATGGTCACTTTATTTTTGAATGTACTACTGCCCTACCTGGTGGTAATCGGAGCGACCCTGGCTATGAGAATCGCTGCTGTGTACTGGACTGCTTCCATGTGGATAATATGCAAACTATGTTTGTATTGGATCTACTGGCATGGAATAATCAGCCAATGGCTGATGGAGAGGTGAGCCACTATTATTTTGCGTGGGGCCCATACTACTTACTAGTCCTACAATGTGGTTAATCTACCACTGAACAAGCTTCATACCAATATATCGTTGTTTATCTCTTGTTTTTTTTTCTTAATAAAGAATTATATTATTCTATTTAAATAATTGTTGACACTTTTGGAGTTTCCTTTGAATTGGCTCTCATCTCACGCATATAGCTACTTTAACACTCATAAGATTTTTAAATTTGCTGTTTTGAAATGTAAATAAATAATGTAACTTGACCAAGTTATAATGGCACCATAGACAGTAACATGGATTTCCTCAACATATTACTTTAGACTGAACTTTTTTGTATGTGTAGAAATTTTCTAGTATTACCTCTTCCTACATGCCCCAGCAGTAGAGTTGATTGAAAAAATAAGTATAAAATTATTTGTTTTCATGTGTGTGATTGACCGGTTTCAGAAGTAACCTAAATAAACTAACGCTCTTAATCACTTTCGATTTTTTCTTCATTTTCAGACAGAATTCAGGTATTATTGGCTGCAAACACAGCTATTAGAAATACCTGAAGTGAGAAAACTAAGTAAAAAAAATCAATTAATCTTCAAAATACTTCCAAAGGTTTCCTGTGAGCGAGAATCTTTTGATGAGTAAGTTTTATAACAATTCAGCTTTATACCAAAACCAAAAAACCAAACATTTTTTAAATACTTTCATGATAAAGTCGTGTTAAAATTGTACGATATGATGATAGATAATGATATTTTATTATATTAAGGTCAGTCTCGCCATGGGCGTCAAATTATTTTTTTAAATAACGTCTGTAACACATTAATGACATTATAATTAGGTTCAAGGCAGTCGAAATTTCGCATTGACTAATTGTATTCACAACGAAGTAGTTTTGCTTACAAATGGTTTTTGTAAAGTAGATTGTAGTGTAAATGTATTATTCTGCTTCTGCCAAAACTGACAAGTTACAATTCTATCCTACAATAACCATATTAAAAGCAACAGTAATTTTAGTACTCAGTTGCAGTGGTGGATTTACACTAGGGGCAGTCGGGGCTAGTGCCCAGGGCGGCAATATTTGGAAAGTGAGAAAAACATTTCTATACAATATATAATTAACTAATTCTTTTAAATAAACATTTTATCTTTCAAGAAATATAATTTAAGTATTATGTATCAAATGAAAATTTTGTATATTATAATATAGGAAATTTAAGTAAAAACTATTCAAATAGCTTAATTAATTTATTTCCGTAAAGGTTTAAAAAAATTATAGTTGATATTTTTATTTTCTAGAATTGATAAATTTATGTAGTTTTTTTGAAGAATTAAAAATATTTTCAAATTATGTATGTCTTTGATAACAGTTTTTTTTTCATAGGGCGGCATTTTCAGTGCCCCAGGGCGGCACAAATTTAAATCCGGCCCTGCTCAGTTGTGAACACATTATAATTGATATCGCAATTTCTATTATCATGAACCTAGAATATACCTATACGAACAATTTGCGAAACAACAAAAAACTATTATTGAATTTCCCGCCAAGGCGAGACGAACCACCTTAAACAGTGGTAGCCAGTGATATTAGGAATCCTCGAGATACAATCCAAAGTACATCATCATCATCATCATCATATCAGCCAATTGAAGTCCACTGCTGAACAAAGGCCTCCCTCATAGACTTCCACAACAACCTGTTATATGCCGCCTGCATCCAAAGTACATATTCATAATTATATAATTGGTAACACGGCCTGCATGAATGGTGAACTGTAGTCTTCGAAGGAGATCCATTCCTACCAGTGCTACAGTAAAATGGATTGATAATGAAGCACAAGTGATAATTATAGCCACAAAATACCAATAATAAAAAATTATTGACTGCCTCATTAGTCTAGTTGTCCTAAGCGCGACTGCTACGCTAGAGGTCCTGGGTTCGATCCCCAGGTCGAGCAGTGTTATTGAGTTTTTCTATGGTATTCTCACTTAGCTTGGAGTCTGGATTTGTGCCCGGTTATTGGCAATAGGCTCACTCCGTATTACATGTGGCCTAAACATACCGGCGAAATGTGGGTGTTTATCTAACACCTCTGCCTAACCCTTTGGGGAATACAGGCGTGACGGTATGTTTATTAATTATTATATATTACAGGTTTATGATGACAGTGCCGCATTTTCAAAATTTCACCCCGAAGCTGGATGGGCTGTTGTTTTATCACAAGAGGGCGCATTATTTCGCTGGACAAACTCCACTCGTGGGTTGGTTGTATCCTTTTATGGTTCCCGAAGTTATAGGAAAAGGTAAATAAAATATCAATTTAAGTTTCAAGTTCTTTATTACTTTCATGTGTTACATGTAGGTGTTATATTTATATTGGAAGGTACAACATGAAACCCCCAAACCCCAAAATTTGAAATAATCGTTACATTTCATCAACATACTTATCTAATTGTCAGTAGTCTTGTATTTTTCAATTACTGTCACTGTTAATTTGCAAAAACTCCATGAGATTATTTAATGTATGCACGTGAAAACTGCCGACAAACTGTTATGCAGTTTGAATGGAAAATCGTGGCTAGTGATCGACACAGCTTCATGGAACTTTAAAAAATAAACATATCAAATGTAAAATGTAATAATACACTTTTAATAATCATTGATTTTGTTTCCTAGATGTAAAGGTCAGTCCAGCATACATAGCCGAAACCCCCGCCGATTACGTGTCCCAAGCAGATTTCATATTGAAGTTTCAAGAAAAGGCAGCCGCTCTTAACAAAAGGAAATCAAAGAAAAGCTCCGGTGTTAGTATGGACACTACGCCGCCTACACCGACGATGACGTCGTGTACATCGTCGCCATCGAACGCTGAAATAAGTGTTAGTATCAGACATAGGCGCCAAATTCAATTTTGTTTGTTTTTTCTAGTAGTTTCGTAGAAGATTTTGGTGTAAATTGTTAAGTTTGGCCGAATCTATTATTTTACACCAAAATCTTCAACGGATTTTTACGCAAAAGATACTCAATTGTGATTAAGTTATTGTTAATGTCGCAATTTCTACTGCGTTGTACGGTCGCTAGCTCATCAAGGTACCACAAAATTTTAAAAAAAATCTCAGTCGATTTTGAGCGTAATTGTTAACATTTTAAGGTTTAAAATCATTTGGAGAAATTTGACAGTTTTGTATAACCTGATGTGCTGCGACGTACTTAGAAAGTGTTATAGACGAAAAATTTGCGAAAAAACAAAAAAGTATTTAAAATTTGTCGCCCAAGGCTGAACGTTTAGCCTTAAAATACAGGCGGCAACAAAAGTGACCTAATTTTGACATAACTTCCTAGCAAAAAAGATTACCATCATAATCGGATTTGTCTCATAAACTCATAATATCAAAGTAACTACGTCACTATATGAAAACATAAATATCAGTATTTTACTCGAAGCGAGTGCTATAAGACCTCCGCGAACAAATTCCTTGGGCAACACCGATATTCGAAGGATAGACTGGGTGTCAGGCTTCTTAGTACCATTTATGAATGTCATGAATGATGAATAAGACAGCAGGCTTTACGTGCTGTAAACATTCTTAAATGTTGCACGACTTCTTCCCAGTATAAACACGAGAAGGCGGTGAGGGGTGGGTATTTTGTGGGCTGTCTAAACTGTAAATGTACTTGTTTTATTCTACAGAAGGGATCCAAGACAGAGACTACGCCAATGGAAGCAGATGTTCCCAAAGATACTCCAGTGACAGAAGAAAAAGCAGAAAAGATGGAGTGAACTAAACAGTGCGTTGGACGGTTTTGGTCATATCATTTATTTTGCTGAGTTTAAATCGGTCTATCATCAATTTTTTCCTTAATTTTGTGATATGATTTTAGTAGCAGCTTACCAAGCAAGTACTACTTCATAGTCTTTAAGTTTTTCGCATATAATATCTTTAAGCAAGTGTTATATTTATTAATACACGACGGTATTTTAATAATTCTTGAACTGAAAGCATTTTTTATATATGTATTCTAGTGCATCGGCCGTCAGCTATAAAAATACAGGATTCTGAAATCTCATGACTATTCAATAAAATCAATCGAATCCTATTGTACAGTTTGTTCGAAATAAGTAAGCCGATCGGAAGTAGTCTGCATGTCGCTGCGCAGTAGTCATTTTTACGACAAAATCAGTAGCGCGCATGCGTGGTAATGGCGCGAGGGGCGGGGTCAGCGCCCCTTCGCTGTTTCACTCAATCCTTAGTGTTTGATGCATAATTATGTCTCGCTCCCCCAGTGCAAGTACAAAGTCAGTGCCAAAAGTGCTACGCGTTGTTTTTATTTTGACGTTATTGTTGTTTAGTTCTTGGATATTGTTTTTGTTATTTCTCATTGCTAATGTGTTGTGGTTTGTACTTGTTTCTTTTTGCTGAAAAATGCCTTAACGCAACACTGTTATTCAAATCTGTGGACTATTTAAAATTTAAATGACAATTTAATGATTTTGTGAAAATTCAAGTATGGATTTTATCAATAAAGCAAGCCAGCAATATTACACGTAATGTTAACAAATTATTTATCTTATTTTCGAAATTATTTGAATACTTTTCCGAACGCTAACACTTTATTACGCGACTGTAACTGCGCGGCCCCAGAAAACGGCTAACTTCCGATCGGCTTACTTATTTCGAACAAACTGTAAAGTGGTCTACATCAATTCAGTTGCCAAGAAAAAAAAATACTCATTTTACATTTTATAACCTAATATAAATATGGTTCGTTCCCATTAGTTCTACTAAACAGTTCTATCGTAGAACTAGTGGGATTTTTTTTTCTCACTAGTCCTACGATTTAAGTAGAACAAAATAGTAGAACTAATGGGAGTGTTTATTCCCACTTGTTCTACTACAGTTCTACGGTAGAACTAATGGGAATTTCGGTTCTCACTAGTTCCACTAGTCCCAAATAGTAGAACTAGTGAAACTTTACTTCCAAGTAGTTCTACTCTAAGGCGATTCGAACACTGTCTGTACTCGAATGTCTGGAACTACTGAGGCTTTTATTAATCACTCGTTCCACTTTTAAAGAAACTATTGGGACTAATGTTGAATTTCTATATCACTAGTTGCACTTGTGAAATTTTTCAGGGGTGTAAAAACACTACAGGCAAAAACACTTGTGAAATTTTTCAGGGGTGTAAAAACACTACAGGCAAAAACACTTGTGAAATTTTTTACGGGTGTAAAAACGCTACCGGCAAAAACACTTGTGAAATTATGTGAAAACACATTTAAAAATTGTGACCAATAATAAGTGTGTGTGTAAATAAATATAATGGTATTATTATAATATATGTGTTGTGTGTGTATTGTCGTTGGCAACGGATATAAGCTTGCTTAAGTTTCAATAGCCAGGTTTTGAATGAAACATTATGGAACCATATTTTTTTTATTAAAATCACAACTTATTACCAAAATGTAAAATGAGATTGTTAATAAATTTGCAAAAGAAGCATGCATACAGGCTGTTCCTGTTCCCTATGAACCTGACTTAACAGATATTTTATGTGAAGTTAAGTGATGTGCACAGAGTACAATTTAGTAGAACATGTTTATCATTTTTTGGTGTAAATTTAACGTATCATTTCCAAAAAGTGTCCCACACTGATTTCACCGTTTATTAATTTCAGTTGAGAATTTCTTAAAAAGGCATCATAGTCGATTTCAATTTTACGACGCCTTTGTTGTGAAGACGAAAAATTTTGATTATTATATTTACGAATCGAAGATATTAAAGAATCATTATAAAGAATGTGTAATATTTGTAAAATATTGCTTTGATGTTTATTAATCTCGTTATTAATTTTGTGATGCCATCCTTCAACAATATTATTTGTGCGATGACGTTCTCCATAGATACACCACATGTTAACAAAATCTTCTCTCATCCAGTAATTTTCAAAATAGTGTACGAATTGGTTTAGTTGCTCATTATTATACTCGGCTACTCCAGTTTTAATATACTCCCATCCCAGCTTTATTTCCCCTGCTGGTAAAAAAGGTAGTTTACTACTTAGGGATATAAATCTTCTATCAATTTTTTTTTTGTGTATCCCTAATTGTTTTGCTTTACGCCACAAACTGTTTGCAAAATGATATTGACATCCCTTAACTGTTATGTTCATTTTATATAGTGCTCTCATCGCTGCTTCTTCGAAATCTATAGTCACTTTACTGGGAAGCCATTCTGGGATTTGGGACTTGATTAGGTCGAATAAAATAGAATATGCCTCTTTTGTTTGATGCGACATAAATGCATAAAGTAGTGGAATTACATTAGTTTGATTACAATTACTGCCAATATCACCGTGAATACTAAACATTTGTTTAAATGGTAAAGGAGAGGACTTGAATGTTCCATCCATGAAAAAATGTTTTACTTTTTTCATGGTTTCTCTGGCATCTTCGGAACAAAATACGATTATTCGTTGTGATTCACAAGAATAATCAGCTAGTAAAAAGCTTTGAAACTGCTCAGGCACTTCTACTTCTCCAACACTATTTGTACAAATTTTTGTAACCCCGGCAATTTTATTTCGGTTTCTATAGATTGATGATTTTTTTTTATTGAAATCTGGAATTGGTTCATCAACAGCTAAATGCAGTCCTGTGTTCTTTATACTTGCCAAACCTCTATTAAATACTCTTGGCGCTGGCTCCTTTCCATTTGCTGCTTCTTCGCAGCTGTTATTTATTATAACTTCTATTAAATTTTGGCTTTCATTAGGTTGACAGTCGGCACTATGAGGCTTAGAAAACAATATTTCACGATGGTCCTAAAAAAATATTTCATTTTCAAACAAATGTTAACTAAATATAATTAATATATTGTATTTAATAGTGCAGTAATAGCCTAGTAATATGACCATTGGACTGCCAAGTCTCTCTCTCTCTGCAAAGTCTCGAGTTCAAATCCAAGGCCTCTGACTTTTCGAAGTCATGTGCGTATTAATAATAATTTAATTATCACGTGTTTAAATTGTGAATGAAAACATCGTGAGAAATCGTACATGCCTGAGAGATTTTCTTGATGATGTGTCTAAAGTCTGCCAACCCGCAGTAAGCTAGGTACTGCGGTGTACTATAGGCTAATCGCTTTCGAACTGAGAGGAGACCCTTGTCCAGCAGTGGGACAGTGCGTAATATGTTTTACCAATCAGTATTTCTAAAGCTAATATTGCATAAAACTACGGTTTTGCCCAAGATTTTAATATTTATTGCTGTTTATTACTGATCATACAGCAATAAATAGTATAATAATGGACAATAAATTAATATGACGTTATAAAGTGCTTACCGCGGTTAGGGTTACGGATCCACCACATTTTTTATCCTTGTATCTTTTGCACCTCCATATAGACTTACCAGTTCGATAGACTCGTTGTCGGTAAAACTGATACCCCGCCAACATCAAAACTTTCCCTCGGCCTCTTGTAATTATTTGAAAATCTACTGCACTCATTTTTATTAGGCTGAAATTACGACAGCTTGCAATATTTTGATAGGTGACGAAACGAACAGTCAAACAAATCAAATATTTTGACTTGTACAATTTGGATCGGTCTCAAATAAAAATATCTGAATATTTTTTCTAAAGCTATATAATTTTCTTTCTTTATGATCAAGTCTGTCTATACAATAACAAAAGAACATCATACGTCATTGATTATAAGTGGCCTGCATGTATGAAATGAAAACTCTTTGGACAGACTTAATTTCAATGTACAAAAAGTTATTATCTTTAATACTGCCAGCTACTTTTAATTATGTTAATATTTTTCTTTATTTACTTTTTATGTGTTTTCACATAATTTCACAAGTGTTTTTGCCTGTAGTGTTTTTACACCCCTGAAAAATTTCACAAGTGTTTTTGCCTGTAGTGTTTTTACACCCCTGAAAAATTTCACAAGTGCAACTAGTGATATAGAAATTCAACATTAGTCCCAATAGTTTCTTTAAAAGTGGAACGAGTGATTAATAAAAGCCTCAGTAGTTCCAGACATTCGAGTACAGACAGTGTTCGAATCGCCTTAGAGTAGAACTACTTGGAAGTAAAGTTTCACTAGTTCTACTATTTGGGACTAGTGGAACTAGTGAGAACCGAAATTCCCATTAGTTCTACCGTAGAACTGTAGTAGAACAAGTGGGAATAAACACTCCCATTAGTTCTACTATTTTGTTCTACTTAAATCGTAGGACTAGTGAGAAAAAAAAATCCCACTAGTTCTACGATAGAACTGTTTAGTAGAACTAATGGGAACGAACCATAAATATACTTTGTCCATTATGTGAACCGTTTTTTGACAGTTGGAACTAGTGGTTGCAGGAACGTAACAATGCGATTATCGACCCGATTATTGACACTTTGATTACTGTCTAGTAGTGATTATCGAATCGAAAATGGTGCAACGACGACCAATAATAAATAAATATATATAATATTCATTTCATCTGATTGTATTATTTTTTGTATAATATTCATTTTCCATCCATTTCTTTTCAAAAAGATTGTTTGATTTATATTTATTGATATTAGAGTGGATGCCATTTTCCTATACGGATTTAATGTCATTGTTCAAAATGATTGCAGCGAATACATTAGATTGCATCACTAGACACGGTAGAATGTGGTAGAATGTAACTAAATTTAATACGCTTAACAATAATCATTTTTTTTAAATCCATTACATTTATGGTATTATAATGTCTGCAAGGAATCATAATTAAAATAATTGAATAACATAAGGTAGTTATTACATTTATTTTGTTACGCATTTCAAAGTTAACTTTTACGTAATCTGGAACACCTACGCTCTAAGGCAGTCTAAGGCATCTGTCAAAAAACGGTTCACATAGTGGACAAAGTATACATACTAATAAAAGACAACACTTAACTACTTATTATAAGTTTCAAAACGAAAGAAATTCGGTTCTAGAACGACAAAAATACCTAGGTTCCTCATTATAGCATGTTAATTTGAAGCCTTGGATGGCTGTTTATATTATTAGCTATTTTTAAGTTCATGGACTGTTGTAATTAAATAAGTTTATTTAAATATAGGTAGCTCATTACTGCAGTAGTTTTGGACTGATTGAAATTATGTCAATTTTTAAATTCAATATAGTTTTTGTTTCAAATACGTTATTATATGATAAGGTGTCTAGTTGCACGGTTCCAAAAAGTCGATCCAATGGAAATGAATTCGGAAAGATTTCTCAATATAATATATTCTCTTTTTCCACGGATTCATTCTTCATATGGCTTTGCCTTGAAATTGAGACTATAAGCCATAATATTTCGGATTCAGGGTGGTACAGAAAGGTTACTATTTAGGAATGTTGGCATTTTAACGCCATAACATTATATATACTTACATGTGTTGTCATATTGTAATATGTGTATGTTAATAACTATCCATTATAAATGTATAACAAATATTTTTCTGTATAGCTACGTATTGTCCCACTGCTGGGCACGGGTCTCCTCTGAGAGAGAGGAGTTAGTCCATAAGGATACCCCACTGCGGGCTTTTACATAAAATGTATACTTAGCGAATTTAATATGTCGATTTGCCCATAGGTGTCTATAAACTTGCTCAATTTTGATGATCGATCAAAGTTAAATGATTGCATTTACAACAAATTGTACTTTAATCACTACCATTTCTTTTGTCGAGGTGTGGTGCATAGGCTCTTTCGAAGACTTCCCATAAGGGCGAATCTAGACAGTGTCGTCGACATTAATGTAATAAAATATGATCTATATACAATACTAAATAAAGGTATTAAAACGTTGTGGAGTATACCTATAGCATGAAATGTTTTTGTATTCTGGTCGGATCGTTACACGTATTTGATGTAGGTACTCTACCCTGCCTAATGTGGCATTATTGTTTTATTGACATAAAAATAGGTATTAATAGTAAGTATTGTATATCCTAGTACATTTGTGTGTATTAACAAAACTGAATGTGATGTGTCCTTTTCAATAAAAGAACAATTTTACCGTGATAAATTATTTTATTTTCACAATCTCACTAGTACTCTTACGGAAGGCAGATGATGATAGAAATGACGCCAGAGTACTGCAAAGATGATCTGTATAATATGATGATACGTATTCACCTACATTAATTAATTAAGTACCCATATGTTAAAGACGGGTCGTGAAAGTCAGGAAGAGTGAATAATAAAATCTTGACGAATGTTTGCTAACCGTAAATCGTGATAAATGAGCTATAGACAAGATCGGTACTGAATATTAATAAAGGCATCGTTAAACAAAGCCAATAAATTATATAAAATGGTGCAAACAATAAATTATTCTTATGAGATCTTATTCTTATCTTACATAAACTACGCACATCCAAACCGGATTCATATTTGCGACATAAGTTTTCCCAAGAAAAGTTAATATCCAAGAATGAATAATAGGTAGGTACCTGTCTAAGCAGCTGTAAAAAGACAGCATCTAAAATAGGTATGAAAACGGTATATCAACCCTTATAATTTCATTCTGATTTACTACTACCGCTGGATAACGTAGAGAATTGAACCGTGAATACGCGATAAATCGGTATTTTTGTAAGATATTACGGAGCTTTCATAAAAATATGGAGATTCGGCACATTTTTAATAGATGACTGTATCAAAGGATGCCTATCTGCATGCGTTATAATTTTTCAACCTTTATGTTTGAATGGTTAGGTACTGTGAGGAGGTTACTATGAAAACCGGAATAATAAGGTTACATTAAAGGTTACGTTAATTGCTATTGAAGGTTGGCCGGTTAGACTAGTTTTGAATCTTTGAATATAGAACGTATAGAACATGAACACATAAAAAGACATAATATTATAATCTTGACAGACCTCAGTTCTTCGCCCCATAGGAGAGAAGAAGGAATTGGAAACTAAACAGAAAACCTATCCTGAATTCCTGAGCCTCCGCAAGTTGGTGAAGGCGCCGGGTCGAAAGCGGAGGGTTGCAGCACTGGCATCGAGGATCGAGGCATGGGCGAGTTCAAGAGAGGAAAAGCAAATATTAAGTTGTTAGCAATTTTAAACCAATTATCTGTTTTCGCTACGTAGCCCTTCAGGCGTGATGCGTAGTTAATTGTTAAATTTTGAAGCATCACTAGGGTAGGAGGCCGCTTCGCGTCTTTTTCAGGCGTTTTGTCGCGATGAAGTTTACGGCGTGATGTAAGTACCTACCTATTCGTATCACTTTTCAGTTTTTCGATGTTGGGTACTTGTTTTGTTTGATAAGCGCGAAACGCGTCACGCGGTGCACTATCTCTTTGTAAGGGACGTGCCTCAAATACTTTGTATAATAATGATCCGCCTGTTAGGTAATGATTCTGGTTAGGTTAGGTAGGTTCATGGTTGTTTGTTCGAGTTATTGAACCACCTCTCCAGGTGTAGCCCAGTTTCAACTTTTATCTATGATTAATTATTAATTTCAATTTAGATGGGCGGGATAAACGATCATTTAGAATAAGAAGAAATGACGTAGGTACTATGTTTAGTATTGAGAATTTGTATTCTTCGCTCCTATAAAAAATAAATGAGTTTAATTATGAAATTCTACTTATTATTTAGAAAATCCTTTGTCCCTAACACTTTGACGCATATCCTGTCATACACACGCACGCACACGCACACGCACGCACATGCACACGCGCGCACGCACACGCGCACACGCACACGCACATGCACACGTACACGCACACACGCACACACGCACACACACACGTACACGCACACACACACACACACACACACCACCGCACATCCTACTATGTACAGTCGCCAGCACATCAAGCTATACAAAACTGTCAAATTCCTCCAAATGATGTTAAACCTTAAAGTATTGATTATTAAGTTCAAAATCAACTGAGAAAATTTGACATTTTATGGCATGACATATATATTATTTTTTAACTTGATGTGCCGGCCATCGTACCTACCTATTGTAGGTGTGGTGTGTAGGTACGTATTCGAGAAGGCTAAAACCTTGCGTGTTGATATTATAGTGTAATTCCTTGTCAGGTTGCCCATAGGTGGTAGGATTCCTCTGTTGAAGTTCATCTGGGGTCGTACCCTCGCCGCATTGCCAAATATTCTGTATTCGGCATCGGCATTGAAGCCGTGAAATTAGCGAGGTAGGTAGGTACCGGGTATGTAAGATGAGAACTGGGGCCGTATTACCACGTATTAATGCCATAATTTTTACGTTGTAAAAGAGGGACGCCACTATTTAACCTGTAGAGCGGCATCCCTCTCTCACAACCTAAAAATGATGGCATTAATACGTGATAATACGGCCCCTGAGGTCTAAAGATGACAGCAGGCGTGTGATAATATTGGTGTTGCTGGCATCTATAGGCTGCGGTTGACGCTAGGACGATCATCTTAGAGTTGCAGTTTTACCATCAGGTGGCCCGTCTGTTTGTTTGTCATCGTATAACATACTTAACATACATACCTGCTTAACTTATATACATTACGTTGTATGCCTCAACTAAAAAGTCCCGTTATACTATGTACGATTTGGCAGGTACGATCGCCAGCACATCAGGTTCCTACCACAAAATGTCATATTTTCCCGGTTGATTTTGAACTGAATTATCAACATTTTAAGGTTTAAAATCATTTGGAGAAATTTGGCAGTTTTGAATAACTTGATGTGCTGGGAACTGTACCTTTAATGTACGGTGGCCAGCACATTAAGTTACCACAAAATGTCAAATATTCTGTTGATTTTGAACTTTATCTTCAACAACTTAAGGTTTAAAATCATTTGGAGAAATTTGACAGTTTTGTATACCTTGACCCGCTGGCGATTTTACTTACATATTGTATAGAGTTAGTTGACCCAATACAACTTTGAACGAAAACTTTTTAGGAAGGGGTTTTTACAGCTCTTATCAGGATTAAACACACTCAACGTTTTTTCGGCTTAGATAAAGTGCCAGAAAGTTACTACAGGCACCTACTTAGATGTAGATACTCCTCGTGCGTAGATAGATATGCTTTAAGTGCCTCTGTTAAGTGCCTTGTCTATAACGAAGAACTGATAGGTATTTGGATGAACGTCTTAGCGAAGAGTTATGGCAGTTTTAGTAGCTATACGGTGGGTGGGCTGCCAGGATTGTGGCCAAGCAGTACCTACCTGACCGCTTGCCATCAACGAATTATTCATAAGAGTTGTTTCACAAAGGAAACGGATATCCGCTATAGTGAAAATCCGCGTAACTAGCATTAGATAATTCCGTTTATCTGACATTGTAGCCAATTTAATACATATTGCGCGGTCAAAAAATATTTACTTATATAACTTTCCTCTGTATACACGTAGTGGAGATACGCGGACTTTACGTATGGTAGATTCATTGGAAAGTCATTGGGCTATGTGGGTCAGAATGGCGTGTACTATTGCAGAAATTCATCATCATCATCATCATCATCAACCCATTACATTGTCCCACTGCTGGGCACGGGTCTCCTCTCATTACAAGAGGGATTAGGTTATAGTCCGCCACGCTAGCCTACTGCGGGTTGGCAGACTTCACACGCCCTCATGAACATCTCTCAGGCATGCAGGTTTCCTCATGATGTTTTCCTTCACCGTTTAAGCGCGTGATAATTAATTATTAATATGTACGCACATAACTTCGAAAAGTCAGAGGTGCGTGCTTTGGATTCGAACTCGAGACCTTTGACTTGACAGTCCAATGGTCATATCACTAGGCTATCACTGCACTAATTGCAGAAATTAATATAGTGAAATATTATAATGAAAGGAATGTACCGGCCATGTGCCTTTTATGAAATTGAACACATCCAAGCTATACAAATCCAATATAGGCTGGCCTCGCATTGTGCGGAAAGCGTTTACTATGCGAGGTCAGGTGTGTACCTCCATGAAATAAGAAGAATAATATGAGCCACAGTCCTGAAAGACAGAATGACGGGGAATACTGATAATGAATGTAATAGATATCTTATGGTTAGGTACGTACCTAATATTTACCACAGGAATGTAGGTACCTTCAATGTACTCCTCATAAAAATATAATCTTAAATATAATGCAACAAGTAAATAACGAGACTGTCAAGAAACAATTTTTTTTACGCCTACCATTTTTTCATAAATTTGCCACAAAATAATACAGATATTGAGTCCAACTACGAAAAAGATTCCTAACGAAACAGATTTCTTACAGTTATCTACATTCCTTTTTAGATATGATCTACTGACCCTAATAACTAAGTACCTAACCTATATACCTAAGTACTTACTTTAAAATTCTTTATTTTACTTTTACAAACACAATCATTAATTTACAGCGTTCATTTTTACAGCCAGTTTATTTAAATAGGCACACATTTTTACGCATTGTTTGCGTGGTTTGTCTCAGGTGTTTGTTTCATGAATTTATTTCTTATGTACAGATCCACACAGTTATAAATTCTATATAATAGCGGGTATGACGTGCGTGCGAAGCTCCTCCATTCCTTTTGAGGAATTATTAGAACAGTTGTAAGATACCGCACGTATATTTATGGTTCAATGAATCACATATTTTGTGCTTAATTGGTCTAAAAGGAGAGCCGAAAGGAACTTGGTTTTATTCATAGAGGAAAGTAATATATGGTTGTATATATTATAGGATTTTTGCCCTGTGTTAAAATTATTATAATAATGATTGTTATGAATTATGTCGTAAATATACAAGTAGTGTAATCGATCTTCTCCTTTTTTCCTTCCCCTCCGTTTTTCTTAAATAGGCTCGGCAACGCATCTGCAACCCCTATCCTGTACATAAACATCTTGATTCTGTTAGCCACTCAACGGGCGTCTAATCAGAAAGATCTCGAAAAACAGCTCCTTGCCTTACTTTGTTACTTACGAAGTATTTATTAGCAACCCTCAATGTAGGTCAATGTAATTCCGAGAGCACGTAAACAGTAAACACCTGAAAAGTATTAAACTTACCATATTATTTTCTAGTGACGAGAAAAGGAATATTGGCAATCTGACTCTTTCACGGTTTTAAGGTTGATCTTATATAACGCTCAGATCAAATAACAAGTTAAGATGGAACTACGCCTAACGGTGTACAACACACAATTACACGCCCATACGTATTAGTTAACTACGCCTTATCTTGTCAGACGAGCTTTCGATACCTCGATAGCTCGACTGACAAGATACGGCGTGGTGTCGGTATAAGTGTGTGCGTGTAATTGTGTGTTGGACACCGTTAGGCGTAGTTTTAGCCGGCCTCACTTCTTTGTTCGCAAAGTTCCATCTTAACTTTTTATTTGATCTGAGATATAAAGTCTCTGCTGTTTGTTTGTTTTAAAAAAAAAAAAATACTTAATTGCTCGGCAGCGCATCTGCAACTCCTTTGGTATTGCAGATGTCCATGGGCGGCGATGCCACTAACCATCAGATTAGGTGGCTCGCCTGCTCGTTAGCCGATTTATCCCACAAAAAAATATCTATAATTTATTAAATAACTATTTCTAAGCAAAACTTTATCGCATATTAAATAGTTTCTAGACGAAATTACTTTTTCATACTGTCTCCAATCATCCTACAATACGTCAATTTTTTCTGGGTATGGGGGTAGCTAGGTTATACTCGGGAAAAGTTCTGTGCGGTGCGCGAGCGACTTGAAATGACCGTATTTTCCTCGTTAAAATTTACTGATTAGGCGGAATCAACCGTCAGTCGCAATTTTTTCGCATCTCATCATACATACTGTAGTATCAAGGATTATATCAATGATATGTGTGTGGAGGAAAATAAACAAGTGCAACGCGTCCACAAGATCCAGCGCACGAACGAATGCACGATGTAAGCTGATCCAGGTAGTTTTTCAATTGTTTATTTTACCTGAACAAAGGCAGTAGGTACCACCCACGGAAGAGATATCTCTTCCGTGGCACCACCCATTGAAATGCATTCCACGACTGATTTTTGAACCAGAATGGGTGATACCAAAGGGCATCAATAGCGTTACGGATAAGTTCCTACTTATTGTCGTCAGTATTAGGCTAATCTAAAGTAATAGTTTGTGAAAACGGAGTAATTATGCTTGTCTAATTACTTACCTTAGGTTAAACTGCACTGGACCCGGATACGAAGTTAAATTACTACGTGGCCTCGCTTGTTTTAAAGATGCGAATACAAATGTCAAGTTTGTGGTATTTAAAAAGCTCGACAGCCTCACCATCGTCATCATATCAGCAATAAAAACTTTTTCTTTCATTCATATGGAACACTGCTTAAGGAAGGCCTCCCCCATAGACTTCCACGACGACCGGTCACAAGCCGCCTGCATCTAACGACTACCAGCAACCTTTACCAGGTTGGTTGTCTATCTCATTGGAGGTGTCCCACACTACGTTTTGCGGTGCCCGAAAGTCTACCTACAGTTTATTTAAATCCTTACAATATCGGTATTGCGGATGCTCTATAGTACAGTCGCCAACACATCTACTATATAAAAATAAGTCAGGTTTTCCTTCCTGACGCTATAACTCCAGAACGCACGAACCGATTTCCACGGTTTTGCATTCGTTGGAAAGGTCTCGGGCTCCGTGAGGTTTATAGCAAAAAAAGTCCGAAAAAAAAAACACGGGCGAAGCCGTGGGCGGAAAGCTAGTCAGGTTATAAAAATCTGACAAATTTCTTATAAATGATTTTAAACCTTGAATTGTTGATGATTAAGTTTAAAATCGACTGAGAAAAAATGTAATTTTGTGGTAACCTGATGTGCTGGCGTCTGTACCTACTTAGCTAAGTTGAGCCGTAAGCCTGATTGCAAACATTTTGTTAAACATACCATCACGCCTGTATTCCCCGAAGGGTTAGGCAGAGGTGTACTTATTGTACACATTTTGTTTAACATAGTGATATTCAAAGACTGAAAGCTGACTTCCATCAAATGATGGAAGTCTATCTCTGATGCCTTTTTTCCCAAATACCTATGTAGACATTAGCTTTCAATGCGTCACTAAAAAACATTTAATGAGTAGTGACTTTGAGTTCCCTACACATTTGATTCCTGTTTATATAAGTAGGTACATACACCTTATCAATCTGGACACCATAAATAAGTCTGATATGAGTTCATATCGAATCGATAAGCCGTTTTAGTGTGAATCTCGAACAAACAAAACTGTCCTTTCCATTATATTAGTTTGGGTATGATTGATGATAACCTGACACCTAAGTAGGTATATAGGAACGTGAATTACGCAAGCTTTATCATGCATTACATCAATATAAGCTGACACTCAATATATGGTAAGTCTATTAAGTGTGAGGGCAGTTTATACTGGAAATATACGAGTATAGCTTGATAATATGATATAATATGTAGCCGTGTGTACATACTACCTAATACTGAATGATGATAAAAATGTTATGTAGATAAAAAATGTAAGAAAAGTTATTTGCTTACATTTTTGGCGGGCTGCCAGGATTGTGGCCAGGCAGTACCTACCCTGACCGCTTGCCATCAACGAATTATTCATAAGAGTTGTTTCACAAAGGAAACAGATATCCGCTATAGTGAAAATCCGCGTAACTAGCATTAGATAATTCCGTGTATCTGACATTGTAGCCAATTTAATACATATTGCGCGGTCAAAAAATATTTACTTATATAACTTTCCTCTGTATACACGTAGTGGAGATACGCGGACTTTACGTATGGTAGATTCATTGGAAAGTCATTGGGCTATGTGGGTCAGAATGGCGTGTACTATTGCAGAAATTCATCATCATCATCATCATCAACCCATTACATTGTCCCACTGCTGGGCACGGGTCTCCTCTCATTACAAGAGGGATTATGTTATAGTCCGCCACGCTAGCCTACTGCGGGTTGGCAGACTTCACACGCCCTCATGAACATCTCTCAGGCATGCAGGTTTCCTCATGATGTTTTCCTTCACCGTTTAAGCGCGTGATAATTAATTATTAATATGTACGCACATAACTTCGAAAAGTCAGAGGTGCGTGCCTTGGATTCGAACTCGAGACCTTTGACTTGACAGTCCAATGGTCATATCACTAGGCTATCACTGCACTAATTGCAGAAATTAATATAGTAAAATATTATAATGAAAGGAATGTACCGGCCATGTGCCTTTTATGAAATTGAACACATCCAAGCTATACAAATCCAATATAGGCTGGCCTCGCATTGTGCGGAAAGCGTTTACAATGCGAGTTCAGGTGCGTACCTCCATGAAATAAGAAGAATAATGTGAGCCACAGTCCTGAAAGACAGAATGACGGGGAATACTGATAATGCATGTAATAGATATCTTATGGTTAGGTACATACCTAATATTTACCACAGGAATGTAGGTACCTTCAATGTACTCCTCATAAAAATATAATCTTAAATATAATGCAACAAGTAAATAACGAGACTGTCAAGAAACAATTCTTTTTACGCCTACCATTTTTTCATAAATTTGCCACAAAATAATACAGATATTGAGTCCAACTACGAAAAAGATTCCTAACGAAACAGATTTCTTACAGTTATCTACATTCCTTTTTAGATATGATCTACTGACCCTAATAACTAAGTACCTAACCTATATACCTAAGTACTTACTTTAAAATTCTTTATTTTACTTTTACAAACACAATCATTAATTTACAGCGTTCATTTTTACAGCCAGTTTATTTAAATAGGCACACATTTTTACGCATTGTTTGCGTGGTTTGTCTCAGGTGTTTGTTTCATGAATTTATTTCTTATGTACAGATCCACACAGTTATAAATTCTATATAATAGCGGGTATGACGTGCGTGCGAAGCTCCTCCATTCCTTTTGAGGAATTATTAGAACAGTTGTAAGATACCGCACGTATATTTATGGTTCAATGAATCACATATTTTGTGCTTAATTGGTCTAAAAGGAGAGCCGAAAGGAACTTGGTTTTATTCATAGAGGAAAGTAATATATGGTTGTATATATTATAGGATTTTTTAAAATTATTATTATAATGATTGTTATGAATTATGTAGTAAATATACAAGTAGTGTAATCGATCTTCTCCTTTTTTCCTTCCCCTCCCTTATTCTTAAATAGGTTCGGCAACGCATCTGCAACCCCTATCCTGTACATAAACAACTTGATTCTGTTAGCCACTCGACGGGCGTCTAATCAGAAAGATCTCGAAAAACAGTTCCTTGCCTTACTTTGTTACTTACGGAGTATTTATTAGCAACCCTCAATGTAGGTCAATGTAATTCTGAGAGCACGTAAACAGTAAACACCTGAAAAGTATTAAACTTACCATATTATTTTGTTGTTTAGTTACGAGAAAAGGAATATTGGCAATCTGACTCTTTCACGGTTTTAAGATTGATCTTATATAACACTCAGATCAAATAAAAAGTTAAGATGGAACTTTGCGAAAAAAGAAGTGAGGCCGGCTAAAACTACGCCTAACGGTGTACAACACACAATTACACGCACATACTGTTACTTATAATTGTGTGTTGTACACCGTTAGGCGTAGTTTTAGCCGGCCTCACTTCTTTGTTCGCAAAGTTCCATCTTAACTTTTTATTTGATCTGAGATATAACGTCTCTGCTAAGTTTGTTTGTTTAAAAAAAAAAATACTTAATTGCTCGACAGCGCATCTGCAACTCCTTTGGTATTGCAGATGTCCATGGGCGGCGATGCCACTAACCATCAGATTAGGTGGCTCGCCTGCTCGTTAGCCGATTTATCCCACAAAAAAATATCTATAATTTATTAAATAACTATTTCTAAGCAAAACTTTATCGCATATTAAATCGTTTCTAGACGAAATTACTTTTTCATACTGTCTCCAATCATCCTACAATACGTCAATTTTTTCTGGGTATGGGGGGTAGCTAGGTTATACTCGGGAAAAGTTGCGGTGCGCGAGCGACTTGAAATGACCGTATTTTCCTCGTTAAAATTTACTGATTAGGCGGAATCAACCGTCAGTCGCAATTTTTTCGCATCTCATTATACATACTGTAGTATCAAGGATAATATCAATGATATTTGTGTGAAGGAAATAAACAAGTGCAACGCGTCCACAAGATCCAGCGCACGATGTTAGGTGATCCAGGTAGTTTTTCAATTGTTTATTTTACCTGAACAAAGGCAGTAGGTACCACCTACCGAACAGATATCTCTTCCGTGGTACCACCCATTGAAATGCATTCCACGACTGATTTTTGAACCTGAATGGGTGATACCAAAGGGCATCAATAGCGTTACGGATAAGTTCCTACTTATTGTCGTCAGTATTAGGCTAATGTAAAGTAATAGTTTTTTAAAACGGAGAAATTATGCTTGTCTAATTACTTACCTTAGGTTAAACTGCACTGGGCCCGGATACCAAGTTTAACTACTACGTGGCCTCGCCATGTCTCAAAGATCACGTGGTCCCGCTTGTTTTAAAGATGCGAATACAAATGTCAAGTTTGTGGTACTTATTTAAAAAGCCCGACAGCCTCACCATCGTCATCATATCAGCAATAAAAACTTTTTCTTCCATTCATATGAAACACTGCTTTAGGAAGGCCTCCCCCATAAACTTCCACGACGACCGGTCACAAGCCGCCTGCATCTAACGACTACCAGCAACCTTTACCAGGTTGGTTGTCTATCTCATTGGAGGTGTCCCACACTACGTTTTGCGGTGCCCGAAAGTCTACCTACAGTTTATTTAAATCCTTACAATATCGGTATTGCGGATGCTCTATAGTACAGTCGCCAACACATCTACTATATAAAAATAAGTCAGGTTTTCCTTCCTGACGCTATAACTCCAGAACGCACGAACCGATTTCCACGGTTTTGCATTCGTTGGAAAGGTCTCGGGCTCCGTGAGGTTTATAGCAAAAAAAGTCCGAAAAAAAAACACGGGCGAAGCCGTGGGCGGAAAGCTAGTCAGGTTATAAAAATCTGACAAATTTCTTATAAATGATTTTAAACCTTGAATTGTTGATGATTAAGTTTAAAATCGACTGAGAAAAAATGTAATTTTGTGGTAACCTGATGTGCTGGCGTCTGTACCTACTTAGCTAAGTTGAGCCGTAAGCCTGATTGCAAACATTTTGTTAAACATACCATCACGCCTGTATTCCCCGAAGGGTTAGGCAGAGGTGTACTTATTGTACACATTTTGTTTAACATAGTGATATTCAAAGACTGAAAGCTGACTTCCATCAAATGATGGAAGTCTATCTCTGATGCCTTTTTTCCCAAATACCTATGTAGACATTAGCTTTCAATGCGTCACTAAAAAACATTTAATGAGTAGTGACTTTGAGTTCCCTACACATTTGATTCCTGTTTATATAAGTAGGTACATACACCTTATCAATCTGGACACCATAAATAAGTCTGATATGAGTTCATATCGAATCGATAAGCCGTTTTAGTGTGAATCTCGAACAAACAAAACTGTCCTTTCCATTATATTAGTTTGGGTATGATTGATGATAACCTGACACCTAAGTAGGTATATAGGAACGTGAATTACGCAAGCTTTATCATGCATTACATCAATATAAGCTGACACTCAATATATGGTAAGTCTATTAAGTGTGAGGGCAGTTTATACTGGAAATATACGAGTATAGCTTGATAATATGATATAATATGTAGCCGTGTGTACATACTACCTAATACTGAATGATGATAAAAATGTTATGTAGATAAAAAATGTAAGAAAAGTTATTTGCTTACATTTTTTTACGGGCAATCTGTATAGGTGTAGGTACATAAACCATATCTCTGCCTAGACACCCAAGGCCCATAAGACCGAAGCTCACTTTTTTATAAAAAAAATTGAGCTTCGGTAATGACGATGAGGCAACACTAAAATTTAAACAACACTCATATTACTCATATGAGTGTTGTTTAAATTTTAGTGGTGCCTCATCGTCATTACCGGCCGGTGGTTCAAATATTATAGTTGATTTCATCATCATCATCATCATGTTAGCCTATTGCCGTCCACTGCTGAACATAGGCCTCCCCCAAAGAGCGCCAACCATCCCGGTCTTGGGCAGCTCGCATCCATCCGCTGCCAGCCACCTTCTTTAAATTGTCGGTCCATCGTGTCGCAGGGCGTCCCACACTACGTTTGCCCAAACGCGGTCTCCACTCTAGCACTTGTCTGCTCCAACGATCATCTGTCCGTCTGCAGACATGGCCGGCCCACTTCCACTTCAGCGTGCTTATTCTTCGCGCAATAAAGGTGACTTTAGTTCTTTGGCGAATGACTTCGTTACGAATTCTATCCACCAAAGAAACTCCGAGCATTGCTCTCTCCATTGCACGCTGAGCGATCTTGAATTTGTGGACCAGTCCAATAGAGAGTGTCCACGTTTCGGCTCCGTAAGTCATTACGGGTAGGACGCACTGGTTATAGACCCAAGTCTTTAGGGATTGTGGGATCGACGATTCAAAGATATCACGCAGCTTCCCGAATGCCGCCCAGCCCAAGCGTATTCTTCTGGTCACCTCCTTCTCGAAGTTATGCCGCCCCAGTTGTATAGTTTGGCCAAGATATATGTATTCTTGCACAACCTCGAGGGCAGCGCCATTTACGTAAACAGGTCTCGGGGTGACATGATCATTGTACATGACTTTGGTTTTATCCAGGTTCATCCCGAGACCCACCCGCCGCGAAGAATCGCCAAGACTGTTCAGCATCACCTCCAGCTCCTGCAGAGATTCTGTCATGATGACAATGTCGTCCGCAAATCAGAGGTGCGAGATGTACTGACTGATAGTTGATTTACTTTTATATAATTATTGTTTCGACAGTACATTGTATCTTGGCCCAGACTAATAGTATTAGTGGAGTTAGTTATTATTTATTAGTGTCATCATTCCAAGAATGTATTGATATCCATGAATTAGCCCTTAGACGTATATCAGATCTACAGGTGGAATTAAGCACTGCACATAAGGCCATTGTTCAGTTTGAATCGGTAAAGGCCTGCGAACAATCTTCTACCACCCAGAGGCTGTTCAATGAGTTGGTTTGTGGTGGCTCTGCCCCTGTGTGCCCACCTTCAATAACCACAATTGATCTTACTGGTGATGATACCGTAATACAAAGGTCATTATTACTAAGTCATAATAAGTTGAAAAAGTATGTTAAAATTAAAAGGTAGTATGTTTGGCGACCCTATCTCTGCATAACCCTTCGGGGATGAGGCTTGATGGTATGATGTTTAAGAAAACTAAAAAGCCAAAGAACTTTACTCTTTTTATAATATATGGCTGCCTATTATTCGTAGCCCTTTCTCCGTTATTACCATAATAAAAACTGTGGAAATAAAAAGAGTGTAATTTGATACAAACGTCTTGTGGCGTATCAAGCACTTAGCCACGCTATATAGGAGCAATAAAACGCTTGTGTTTGTATAAAACAAAGCCACATATTGTTAGACAATGTAGCAGGGCCAGAAGACCAAATTGGTCAATACAAAATAATCGTTGGTGGATTCGATCTTGTATTGTTGGCCTGAATGAATAATGTATCCACACCACTGTCTGTGAAGATTTGTAAATGGCATAGGATTAATTATGTTTATTGCCTTAATGATTATCTTTGTGTTTTTGTAAATCTTCCTAAATCTAAATAAATCTATTTAATGTTTTGTTAATCTTTAAATTCATTTATTAAAATCAAATAAATAATTAAATAAGATAAATTGAACCTGCTTACAACTTATTCTAATAAACTATACACAATATATATACGAAAATAAATTATCACGCCCGGGTGTCGAAGTATTCCTCCGCATCACTATCGTCTGGTAACGTGCCCAGAAGACTGGCAGCATTGCTACGTTGAATGGACATACTAATTCTTTGTCCTTAGAATAACCCGGGCTGGGTTATTCTAAGGACAAAGAATTAGTATGGCCACGTGAAGAGTCGACAAGTCTCTTGGAGATTTCCTTAAAAAGGAAGCGGCTCAAAAATATAGCTCCCATTGAGGTTATAAAATTTTCGCCGCTTTAGAGTCTCTGCGCCCGCAGCAGCAGCGCCAGGACAGCCTGCCGAGCTTGGAAGATGAGATGTTTTGTTAACTCAACATAGGAATATATTCCTTCTATGGATCTTGTGTCACATTTGAACCTCCAGCAGGAAAAAATCGAGACAGGTTTATGTCGACCGTAAGCATCTAGGGCCTCAGTTCTTCTGATTTTGTCAAAAGACAAATATCATCATTGTGTGACTTACAACTGTTGCAATAATTATTCATAGGTCGGATATGACAAGTTTCGAAATACTCCGTAATCAAAGAATCAGATTCGATTCTTGAGACATTTTCGGTTGATTTTTGAGTTCGTTTTGTTTCGATTCTTTACGTGCGCCCAAAGTTATCACGGCATGCAAAATTATGGACCCAAAATCAGTCCTATTCGATTGTTCAATTTAATGTATTTTTTTTTTACTAAATCTGTTAGGTTTTGTGTCATGGGCGGTAAACAATTGAAATACTAGACATGCCCATAGTCTATTTCTCTATACGTTATTGTGATTTAGTTAGACGTCGATCGGTACTAAATAAATGTTATTGGCTATGAAATTGCGGTTTTATGTGTTTTAAATTGAACGTTAGCACTAATTCATTGATGTTAATGAATGGCTGATATAAACTTGCATTGTTTGGTTTACACGTACAGATATATTGAGCAATGGAGGCCATTCACATGTGATTTATAGCCAGAATTTACGGAGATTGTTATTTTAGAAGTAATAAATTAGATAATTTTGACGTTACTGTGAAACTATATGCGAAAGTTGAAATAATAATTAGTGATGGATGTTACCGCTGGACAGCTGGACATCTGTAAAGGCCATGATCTCTATCTATACCTATGAAATAACCCTACATAGAAGTTTTATTGAACAAGTGAAGGAAAAATTGGGAGCAGAGTCGTATCAAGAGGTCAACCGAAGGAAGAAGAGAATAGAGTATAGTGGCGATTATTCCACCGACAATAGCTGAGCTCTTAAATGAGAGAGAGATAGAGAGTTCGGTTACTATTATATTTAATATCGTTATTGTTACTTACCTTTTTAATTTAAAAGAGCGCATAGTCATCTTAGATCACTTGCTGCCAGGGGAAGCTGTGCGATATGTCAGTCTGGATTAACCGACCTTACCTTTCCCTACCCTACTAGGACTGTAGGTCCTATCTTCTACTCTCTACTCATATTCATATCATTTATTTGCATTCCACATGCCATAGGAATAACCATAGAGCCTGTAGGGGACGGCAAATTACATTAAATTATATTTATTAGTCATATGCAAAGACAGACAGAAGAGATTATTATCACAATGCCATCAAAACAGTTGGTTGCTTTCTTCACAGTTGGTTGCCATAGAGAAAGCACTTTCGTCTGTATTCAAGACGTAATCTTATTACACTAATTCAGTATAGCTTGTTTTTATTTAGGTATATCTCAGACATGATTTATCCAAAAGCCCCTTAGAGCCTTCAGTAGACTAGTACTGGGCGTGTCAGAAATAAATTCTGCTTTACAGAAGAGATTTTAAGATGCTGTCAGTAGCGCTGTAATAAAAAAAGTATTCACTTTAAGTTAGTTTCAATCTCAGCAATTCGTATAAATTGAATTTGGCGTCTAATTTTTTCAAGTAACGTCTAGCGAACTCTGCTATAATGAAGTATATATTAAATAGTGTCAGGTCTGATCACATTACTGCAGTATCTTGGTAGTGTTGTTGCACTTTGTGCTAGCATCTGGGGTAATGAACCCTCGAGGCAATAGATGAAGCTGGCTCAATCCCTGGGGGCTATAGCGGCCTCTATAGTGTATCAATTTTTCTGTAAGGCTGACTAATTAGTATCCAACTCCTTGGCCAAAGACTCCTTCGCAATGAAAAAGATCAGGGGGACTAGAACAGCTTTTGTAATTAATTTATCTAATATATAACGAAACATATTATGATTCACTAAAGGCGACTCCTTTAGTGACTCATAATATGTTTCGTTCTAACGATTTGTTGTGCCCACGGAAGAGATAAATAAGATTGGAATGGCCATGTGGGCGGGGCAGGCGCGCCACAGTCTTGATTAGAAAATCATAACTCGCCCGAATCATACAATCGCCGCCTTTAGTGTGCTTATGACTACTTCAGAGAACAGAGCTCCGCTTTAAACTGCCGTGTTGTGTTATTCTTATGTGATAGACAAAATGTCAGACCTCCAGTATATAGCGAGGAGGTATATCTTTCCATCTGTAAGTCACAAATAGCATTTATTTGCAAAATAATTGGTAAAAACATAAAAATATACTGATCACTATGAAATTCCAAACATCAATCATATTATTGCAACAAGTTACAAATAAAATACATTGCCCGATGTGTTCTCGCTTAATCAACACGATGTCGTAGTCCGCTTGCAATGTACTGCATGCATTGCGTTCTCTACTCTTCAACCATGGCCGTTGTTCGTCGTTTGCCGGGGTTGGCCGTGAGTGATGCACGGCGTACATCTATCGATATCGAGGTGACCGTGTAGTTAAAAGCATCGATAGAATTCTCAACTATATTTACGTTTGACAAAGATTATTATTGAAATATTAAATGTTTAATTGATGAGAGTATATTTTTAGTTAGATGTATTTTATTTTATATGAATCATTGAATGAATGAAGATGAAGCGGCATGTAGACCATTTTATTTTAAAACTACTTTTTACGGATTTTATCGCGTTATATTGATATTTTTAAATTCCCGACGTTTCGAGATAAAAAGTTTTTATAACGCGATAAAATCCGTAAAAAGTAGTTTTATTTCAATGTCTTATATTCGCGTAAGTGTTAGAAACCAGTACATTTTATTTTACTTAGATTTTAATACTGAATAGATACAATATAGTCTAGTCAAATCTAAGTCAAATACTATGCCTACAATTTTATTTAAGTTTTACTATTTGATTCTATTCGACATATTATTTATGCAATTAATTATAATAATGTTATGTTATAACACTATTATGTTATGTTACATTTCCCCCAATTGCTTAATGATTACGTTTTGTTCCAAGGACATAGTTTCTTTTAAATTAATTAATATTAAATAAAAATAGTTCTTGATTTTTATGTTCCCCTTTTACTCATTCAATATACAAAAAAATAAGCGGACAGAATTTATCGATAAAAAATATTAGCTTTTCAAGCACTAGCGTATGCTTGTTGCGAGTGTGCGTCTTATGCCTACGGGAGCTTGGTGCTAGTGTGTGAACAAATTGCTGCCCACCGCTTTATGTGTGTGTGATTTGATTGTGTGCGAAAAACTTGTAAGGATAATGTTGCGTATGTTTGAGAATTGAAGTAGTGGGAGTAAAGCGGCGACACTGGTCCTAGAACAAAATAGCAGCTAGGGCCTTTCCAACCTTATTTATCTCTTCCGTGGTTGTGCCTTACACAGTCCATTTGTTTCTACCCCGTCGCTTAATCATGTAATAGGACATTCTGGGGTGCAGTATATGTACCTACTACTATAATCCTAGGTAAGAATTTAATCCGGGAAATATCACATTGTATACAGAAGAAATATATAAACCTACTTATGTTACCGGAAACGTATGAAATCTAGGTAATGTATAATATAATGCCGAGCCAGTCTAGAGAATTTGTTAAATAATTTGTCATAGATTCTTTAATATTTCCTAGAAAATGTTATGCTATACGCTGTTTATTGATAAATTTTATGAAATTATAACAAAGTTGTGTCTTGCAGTATCACTCGTTTTGCCCTGCTCCTAAGAGTCGTAGCGTGATGTTAAATAGCCCTTTTCCTTTCTCAAGAAGTGAGCTATCGAATGCAAATGTTTTTTTCAAATCTGACAAGTATTTCCAGAGATTAACGCATGCAAACTTCAAACACCGTTTAACGAGTTCAGCTTTATAATAGTGAAGATCTGAATACTATCTGTAAAGGATAGTGTAATTTCCTCATGAGGGGCGGTCCCCTCGCGAGGCTCATTTCTCAGGATCCAACTTATCGTGCTTTCACAAACTTACCGAGAGCTTCCATTTGCATTAAGTTATAACATGTCGCGGTGAAATGCGGTGGCACACGAAACGTGATACATTCACTTGAAATGATAAATGGCGGGATTTGAACTAACATAAGTGTTTTGCATTCCCGTTTTGCACAGACGAAACAATTATTACGTTATGCAGACACAATTTTGCTAATGGGTTTACGTTAACTACAATAAAATGACAATATACTTAGGTACTCGTACATTAACATTAATTGAAATAATTATTATTCTATTGATCCGCCTCATTTGTCTTGTGATTGAAAGCGCGGCCTCTGAGATAGCTTCTGGATTTGATTTCAAGGTTGAGCAGTATTATTGGGATTTGCTATAACATTCTAAGGAGTACCTCGGAGCTTGGATTTGTGCATAGACCCACCATACATGGGTCCTCAAAGTATAACGGCGAATTGTGAATGTACATTGATACACATCTGCCAACTCTTCGGGGAATACAGGCATGATGAATGAACGTTGTAAATATCAGATCAAACTTTGGAATTGCATGTTTTATTTAGTTTTCATACTTTACCTTATTGATGTCAGAATCATATCCGTTGTATAGTTAGAATGAATGACGACAGATGCGTACAAACTTTGATGTGAACTTAAGTAGGTATGTACATATTCGAAATCCGTACGCGTCATACAATCAAACTCCATTAAGAACCTCACCAGTTGGGTAAAAAGAAAAACAACATTTACATTAAGTATGTATTCCATTATGAAAACCTCAATACGGTCTGTGGCCCCCGAGACGTCGTTACTGAGGCTAAAAAGCTATTTATTGGTTGTAAACCAAATAAACTCTGACAATCCCGTGATTTAAGATGATTGCTTTCGTTTCAACTCAATTATTTAAAGTGAATTCGAGAGAATTGAATTTTAAACTACAATTTGTCAAATGTGATTAGGATCCCTGCCATTTGCTTTAAATTATAATTTTTCAAATTCTCGTTTAGTATATTAACGGTTAAAAAATGAGTGTAAATCCCCACTCATATTATAACAGTGAATTGGCTGGAATTATCATACCAAAGGGTTCATTACTTATTACGCTATTTGCTGTACATAAATATTATGGGACTCGTTAAAATAGATTGGAACTGAGATTTGATCAAGATTCAGCCGATAGATAAACGACTCAATAAAACTTATGACCAACGTTATTGTTGGTTCTAACTGACTTCTATTAACGACACAATCCTTTATTTCAATAACTGTGAACGTATAAAATATTACGTAAAAATAGTAGGCAGGTTACAAGCTTGTATTTGGATTGGTTAGAAAGTAGAAACTGAAGTATTAAATATACCGATGTACCACTAGTTTTTTTACTGTACTTTAATATTAATCAACTAAAGTGAAGCCTGTCTTTATCTTGCTGAAGTCATACTACCTATAGGCAAATCACCCGATAATTATATCTAAATATAAAAAAATACTCCACAAATACTGACAGACACTTATATAGGGAGGGATATTCAGAGTTCTCTGAGACGGCTTAAATTTGGTTCATTAAAAAGGTATATAATTGCTAAAGATATAAGCAGATAAATAAGGATAGTGTCACTAAATGAAAAAAAAACTGGCCAACCAAAACTTATGAAAACGTTGAAAACCCTATAGGTACTACTTTCATATTTTTCATATCAACCCGTAATTATTCATAAGTGAGCTTCCAAGCGCAAAATCCTGGGGGATAATGCCATAATTACTACGCGTGAGTCCAGATTCGCGTGATATGGATGGCAGTATGAAATTATAAGTACACAGTTACTAGGCTTTTTATACTTGTTAGTAAAGCACTTTATTTATGGATTTTTGTATTTCTTACCAGGGGAGATGGCCTAATTAAATTGAAAACATACCTACAATGTATGTCATATTAAATGTCCTTCTCTAAGATATATGAAGTGACAGTTCATGATTGCTCGAGTCATGTGAACTTTAGCAGTTTGTCTGAGGTTGAAACCACGAAAAGTAGATTTCGGAAATCGAGGGGCAATAAAACAAAGAAGTCAACTGAAGTTTGAGTAAAGGCGGGGTCGGCTTAGTGTGTATCGAGCCCTAATCTGGCAATACAAGTCTAAAGCCGCGTAGATCTACTCGTGCAACTCTGTGCAAACTTTTTACCCTCCACTCATAAACTACGAACACAGTGCAGAACATTTTTTGTCAGCTAGAAACGTGCGAACACTTTCTACGTGAATCGAATTTCTAAGTTGACGCAAACCTTTTTTCTTACAAGTGGCTTTATAGATCCTTATGCAAAAAGGTGAATGAGTGTGCTTTCGTGGCAAAATTTATGAACTTCCTATTCTGAAGGCAATCATGACTATATTTTTTGTTACGGTGCTTACTTAATATAAGGACGCACTAGGCAGTACTCCTACGCAATATCATAACAATGGCATCGTAAAAGCTATTTTAACGGACGTCTTCGCGTCGGGATGGTTGTTTCAGCAAGTGAACGACTTTCAAGCAATAAAGCACAAAGAGACGTTTACGCTGGTTTTATTGAAGTTTTTTCTACGCCACATTTAAGCGACGCGACGCGACGGTGGTGTTGTCCGGGGGATGGATCAAGCTGTCAATTCTAACGACGCGAAAATGGTCCCGTTTTGTCGTCCCGTCCCCATTTAACGTCATAATAATACATCCTTAATCCTTCAGCTTCCAATTTTTGAGGTAATAAGGTTGACTTAATGCATAATTCTCGAGCTTCGATCATTAACGCTGTCGGATGGCGAAAGCGCTCGGTAATGAACCCGGGGATAGTGCGCTGTTGTCTCTCTTAGCGCTAATTGCCGCACACTTATTAAGGTCGAGACGCTGCAAAAGTTGAAAAATGCACTCCAAAACACAAAGAGATAGTTTGCATTGCAAAGTAGAAGATAGTTGCAAAACGCTTTGAGGAAGCATTGTTCGGCAGTTTGTTCTAACTAGTAAAGGTTTTCAGATTTAAATGATTTAGGTCGACAACAATTCAACATCCGACCCATTGATACTTTTGGAGGAAATAAAATCGTGTTGGTCGTTTAAATTGAGTGGAATCGAGGTCGAGTTAAGCCTACCAGTACGTGATCGGAATATAGCAAATATCGGGAGCTCTTAAGCGAAGCCATAGACCTCTCGTCGTTCGTTTATTCGAAGGTGTTCCCCCAATATAAAGGCCCTTTGTATGCATTGAGTATGTACCAAGATTGTTTATTGCGAACCGGTGTGAATTTTTACAATTTAGTACTCAGGAAAGGAAAACGTGCTGTACACATAGGGTGAAAAATGATCTATGTAACTAAGAATGATATGAACTTGCTGTTACTGTCTTCTGACGGGTTTTGTATATGAAATGAACGAATTTATCAACCTCTTAAAAAGGGTCCCAGTTTAAATTTTAGGATTTACGGCTTAGAACAAAGATGTCTTCCATAGAAAAGTCACCGGAGTTCGAGATTTTTTACGGTTATTTATTTTAAATTGCAGTACCTACGAAATACCTGTTATTAATATTAGTAGGTCCTATAAAATAAAATATAATGAAATAAATATAAACTGCATCATTAGTCTAATGGTCCTTAGCGCGACTGCTTAGCAGCTCGGAGTTTGGAATTGTGCCCGATCAATGGCAATAGGCGCGCCGCCTATTACACAGGACCTAAACATACCTGCGAAACGTGGGTGTACATTAGTACACCTCTGCCTAATCCTTCGGGGAATACAGGCGTGATGGTGTTACTTAGTTATAAAATAAAAAAGATTTCTCGAGTGTTTCCAAAGCCTTAAAATGTCCATGTTTCAACAAGAAACCTTGTATCAGTCTACCAAAAGGAAAATGGGTGAAAATATAGCTACATTGACGAGTTTCTATTGTTGTAAGAAATTAGAGAGTTTCTCTCTCGACCGTGTCGGCGCAACGTGATGATTACTTTTTAATGAATGTTTGATGGGAAAACGGCAATTATTGGGCCTCTTTATCGAAATAATATGCCTATCGAATAGGTACTAAGTTTTAACTAATCGAAAAAAAATTGATAACGGTTTGCTGTGGAAATGTTTTTTTTGGCTAATAATTTTTAAAGATTGAGTCCTTTACCGACCTTGCTTGGCAGGAGTATTTTATAGTCCATCAGACTGGCTTATTGGTTGCTGTTGTTTGATAAAGAGCGACGGTCATCTTCCTTTGTAAGATTAAAATAAGATATGGACGATGATAAAATGTTTTGATAATTGGATCTTATGTTGTTAAGTACCAACTCAATCACGTCAGCTGATCGGATTTGGATATCTATATATTACGTACTGAATAGATTTCTTTAAAGTATAAGTAGATTAAAGTTCTAAAGGCTGCATTTTACCACGTGAGCATAGGCGCAACGTTCCGAATAAATTAAATAGAATTTGTATGACATAAACTGCCTCGTTAGTTTAGTGGTCCCAGTCGCGACTGCTACGCTAGAGGTCTTGGATTCGATCCCCAGGTCGACCAAAGTGTTATTGGGAGTTTCTATGACATTCTCAGTAGCAGCTCGGTGTCTGGATTTGTGCCCGGTGAATGGCAATAGGCTCGCCCCCCTATTACATGGGACCCAAACATACCGGCGAACTGTGGGTGTACATTAAGTACACCTCCGCCTAACCCTTCGGGGAATACAGGCGTGATGGTATGTTATGTTTACTAATATCAACGTTTTATGTGTTAACTAGTGTTATCCGTTTCAAATCGACTGGCATTTATATATAAAGGACTTGTATACTTAAGTATATGGTCAGTATCATTATTTTAAATTTACAAAATCCCCACTCTGCCTAACCCTTCGGGGAATACAGGCGTGATGGTATGTTATGTTATGTAATTTAACGGGAGCTTATACGGAGCTGGTTTCATGCGTCCTCAAAGGGCGTAAGTGCTATCTTGTAACACATTATAGTTACAAGATAGCACTTAAACACTTACTTCTTACAGTAGTAGTCATACCATAACGCCTGTATTTCCCCGACGAGTTAGGTAGACAAGTACTAATGGTGTACATTAGTACACCTCACGCTTCGCAGCTGTACCACTGCTGGGACACAGGGCTCCTATGGTAAGGGGGAATGGGCCGTAATCCACCACGCGGGCTCAGTGCGGGTTGGTAGATCTACCAGGCCAGTATATTTAAGTCCCATGTAATAGGGGGCTAGCATATATGCTATATGTAGGTAAAGGCATATTACTTATAAAATTATTTATTATATCTTTCCCTTAAAATGTAACTTAGTGTTACATTGTATCGTATCTAGCTTACAGTTTCAATCTTCGACGCTAAAACCTCATCCAAGAAGATCCGATAAAGATAGAGTGCAACTATTTCTCAAACCGTCTCGTTCAGTGGTATAGACAGCTAAAAATGTTCGTAAGAGGACGCCACGATCCAACGCCGCTCTGTCTACCCACATTTTACTTTGTAGAGGGAAGAACCCCATTTGAACATACTTAGGAATTCGTTCCAGCAATCATTTGAGGTTTCCGCGAGACATTTTAAAGTGGATATGTACTTTCACATGCATCTTCTGAAAGTAGAACATGGTTGCTAATGCCGGTATAAAGTTAACCTAGGAACTTCAGTAAGTTCCTAAGTTACTAGGCACGTTTTCCACATTCATGTTGTATTATTTTTATGAAATATTCGAATACAAGTGCCTCAATAGTCTAGTGGTCGAGCAGTGTTATTGAGTTTTTCTATGAAATTCTCAGTAGCAGCTCAGAGTCTGGATTTGTGTCTGGTTAATAGCAATAGCCTCACCTTACCGCCCACATTACACGGAATCTAAACATACCGGTGAAAAGTGGGTTGTACGTTAGTACACCTCTGCCTTACCCTTCGGGTATACAGGCGTGATGATGGTCCATGCGTCCAGCAAATGTATGGTCAAATTTGTAATCAATACATTTGCAGGATAAGCTGACCCACCATTGTATTGGCTTTCCAGACAATAAGAGGTCAGTATAAACTGGAAATGTAGAGCTTGATATATGTGTCGTCTTCGGGCTATATGTTTTAAGGTGAATTTCGTACTTACAATTTGCCTCTGTGCCCCTGGCGGAGAGGAATATCGCTCAGCCATTGCGCTATCTCGACGACATATTATTAAAAAGGTAAGATGGTTTTAAAAATCCTTCACGAACCGTAAGTCACGTTGTTACTTGCTTTACTTTACTGTTTACGCAAACTGGGGTCGTCATCCAATATCGGATATTTATTGACTTATGTACAAAGTCAATATAAGAGCGACCACACACGAAATAAACGTATATCTACGTAGCTGTGACGAGTTAGTTGGATCTTCAGCCTCTAGGGACGTAAGCACGGCGTCAGTCATATTTGTGCCATCCATCGATAATACGATCATACTGGTCGTTTGTTTTAGATAGTTGTTGGGTAGTTTTGTTTTTGTTTCTGTCTAGTGAATTTTATTGGTAAACTGTATTTTTTATTTGTCTTTTATTACCTAAAGCAACAACCCCGCTCGTGGATAAGCAATGACTACGCTGATCAACTGATTTGCTAGGTTAAGCTGCGTCTGCTGAGGTCAGTATTTCGATCAGTGACCATTTTTAACACATCGAGGGTTCGAAACCCCTCCTTCTCCGAGAACAAGGACAGAAAGCCGTCGGTAGATAAAGATTCGTATCATTATAATACGAATACCTATGAGAATCTTTAGCGGTGTAGTGCGAAGCTCGAAAAGCCTGACAACCTATCCTATCCTTGAGTAGGTATTATCCAGAAATTGGCTGGCCAAGATTTGATAGCACTTGGTTTATGTAATACTAGCTTTCCGCCCGCAGCTTCGCCCGCGTAGACAACACGATTTTGACTGTTTAGTTCTTTCCAATTCTGGCGGGAAATTGCAAATTATCCTTACATATCTTTCAGTCCGCTTCTTTGCTCGGGTAGACCACAAAATTTGCCCAACTATATTATTTACCGAAATATAAACGCAGCTTTCCCAAGGTCTAGTCTATTTTTCGTCAAAATCCAAACGGACTTTCATCCCCTATTTCATCCCCACACAGTTTTAAATTTTAAAAACCCCATATCAGATATTTATTTATTTCTTATCAAGTGCCTAAACAGAAAGTTTCAGCGTTTATCTTCAACAATTACAAACTCCCATACAATTTTTCATCCCTTATTACAATCCCTTTTTTACAACAAAACGTAGCTTATATCCTTTCCCAAGGTCTAGTCTATTTTTGTTCCAAACTTCATCAAAATCGGTTCCGGGGTTAAACTTGAAAGCGTGACTTTGTTTGGACTTCTAAACGAACTTTCATCCCCACACAAATCGAAATTTCAAAAACGCTAGAACAAATATTTATTTATTTCTTAAGCTTAATAAACAATTTATTTTAAAATACGTGTTTCCTTAATTATAATGAAGAATTTAAATACTTAATCTCAAGTAATTATGATAATAAATAATTTATTTTCGTACAAACTTTAACACCCCTTTTTAACCCTTTTAGAGATGAAATTCAAAAAGTCGTTCAAGTAATTTGGATAGTATAAAAAATATTTTCCATACAAATTTTAAAACCCCTTTTTTCTCATTTAAGGGATGAAATTCAAAAAAATCAAAAATACTTATTTCTTTAATTGTATTGCAGAGCATAAATATTAAATTTCAAGTAATTTAGATAATAAAAAAATATTTTCCATATAAACTTTAAAACCCCTTTTTACCCCTTTAAGGGATGAAATTAAAAAAATCCTGAAATACGTGTTCCTTTAATTATATTGAAGAGCATAAATACTCAATTTTAAGTAATTTTGATAACAAACAATTTATTTTCCATACAAACTTTAACCCCCCTTTTTACCCATTCAAGGGATGAAATTTAAAAATCATTTAAATACATGTTTTATTATTTTATATTTAGAGGCTAAATACAAACTTTCATTTATTTTAAATTAGAAATGACCGAGTTTCATACAAACTTTAAACCCCCATTTCACCCCTTTAGGGGATGAATTTCGAAAAATCCTTTCTTAAATGACGCCTAGAGTATAAAAGCAATATTCTCACAAAATTTCAAACTTCTATCATTAGTGGTTTCGGCTGGGCGATGATATGTCAGTCGGGACATTGCCTTTTATATATATAGATAGATAGATACTGATATTATAGTATGGAAAAGGCTAGGAGGATTAACCTAAAGCAAAAGACAGGACAGGAACAAGCATGAGTGTTAGAATAAATTTGTGAATACGAGTGAGTGGACGTCTTTTACGTCAGCAACTGACCCTGAAACAACAACTCAAGTCCGTCCTAAAAATGTGTACTTAATATGAAAATGTTGTGAAAGTAAGTGTGTATTGCTATTACTTATTAAAGCAAGTGTTTTTTTCTGATTATTCATTTATCTAAATGAAAGAAGAAAGAAAATAATTTATGGATGGACACAATCATGGTCATCATACACATTAAATGGCCCAGTTCAGCTGTTTCTACATTAATTCCAACGCTTCAAATAATCCTAAAGCGAGCTTTCGAGTCCCAAAATTAGCGGTGAGAACAGCTGATGAAAGCTTCATTAAGAGTCTGATGCTAGACAGGAAATCTGTAACGAGAGGTAATGTGTGTAAATACGTGAACAAAACAAATGTTAAGCAATTTTAAAAAGCTAGCAAGGTATCATTTTAAAAAAATCAACCAACCAATCTGAGGGTAAAAATAAAAATGTTGAGTTTGCTTTTTTTCTTGGAGTTAAAACTCCATTTCACAATTTTAAAACAAATAAAAAAATAGCTATATCACCATTTATAGCTAGTAGGTATAGTAGAGTATAATATACAAACTGTAGAGATGTTGATAATTTTAGGAGACATCAAATTTGTCAGTGGAAATGTACCATTGAAATAATGATTTAGAGACATACATACATACTAAGTTTATTGAATGAATTAAGGAGTGAAGGAATGAAAGAAAGACAGAATGAATGAACGGACTGGATTAGCACCGTGGTAGTTGTCTAGCAGTCGGTAGAGCAAATAGTTGTTCCGGGATTGGGTTTTGTAGCATAGGTTGGTTATTATGCAAATCCCTGGTACAGAAGAAAAAGGAATCAGTTCTTACCGACACAGATGTATCTACGAAGAGTTAATTTCCGGGAACGGAAGTAGCCCCCAAAAAGATAATATCTTTTTCATTTTTCTTTTTTTTATAAGTACTCATACTTGATATAGATTTTGATTGCAACTTTGGCGAAGTTAGTTAGAAAAGTTGACTTGCTATAGCCAAGTCTTCAGAACCACTTGCTGTTTTGTAAGTCAATTTCACTTCAAATTGCAATCCAACATTCTGCATTGGAATAAAATCCGAGCCGAACTGTAGAGCTTTTCAACCTTTTGTTAAAATACAATGTGTGAATTCAATAAAGCAAACTTTGACAATTTCACGTGTGGCTTTTTTAGGGACAATTTACTTTTTTCGTACCTCAGGGTGTATTCAGTTATTTAGGCAGAAGTTGTTTTGTAATAAAAATTACAGATTTTTACGCTCAGTTGAAAAAGAAAAAAAAAACAAATGAAATACACTGGGTAACTTTTTCTAAATATTATATGGTATATCTATATATACTAATACACTATTACGTGCAACCCCTATTATCTCTGTCTCGGGATTACCCTATACCGTTGAGTAGTAATTTTGTTGAATATAAATATTCAACAAAATTACTATTATTAATTATTCATGGAATTAAAGAAATATTGGCTTCAATTATAACTTCATAGAGTACATAAAAATAATAAAACATTATTTATTTGACATTATGACTGTAAGTAGGTATGTACATTTGCGAACTCATTGAGAACACTACTATATTTTTATGGCTCTACGAGTTGGTTCACTGTTAGATACGACTAATACGAGTGAACAGTTTATAGCCAGTGGCAGCAAACTGTCACAAGTTACTGCCATTGTACGTGTCTGTGCACGATATCAATGGATCGGCCTGTCATACTGTTTGCATGCCGATATATATTGGCCTATACTATACTGTGATATACTCACATATTTAAGGTATTGAAATTCCTCGAAGGTGGACTTCCAAAGCAAGTGTCTATGACGCAGCGTTTATCGCGTTACTGATGCAGCGTGAGTAACGTGTCACTGCGCTTCAGAGCGACAGAATAATGTACTATATTACTTGAAATTAGCACAAAGATCAAACTAGTGCCACACTACAAAAAAAAATAAAAAATAATGTACTGTGTAAATTTAGGGGACATTCGACCTATAGACTAATTTTCGTCCGCAGCATCGCAGCGGCACGTCACTCACGCGACGTCGGTCGCGCTATGAACGCCGCGTCACTGACGCTTGCTACGAAAGTCTTTACAAAGGTGATAACAGGAAGTACCACTTGTCTTGATAGCCAGTTGCCATGGTTTATTTATCGCTGCTATGGGAACACGTAACAAGGACATTTATTGTGATGGAGCGAACTAATGGGAACTATAAAAATGTTACTGATAAGGAGCAATAAAGCAACTCCTAGACTTTATCACTGGATGCTAGGTAGGTGGGTATTATATTTTATATATCAATAAGAATGCAATGCTATTCGTTGGTCGATTACCATTACTTGAGAACGGCTGGACTGATTTGGGTATTTTTAGTCTTATAATGCTAGCATAATAATCTAATATGTGTATTATTGAAAGTGCTTTTTTCCATAAGATTTTTGTATGAACTCAAGATAATTCAACTATGAGCAGGACGACGTCCGTCTTTTCAGTTAGTTTATTATATAAAAATAATATGTGTTAGTTTTGGTCAGAGGAAAGTTGTTTTTACTAAAAATTTAAGTAGAAAAACTAGTAAGTATTTAAAAAAGGGGCAATTAATTAAGTACTAAATTATTAAAACTTTTCGCAACCGTGTGTGGTTGCGAAAAGTCTTTGATTCAAATTTCATTAATATTTATAGAATGCAAATAATAATTTTACATATTCTCAAAACCGTTTTTAGGCAAAAAAATTAGGTAAAGACGTAATTTCTGTGTTGTTAATATCCTTATAATTTTTACCCAAGAACAAACTAATTTTGTAATTTAGTAGTTTCACACGCACATAACAAATGGCCGTAATTAAATTATGCAAAACACGTACTTCGGGCGGCTATTACGATGTACTAGAGCAGTAAATTGTGAAGATTTTGTTTGAGAATCCGCTACAGTTTTTTTTAAAGATCGCCCATCCTTTGGAATTGGCTCATTTGTTACTCGGACAATTTGCTTAGCTAGGGTCCTGCTGGCTAAGCTAAGGATATTCTGTTTTCATGTAAATGGCTTTGCATGGGGCCACAACGGGCGCTTTGGAGTAATAGGCGATTCAATCGCCCCCTGAATAATATTGCAAGTGAAATATTTTTTGTTGTGACTGCCTTTTTAGTCTAGTCCGGTGGAGTAGTGTTATTGGGTTTATTAATGAAATTCTCAATAGCAGTTCCGAAAGAAAATATCGTCGGCATTTTCTTCATTTTTTGTTGTCGTTTTTAACTTTAATGAGAACAATTAAATACTTATTTCATTCAAAAAATCATTTTATATCCAACACTAAAGAGCTACCGGTTAGTTATAGGTCGGTTATCAAGCCTTGTGAACGCGTAGTTTGCAATACATTGCGCGCTTAAAAATGTCAATTTATGTAAACGATCATTACTAAGGTTAATGACTTCCGTGATTGTATATTCTAAGACATTCGGAGTAACCTTCTCACGACATTTGCACGTAGTTCAACCCTGTATATAACCGGTCCGATCTTCATATATCTGATTTTCCAATCAGTCTTGGTAAGGTTCAAAAAGGTTGTTTGTGTATGCGTGGGTGCCAGTAAGTAATTAAGAAATGGGTGGAGGGAAGACTAACCGGTTCGCAATTACTTTAAGAGTTATCCGCCTAATCGAGTAGATAATGGGGACCTTATTTTAGGGAAGTCATAAGAGGTATTTTTTTTATATTATCGAAGCTGTTGGTATTTTTTAAATTATTACATCGATAAGAATGCGCAGCAGGTCTTAAAAATAGCTAATATTATCGCGACATGGATATTCTACCGTTTACTGCCTAATACCTATATTCTATGATTTAAGCTACTATTTCGTAGATATATAAAATCTATTTGTCAGTAATGTTTGTCGGCATTAGAGTTTGATTAACGAGCGGGGCTCGCAACGTTTTGTCACTGGTATACTAAGACAAATAGTTTTCAACGAAAAAATCTGGGACTTCCAAAAGTTGGAAATAAGTACAAAGGACCACGAAGGTCACGAAATTTCTATAAAAATAATATACATGTATTTAGCGGGTTAGAAGTATGTAATTAATGAATTTTGAATTCGATTGCAATGTTTTGATACTGAGAATTTAATGTAGTGTTCACATAACTTATATATTCCTGAAAGTTTTAGTGCTTGGAACTCAGATCAAATAAAAAGTAAAGATGGAACTTTGCGAACAAAGAAGTGAGGCCGGCTAAAACGTGTGCGTTACCCAGGCCAGATGTTGTCGAAAATGGTCATTTGAATCTTATAGATAATTAGTTTTGCGGCTTCTGTAATTGTTGCGCACATTTTTAAATTTGTTGCGCTTATAGTTTTTTAATTATTTCACAAAAACATTTCCTGCTGGGGTAACGTTACCCCAGCCAGATCTTTTTCTTTCTAATGGGAATATTTAAATAATTACTAGCTATAAAATTAGTTGTCTAGATGAAGTAAATGTTGTGCCTTATTTTGAATTTGTTCTTTCATCGGTTGCGAAGTTATTCGAGATTTTGCTGGAGTAACGTTTTTGGTTTTGCTAGATCTTTGAACAAATCTCAACTCACTTTTCTCAACAAATTTTCGGTGGGAGTTTACATGGTAATCTACATCATATATATTTAGTTTTATCGTCCTCTTATTTTAGAAGTTACAGGGGGGAGGGGACACACATTTTACCACTTTGGAAGTGTTTCTCGCGCAAACTGTTCAGTTTAGAAAAAAATGATATTGGAAACCTTAATATCATTTTTGAAGACCTACCCATAGATACCCCACACGTATGGGTTTGATGAAAAAAATATTTTTTAGTTTCAGTTCCAAGTATGGGGAACCCCCAAAATTTATTGTATTTTTTTCTATTTTTGTCTGAAAATCTTAATGCGGTTCATAGAATACATCTGCTTACAAAGTTTCAATAGCATAGTTCTTATAGTTTCGAAAAAAAAGGCTGTGACACTGTCGGACAGACAGACAGACAGACGGACATGACGAATCTATAAGGGTTCCGTTTTTTGCCATTTGGCTACGGAACCCTAAAAAGGCGTGAGTGTATCTCAGTATAACCTCAGTCATATTTGACTGAATCGTACTAATCTCAGTCTGTTCTTTATATTCATAATATAAAATTAAATTCTATTCAGTAGTTTTTGCACCAACCCCTACCAAACAGATAGGGATTTAAAAATATATTTTATTGATGTCAGTGTCGTTTATATACTACACAACTTCTCTACGATTTTATAATAGTATAGAAATATAAATATTATAATTATAATAAAATATTTTATAATGTGATGACTGACTGCCTCATTAGTTTAGTGGTCCTAAGCGTGACTGCTTCGCTGGAGGTCCTAGATTTGATTGGTTGAGCAAGTTGTTATTGAAATTTTCTGTTAAATTCTTCGTAGCATTCTTCGTAGCAGCTCGGTATTTGGATTTGTGCCCTGTAGAGTTTTGATTTGTGCCCTGTAGAGTTTTGATTTGTGCCCTGTAGAGTTTGGATTTGTGCCCTGTTAGTGGCAATGCGCTCAAACCCTATTACATCTAAAAATACCGGCCAAATCTGTCCAACTCTTTGGGGGAAATAGGCGTGATGGTATGTTATGTTATGTTTTGCAATGTAAGCCTTTATCATTACTTAACAACCATAAATAAAAGCAATTTTAGGAGAAAAATTTATGCTATTATATGAGATGCTATAAAATCCAGCTGTGCTTGGGCAGTAATATATAAAATTAAAATGTTCGGGGCCATTTCCATATTGGCTATATAATGTTTTTACGACTGCATCTCAAAAGTTCGACGAACACGACTAATATCATTGAGTTGCGTAGTAAACGCATATTCATATCGGGTCACATACTTCAATCCATGAAACGGCATACGAGTAACACTACAATTCTTTTTTTTTCATGGGATAACTCGGCAAACGAGCAGGCGAGCTACCTGATGGTATGTAGTCATCGCCGCCCATGGACATCTGCAAAACCAGTTGCAGATTCGTTGGCGAGCTTATGGAAAAGGGAGGGGAAGAGAAGGAACCCACTGACGGAGGAATTGGGCCTTCGGCGCTCCACGCTCACCGTACGACACGCAACAGTATGCATACTGCTACTTGACGTCGATATTTTTTTACTTCCCTGGTCATGCGGACCCATTCATGCTAACATGTTGATATGCTAGCGTGACTCTACTACTACGAAAAATTCTATTGCCGAATGAATTTTTCAAAAAATCGACCCAATTTTATAGTTAGAACTGTTTAAAATTGTGATTAAAATACATAAAATACATAAGTAATTCCATATAAAACTACTTTGCCTAATGCATCTTAGTTAAGAGATATTCACATTATACAATAACATATTCAGCCGCAGTGCAACAGTGAACTAAGGCAATACACAGGTGCCCTGTTTTCATGGAAAGGCTGTATACGGCTTGTCCATAAACTTATATGTTATCTTTAAGTTTAAGGAAGTTCGTATATTCTTCCTTATGGTCTAATCTATGTCTATACCAAAATTGGTTTAACCGTTAAACCAATTTTGGTATAGACATAGATTAGACCAGTAGGGGCGTGAAAATGTAACAAACAAACACTCATATTTTAATTATGGATTCTATGTATTTTAATGTGACTGCCTCATTACACTAGTGGTCCTAAGTGCGACTGCTACGCTAGAGGTCCTGGGTTCAGCAAAGGTCAAGTCAGGTAAAGGTCAAGCAAAGTGTTACTGGGTTTTTCTATGAAATTCTCAGTAGGCAGCTCGGAGTCTGGATTTGTGCAATGGGCTCGCATCCTATTACGTGGGACCTAATCATACCGGCGAAGTGTCGGTGTACATTATTGTACACCTCTGTTTAACCCCTTCGGAGAATACAGGCGTGATGGTATGTGTTTTAATGTTGATGTTTTACTTTTTATACGCTTTGAATCATACTCTTGCCTGATCATCTCATGATTAAGGGTACCTATCCTTTAAGTCTTAAACTAGTTAGCCAATCTCAAAACAAGAGCAGCGTGTCAGTAAAGTCGTGAATGATTCATAAAAACAAGGTAAGATAGTGCCGAGAGTGATGTTCCATTGCGATAGCACATTGTCCCAACACTATTGATCGCATCGACATCCAGTGCTCGATATCGATAGAATGGGGTGAATGGACACTTCGTGCGTCGCCCTCACGTTCTTATTCCCAGTAAGCAGAGTTAATTAATGAAGTGTCAGTAGCTTGCCACATCGATATAGCCTTCGTGCGTGCCGAAGGCGTTACCTATCACTATTTTCTGAAGATATTTAGGGTTCCGTGTGAAGAGGCACTTATAAAAAATTTGCGATTTATCTGTAAATTAAAATTATAGGTACAGTAATCTACTTTGGCCAGAGATTGATTGATTTTAAAAAATTACCAACCACCAATTTGCGTTTATTAGCACATCATGAATTTGCAACACCCCGAAAACTTTTTATCAGCGTATGTGAATTCTCCTCGTCGTTAATCCATTCTTATATTTGGTTATTCCTATGTAGGTACGTGAAATTGAAACTAATAGGTACACGAATATCCGAATGCAATCCAGTGCGTCTATAATATCTATGGAGTTATGGAGACCGTGACGGTCATCCGGGAGTGCTACCTATCAAATTGGATGGACACCGACCCAACGTTAGCGTAATAAAAATGGACGCCCCAGGGAAATACCCATGATGCTTTCTATGTAAGCTGTGATTTTACATATTGTCACTTTGCTCTAGTGATAGAATATTTTAAAGCAGGTACAATCTTGAATTCTAATGTCTTAGGTACAGAGGAAGACAGCAATGAAATATAATTATAGGAAATTGAACTGTCTAGGTAGCAGTTTTGTCCTGTTATTTGTGCTAAAATTAGCCGAGCAACAATTTTTATTAAGTATAAATTGTAACTTAACCTAAATTTACCGAAAAGGAAAATAAACAAAGGATATTTAATTAAACCAGTCAATTTATAAAGAACACCAGTGTCATTCAACAATCGCGGTGGACAGTCGTCGCCAACAGGTACGTGAAGCTATTAAAAATATTCACGAATGTTTTTTTAGCAGTGAAAGCTGTGGTGCTCGATAAAACGGGCAATAATATTGAATATTGTTCATGTCGGTAAACATTCCGAATGAACGTTAATTAACGGAGATAGGTCGCGTCACAGACGATTGCTGGCCTCTATTATTTCATTAGCTCACTTTTATTCCTCCTCAGTAGCTGAGGAAGCGGTCTCTGCGAAAGAAAACGATCGACGATAATTGGGTCGAAAAAAAGTTGATTGGAAATGTCAATTGGCCGGGCACCTCGGCTTTCTCACGATTGTGGGTTTTACGACACCAAGTAGATATTTTTTTTGGTTACTCCAATATTCTAAAGCGGTTTTTGATGTCCATCGTAATATAAATTAAGCGCTTCTGAAATTTATTTTTAAGAACGTTCCATTTTGAAATAAACGTACCGGGACGCTGTTCATGTATTTTTTTTGTGATTGTACTTTTCATATGACAAAATGAAAGAACGAAAAATAATATGTATCTATGAATGGGAACAGATAGGAAATAACGGTAGGTATAGTCGCGACGACAATCACAGCGCGCTGGCAGTCGGCTCTACCACGTGTGCGCTGCGACCCGTCACTAATACAATATATTGAACACGTCACGCCGGGAAATAATATAGAATATCGTAAAAGAATCATTCACTACATGTAATGTAACGGAATAAGAAAAGCTTGTGACAGTTGTTAATCCAAACGTATAGTTTACTATACGTACTTTAGTTTAGTTTACGTATATACTTATTAGACATATATATACGTATATACTTATGAGATTATTAAAGTAAAAGAATTTAAGTCTTTTATCGTATTTATTACACTTAATTTACACAAATTAATGTTTTGTTTTTTCTTTATAGGCATTAAAAGATTCCCTAAAAACAAAAAATGTCCCCCCGGTTTTACCTGCTTTACCCTGTTCCAAAGGGGGTCCTTAGGAACAGGGTAGCGGAATATTAAATAGTATAGGTATAACCTTCCTCAAGATTTGGGCTATCAAATTCAAAAATATTTTTTCAAATCTGGCAGGAAGTTTCAGAGTAGGTAGGTATATCGCATTCAAACTCTCCGGCTTTATCATAATAGTATAATTATTTATAAGTGCATAACTAATAAGAGTTCTGTATTATGTATCTTTAATTTGATGTCGAGCTAATATTAGATATTTTATGACTCTTAAATGCTGCGGTAGGTACTTGATGAAAACATAGATTGTTTTTGTATTAAGTACCACGTTTGTATTTCATTAAGTCGTAAGTATTCATATCCATTTAATTTGTTTTTCTCTTTACGTCACGGCGATTGGCAAAGCAATGCCTATAGCCATTAGATCATTCTAATGGAAAATTATAGTGAGCGGACCGAAGATATGATCTGGCAGCTATTATTCCATACGAGTAGCATAACATAATATAACAAAATCACAGTTTCTTAAACGTCACAATAAATTAACATATATTTTAAATATAAATGAATAAATAAAGATTAAGTTGGAAAGACGGGTAAAATCCGACCATAAGTACTTATGGTTCGATCAATTTTCAATTTGCAAAATTAAAATCAGTTTACTTACAGAATAGCAATTTATTTTATTTCACTAAGGCACTCGGAATCTCGTGAAATAGATTAAAATGTGGCAATTCTCAAAGCTTTCAAATTTTATGGCTAAATTATTACTTGAATTGCAAGAAGATATACCTACAACGAAAATTGTGTTCTAGAACTCTCAACTCACGAAATCACTGTTGTGACAAAACAGCAAAAATAACAACTAAGTACCTACTTAAAAATAAGTATGTATTTTTCCGACATTCAAAGTCCTTTCATGTGTTCGTGGTCACGAATGAACTCCGACTGCTTTTATTTTAATTAACAGCGTGAGTAAACATCATGAAACCAATCTTGAGACCAATCTTGTGCTATGTTTATGTCAAATTGTCGTAAGCTCGTGTTCCAACACCGGACTAGTTAAATAACTCACTGTTATTCCGTCGTAGAGAGCAGAGAACAGTGCGTTTTATTCGTCGGGGGTAATAACAAACACACATTTCGCTTTTTTAAAGCAATCGGACTCGACTGAAAGGGTCAAGGGGCGTAAGTAGTGATAAAGAAAATATATGGGAACCGTGTCGAGCGGCCAAACGCTGTGAACAGGAGAACGTTTTTCCCTCCATGCAATAAAGTCGTTTACCAACGGCCGTACTTAGACAGTGCAATCAAAAAGGTCGGTTTGTTAGGATTACAAACACGTTTTGTTGAAAAGAGAAAACGTTTTGTTGATACAACTTATGGTTGTCAACAAAATTTTTTATGTGCGAGATCATTTGCCGAATTAGGAGGTTCATGCCACAGAATAACTAATAGTACTGCTTGGAAAATACTGGTCGTTAACGGATAAATAAATTAAAAAACCAGTTTTTGTATGTGTCACCTACCTACCTACTGAAAATAATTACTTTTATTATATATTTTTAAGTAATTCAGCTTTTAAAGCTAGCACGATTTCATGACTGGGTAGGTAATATTTTCTTAGATAATACCTTACTTGGTTACTTAAGCCATTTTATGCCTTATATAGAACATTATACTATTTGTTTTCTAATGGATTCGAAAGGCACTTAAACAATTTGTGGAGATTGTTAGATCAGCAGATTACGTTGTAGGTATTTTCATAAAAGCGTTGTTCTATATTTAAACGTTCCGTACACTTAAGTGCTCAAGTATTTGAAGCGTTTTCGTTTATTGCCTCGTATTTTAATAGGAATTGTCATACGATTGTCAATAACGGCCCACACAACGCTGTTGCCGACAGTAGATACATTCGCAATGAAAATATAAAACGTGATTTCAGTACAGTTGCGGCCTCACGTTTTTTCCGGTTCCAATTTGTACTGTGTTTACTCACTTTCATAAATTATTCGTTGTCGTATGATATTACTGTATGGGCTTTGTTTTTGTAACTCCTTAATTAAGTTGCTTGAATTTAAAAATATAGTGATTGTTTGTTATTTTTCTAGTTACTGACTTTTATTTATGTCAATTTACATATTTAAAATGTATTGCTGTTACCTTACCAATACTACTTATTAACCCTTTCTATACTTATAACTCACTCACACATTTGGTCTGAAATTACGTATTAAAATTATTTTTTCATCATCATTATCCAATAAAGTACTTGCGATTGGCTAGATATTTTTTTATTTTTTTATTCTAGCTCTAGTATCTCAGATCGAATAATAAGTTAAGATAGGATAAGATAAGGCGTAGTTAACTAATTATACACGTATTGTACACGTCATGGCGTAGTTTTAGCCGGCCTCACTTCTTTGTTCGCAAAGTTCCATCTTAACTTTTTATTTGATCTGAGTCTAGTATAATTTGTGTAACAAAATGCATATTAACGTAATGTAGCATATCTGCGACGTAATCGAGAGTTGTATTTTTTTATAAAACTCATTTACCTGATATGAGTGATTAATTTTCAGGATTGTATCTTTTAAATGAATGAATGATATTTTTAATTTATGATACTGCTGATACTATGATATTCTTTGCTGCAACCATGTTAATATTGCTTCGTACTTATAAACTTTGGTATAGATTTTAGAAAAAATTGGCTTGTGTTGTGTGTTGAAAAAGAGGGGCCGGGTCTGTGTTAAAGACAAGTACGGTAGTGTTTTTTGTGTGCAGAAATCCGGTTCGTGTCAGTCACTTTGTAGTAGACAGCGCCTACTAAATTACAGCCTGTCGCGGACAGCCGTGAGAAGCTGTAATCTAAAGCGCTGGACCCCTTCAAGGTAAGAGGTCTTGCCTCACGTCCTGGTCGAAGGTATGTTTTAGCTGCTGGTGAAGCTAAGTAGTAACATGAGGCCTAGGTCACTCATATAAGGGGTGTTTCACGTTAATAAAACGAGAGAATGTGTAAAGTTGCATTTTACACTCCAAGGTTGAATAAAGTGGATTTTTAGGTAAATAACTATTTCAGGCTAGAAGCAGTGAGCAGCGTGTCTGGATGAAATTACCCTCTGAGGTCCGCCACGTTCATTAGTTAACTGCACGGATAAGGGGCAGCATCTCTTCGAGATAATTGTGAATAATTGTTACTGCGTGCCCTCCGCTCAAAAGATAAACAAAAAGTTTTTAAATGAAACATAAAAATGTGTTAGAATAATTTATGTTTTGAAGGTATGAGTTATTGCTGATTATTTGCTTGTGATATCTAGATAGGTACTTATTTTGTTTTAGATAAGCAGTATACGTGTTTAGTTTAGGGTATTACTTATACAAATATCTCTGATTTATTTTGCCGAATAAAAAACGAAAGGAAGAGTGAAAGAAGGAAGAACCTTGTCTTGAAATTTTGTGGTAACTCTCAAATAAAACCAATAAAAATGCTTTATGTCAACTATTTTATCTATAAAAAGGCATTGGTAGGTTTTATTATGTTTATTAGTGTGATTACATTATCTGACATCAGTTTCATTAGTTTACCAGGACCAAATACCTAAATAATTCAAATAAAGTAACTTGGAAAATGTAAAAAAAAAACTGCATAGTAATGCAAAAGGTACAAGTTAAAATATCTTGTGTAAAATACCTTCAATAAGTGTTGGCGTTTGCTTTCGATAGTCTTTTAAAAAATAAAACAGTTTTCATTTGAAAAGATTTATTTTTGTACTTCTGAACAATTTATACCTGCAAAAATAATATATAATAAAAAATAACATCAGTCTGTTTTCGTTCATTGAATATCTCTTGCGGAACAGAAAGAAAAACTTAATCAAACATGGCGGCGAATGGCTGACACTCGTGTACACGTTTTGTACATGCTGCCGTTATTAAATACAGTGGCAGGTGCCATAGTATACTGTGTAATACCTTATATATACTTAGTATAGTTATACCGTAGGTAATCACTGTAAAGTATTAAACATTGTAAACGTTATTATTATATAGTGTCATATTTGAAGCTGTTATACAGTTTAAAATTGTACCAGAGTTCCGTGAACAATAGACGCCGATATACCGTTGCAGGATTATACCAATCGCTATATATAATAAAATTGTACTCGCAACATGTAAAAACTACTGCACAAAATTGAATATGGTTTTCATAGTAATATATTGTTGGAGGTGTCAACTAAAAATCATGTGCATCTTTTATCTTGATACGTTTTGCTTTTGGGACGCCAGTTATAATAACAGCATTCTTATTAAAAGGACCAAATATTTTTTATGATTTTCTAAATTTTCTAAAATTATGGCGTCAACTGTACCTTAAATTATTTAAATGTTAAATGAAGCGGTACGAAGAAAATGTGTTACTATTTTGAGGACATTTCTGTTGGACAGTAATTTAAAAAATTCTTAACGTTTAAAATTTATTTTCTCTGGCATAATTTAGATAGATAGAATATTCTTTATTGAAATTAACATTTTGATTGACCTGTTAATCTAAATAATGTTATCATCAGCATTTTGAAATTAGTCATAATAATATGTATACTATATTTTCTATAATTCTTAGTAATAAGATAAAATTAACATGTGCTTTAAAAGTTACAATCTCATTATAAACGAAAATAATAAAATGAATGACGCTTTTATTGGTTTCCACTTCCAAAAACCTATAATTCTTAGTAGAAATATGAGCTTAAATTGTTACAATGAAAATAATGATTAACGTTCGATTTATTGAAAGCAATCACTCTGCATTGTGAAGCTTCCTTCTATACTGGTTTCTAACACTTACGCGAATATCAGACATTGAAATAAAACTACTTTTTACGGATTTTATCGCGTTATATTGATTATTTTAAATTCCCGACGTTTCGGATCCTTTACGGCATCCATGGTCACGGGTGGACTGAGGTCTACACACACACTAAAATCTGTGTCCTGATTCCCCGTAAAAGAATAGGATCATATAACGAAACCATGCCGTGTCAAAGGACTTATGCCTAGACTTTTTTTTAAGAAAATCTCTGTCTATCCGAAAAAAGGTATCGCAAAATTGTCATAGACGGAACGGCCCTGGTATATTTTTATGGTACAATTCCTTCGTTAGAGATACGTTTCATACACACATTTATGTTGTTACAGCGTCACACAGTTCATCCTTATTTTTCTTTTATGTCTTTATTCATTGTATCATAAACCGGTACACGGTGAATATAAATTTGTTCCAAAAACAAAACATTGCGTTTCTTTTGTTTATGGTAAATATTCGCACTCAATGTGCGCGCGTTTTTATTATTTCGTATCAGCGATAAGCGAGTGTACTGAATGAAAGTAAATAGGTATGTAAATATTCTAAACATTTCAAGCATTTACGGGTTATTTATTTACCTTATATCACTTTACGGTACGTTATTAGGTTATACGTGATCGTATTATATTAGAAAGAGCGATCCATTTACTTTTTTTTAATGTTTACAAATAACTTGAAAATTATTTTTTACCGAAGTTCTAACTTTTTTATTTTCAAGCCGCCTTTTGCATTTTACCTTGATCGAATCTGAAAATATAAACTTGAAATGGAAGCCTACCTACCTAATATTCAAAAATACATTATTATTGCGTTTCTTTCTGCGACTTTAATAAAAAAAATTATAATTCTTATTTTACCTGCTAGATAGATAACGCTATGTACCTTTTCCACTCACTTAAACAAGGAGAATGTGTAATTGCAACATTGTAAAGCTTCCAAAAAACAAGTACCAGGCACATATGAATAAAGAAGAGCTCTCGGGATGTGCAATAACGTCACCAGTGACGCGTAAGTCCGAATCACTCGTCCTTTAGTTCATCCCTCAGAGCCGTCCATGTATGTCACGCCGGTTTAACATTGCTCATTCCATTCCATTCATTGCCTCCGAGCTGTTCACGCGAAACGCATTTAACATTTTTATTATTCGCATCATTTGACGCGCGGAGTATAAAAAAATGTAGAAGAAACTTTCAAGTAATATTTGTTGTCAACAGAATGCGGTATGGACGCCATTTTTAATGTTGCCGCTATGAACTTTGGACTTTTTGACATAAACACACAACGATCGCGTTTTGAAGTTAAACTTGAGTTATGCAATAAGCTCATGAAAGTGCAAAGTTTGAGAAATCTAAAATAACTGAGTAGGTGACGAAAGTTATTCGCCAGGATGTCGTTAAAAGCTTTAACAAAGAAATTATAACTTTAGCAGAAGAATTTAATAGGACTTGCCTAACTTTGCCACAAATTATCTCCAAAATGTATTTTACACTTTGGTTTGCGGTAGATACGTAATGGCACGATTTAATGGAAACTTCGTCGCCAGTTTGTTATACCAATAATTTGATAAATCGGAAGTTTGTATTGTTGTTAATAGCACAATATTACAATAATAATAAGGTACCTAATAAATAGAATTATACTTTAAAATGTTTGTAATTTATATAGGTATGTTATTACTAATTTTGGATTTTCATCACTACACAGTATGAAACAAAGTCGCTTCCCGCTGTCTGTCTATCCCTATGTATGCTTAGATTTTGATGCGGTTTTTATTTATAGATAGAGTGATTCAAGAGGAAGGTTTATATGTCTAATACATCCATATTATCGTACAGAAAAGTCGAGAAAACACGCGGGCGAAGCCGTGGGCGGAAAATGTCAACTTCCGAAGTAATTAATCCAATCTTGTCGAAAGTATAGTTTTTCGGACAGTTTTTAGGAACAGTCAAAGTCCTGACTCTGACATCATTTCACACAATTCTCTTTGGAATAAAAGTAAATACCTGATACAGCTAGAACTGACCTTACCAGACAAGGATCATAAACTTCATGTGAGCTCTTTGCAAGCAACAACATAGTACACAGTGCATCTGTGACAACCGCGTTTAGTGACTCCTGACCTTTCAACTGCAGTGGGTCAATGCTTAACTGTAGTTCACGATTCGTACGCCCCACTTACTAAGAGGTTACTCATCTGTTCTTAAAGGTGCAATAGCGTGGGTACCTGCGCTATTATACCTACTCTTTTCTTTTAAACCTTACTAGCAATGTGGGTCGCACATTACTAGTAATCTTGTTAAGCCCTCGTACTAAGCTAAAATGCTTGTATTACGAGTGGGTTTACGTCGGTCGTGCAATGGGTGAGTTTCGAACCGGCAAACACATGATCGCAAGTCCGACGCCCTAGCCATTAGGCTACCGCCGCTTATGACTCTTGTGTGTCTGGTAGAAACAATACTGTTTTTGTGCTTTATTTTACGAATGGAATCGGTCATTTTAACTAAATTAATAAGAAAAGCACTAGAAAAACAATTGTTGTGAGCCTTTGGAGGGACAGGGTAGGGCTAATTGAATTTAGCAGCCGTTAAATAATTACTTTTTGCTTGTCAGAACCTTCTATTATGAAAATCTAATATCGTATCGCCCCAATTCAATCCAGAACCTTATATTCATCTAATTTGCTTGCGACCACTGATGCGGTGACCAACTTCCGGGTGTCCAACCAAATAGGATTGTACTTAAAACGCTTTCACGCATCAAAGAGTTGACGGATTTAACTGAATATTGAATGGTTTGTAACCTCTTTAGAAAGGACTTGGGGTTTTTATCCCGGAAACATGTGGACCTTTTTTATTCACTCCAATATTATGAGGGAAATTTGGTCTATTTATGTCATGTACAACGGCTTATTTGAGAGACTTAAATACTACTTATTTTTGATAAGCAGGAAAATAGGATAAAACATGATAGACATGATAAAAAAATAATTTACATCGTAGAATTTCAATCTGTTCAATCTTCATTAATCAATGAAGATTGAACAGATTATTATTATTATATATTATTTGTTGAATAATAATGGTTGAGCCACCATTGAATTTTTTGGAATTAACCTTAGTGTTATTACCTACTGATCCAAGCTTCATAGATAGGCAGAGGTCAAGTTCAGCTACGGAATAGTGGAGACTTTGGAGGCATAGTGTGATTATCATTCGATTAATAACAGCAGAACATCTTCTGCCTCGAATATAATTATTGTCTCGAATAATCACATTGTCCATTCCAAATGCCGCTGAGCATAGTTGTAAGGCACTGGAATTGTGTGCATGGCTCCACGCCAGCAATATTTAATATAAAATAAAATAAATATTCTTACTAACATAGTTTCTAAGCACTACTAACACACTATGGATGTATATCTGAAATAAATAAATAAATAAATAAAATAACATAACATACCGTCAAGCCTGTATTCACCGAAGGGTTAGGTGTACTAATGTACACCCACATTTCGCCGGTATGTTTAGGTCCCATGTAATAGCGAGCCTATTGCTATTCACCGGGCACAAATCCAGACTCCGAAGTGCCGCTGAACTTGACCTTTATCGAATTTGTTTTATGCTTATTTTTCTGAGAGAGGTTACTTGACCAGCAGTAGGTCAGTTAGCTGAATTATTGTTCAACCAATATTTTTGTTTTGAGTGACAATGTTACCCGTAGTACAGAAACCGGCAAGCTTAGTCACAGTGGATGAACATTTGTCTTTCGTTCGTTGGCAACATCAGTACATAGTTTCTATGGAGTATACTCATAACTCATCCGGTTAGAGATGTTGGTATTATACCTACATGTGTTACCTATACTTAGTTATTTGAATTTGAGTTTGTTTGAATAATGTCCCTTTAATAATAATACATAGCTGGCGTATTGAACCTGAAGGACAGTCACTCTTAGTATCTACTATTGCTAAATACCAAGTCAGGTTAAGTATTTTTTGGACCGGCTTCCTTTTACCAAATTATAAAGAGTAGTTCGCTCAGGGTGCGTCAAATACACATTTCTCTTTAAATTACCCTGGTACAGACAAATTTACCTCAAGTCAAATATTTAACGTGTAATAGTCCCGATACAAAGCAAATAGTTACATCTTGACTTGACTGTAACGCCTTGCTGGTCATGTTATGGCTATTTAGGTTAGCCTCCTACGTATAACTGTCCTGTACATCAGAATATGGATTACCTAGGATTTGCAATGGAAATGATAAGGGTTCTTAAATATTCTAAGGCCTTTTTAGTCCTCCGAGATTCATTCATTCATAACAGGCTTCGCTGTGATTAGAATCTTGAAGTTAATTCGACTTTGAAAGTATGGGTTTTGAATTTAGGAAACAAATCTATAACATCCGGGCCATTACGAGTTAGATTTTGTTAGTATGCTCACAGTATTTTTTAATCAAACTTCATCGGAACAAAAAAGACGTTATGAGGAATGGCACGAGAATGGAATATTAAGATGCCATCCCAAGTTATTATTATTATCCCAAGTTATCCATGGCATATTGTATCAACGGCCACATAAACACAATAGGGGTTAAACCCGAAATTTCACTATCTATACAAAACACTAACATTGCGTAAGTAACGTTAGTAGTAACCAACTTTCAGAAGTAGTGGGTGGTAGAGGCTTTATGGTTTGAAAAGGCCCCAGCAGACGGTTTTTCTTCGAAATTTTCGAAAGAGTAAATACGAATCATTCGAAAATTTAAAAATATATGTTGTGAATACTTGGTCTTTTTTGGTATTGTACAATATAATGGAAAAGACTGCACTGGGATCGTATTGTATCTGCAGAAATTGGTGAGCATAAGGCAATATCAGCACTATGAAAATATGTTTTCGTCATTCACAATATATCCCATCTACTAATGATAAATAACTAATTCAAACTACAATAAAACAAGTTATTTTAGTGAAGGAAAAATACGACCGCGGGCAGGATCGTATTTTTCCTTCACTAAAATAACTTAATAATCTTTGCATGAAAAATGCCTAAAAAATACAAAAAGATACAATAAAACAATTTAATGTTTATATAAATTAAACTGCAGTCAAAACACAGATTAGATTTTTTACATACCATCACGCCTGTATTCCCCGAAGGGTTAGGCAGAGGTGTACTAATGTACGTTTAGTATGTCCCATGCAATAGGGGGCGAGCCTATTGCCATTAACCGGGCACACATCCAGACTCCGAGCTGCTACTGGGAATTTAATAGAAAACCCCAATAACACTTTGCTATACCTGGGGATCGAACCCAGGACCTCAAGCGTAGCAGTCGCGCTTAGGACCACTAGACTAATGAGGTAGTCATTTAGATTTTTTTACATTCGAACAATATAGTTCGAAAGTGACAAGTGTGAATAGGCCTTAAGAGGTAGGCGTTGAACGACGTAAGATGTCGATTCCCCACTGCATTCTCCCGCTTTCTTGCTGTTTGTAAAACAATGAAGTTAGTTCCATTCACTGGCACAGTTCGTCTTACAGAAGTAAAGATTTACCTTTCAGTTGTTTAAATAGAAATAACTTGTTCAGTCCATTGTATGAATGAAACACTTTGTTATGGATTTTAATTACTAATTATCAAAAGTGTTTTGTTTCAGTTGTTGCTGCAGTTTATTTTTAGTTTGACGACTTGTACGTGCAAAATTTGTAACATTTAGTAGGGACGTGGTGAACGCTGTATAAAACTTGATTCCTAAGGGGTATTCTTCGCAACAGTCACTCTAATTATTAGTGAGCACAATTTATAAATAACAAATTAATGTAACTATTTCTGGCTCCGTCTTCTCTCTCTTTTAAACAACTCATTTTGTTACTATTGTAATGCAAATTTTATCTTTTATATTTCTGATAAAATAAAATCTGCAAAACTAAAATATTTTCCACTAAAAAGTAGTTAGACATCCCAACAATTTCGTCATAATTTCGTAGACCTGTGTAGTTGTCGTAGCGCGTAGCCCGTAGCCCGTAGCTCGTAGCTCAGTCAGCGAGTGCGGTCCGTGGAAACCGGGCGTCGCGTCCGCACCGCTGTCCCCGCGACTCAGCGTCTACGCAACTTCACACAGAACATTTACGATTGATCACTTCCACAAGTCCATTAAGTGCCAGTTTACTGTTTCTTGGAATTAATTGTAACGCGTGCTTAAGGCAAGTACTTACCAAATCTAAGATTAGAAACTATTAAATTTTGTTAAGTAGGTATATCTTTAATTATTACGAAAGAGCAGTTAATTTTTGGTAGTGATTGACAGCAATCAGAAGACCGTAACTCTCAAGAATGATGTATGATTAACGTTCTCAGAACGGAAGCAAATACTTATACTTTCTTTCAGTTAATAGTGTACTGAAATTAATAAATTCGTGTTGTAAGTAATAGAAAAACCCATTGCTAGGAACGGTATAATTATCTTACAGAAGCTTTAGGCTACAATCCCCGTTAGCCTTATATGGGTATATGATTAGAACAATTATTATTTGTGTTATACAAAAAAAAAAAACATTTTAATAAAAAACCTCATAATTCTGTACTCGTCCGGACTCGTAGTACTCAAGTAATATGTTACTTGAGTACTAAAATACAGGTAAACTTTAGGTGTGCATTTGTACACCTTTAGTTCTATTTAACCCTCCTGGGTCGCCAGCTATTGGACCAATGAGATGAGCTGAAAGCCGAAAGTTGACTATTTTAGGGAATTAAAAATATAAGAATTGTGTGATAATTCGTAAAAGGCACAATAACAAAACGTTCCTACCTACCTGCATTGATAGCCTAGTTATTAAACTAGTCAAAGGTCTCGAGTTAAATCCAAGGCACACACCTCTGAGTTTTAGAAGACATAATGGCTATTATCTTTTTGTATTTTTTAGGCATTTTCCATGCAAAGATTATTAAGTTATTTTAGTAAAGGAAAAGAATGTGAAGGCAAATTTCGACATGGCGGGTGGGAGTCGCGGTAGCTTAGCGGTCATGGCGTCTGGTGTACTTAACCAGAAGACGCAGGTTCGAATCCTGCCCGCGGTCGTATTTTTCCTTCACTAAAATAACATATGGCTATTAATAATTAATTAACACGCACTTAAACAGTGAAGGAAAACATGGCGTGAAAACATGCATGTCTGAGAGTTTTTTTTTATCGGCGTGTGAAATTTGCAAACCCACACTAGCTTGGTAGGCCACCAAGCTAGTGTGGGTTTGCAAATTTCACAGCCAAACACATCAATAGCCTGATCCCTCTCGTTCTGAGAGGTGATCCGTGCCTGGGACAATGTAATGGGTTGATGATATATTTGTTAGATAGTTTCGGGTCTGTTTATGTAGCTGGAGTTTATGTTTGTAAACGTAACCACGATACAGATGAGGCAATCCCTACTATCCCTACTAATATTATAAATGCGAAAGTAACTCTGTCTGTCTGTCTGTCTATTACGCTTTCACGCCTAAACCACTCAACCGATTTTGATGAAATTTGGTACTAGGATAGACTAAAGCTTGAGAAAGGACATAGGCTACCTTTTATTGCAAAAAATAGTTTTGAAGGGGTTGTAATAGGGGGTGAAAGTTTGTATGGGAGTTCGTCATTTTTCAAGATAATACCATGAAACTTTATATTATGGCACTTGATAAGAAATAAATAAATTTTTGTTCTAGCGTTTTTGAAATTTCGACCTGTGTGGGGATGAAATAGGGGATGCAAGTTCGTTTAGAAGTCCAAACAAAGTCACGCTTTCAAGTTTAACCCCGGAAACGATTTTGATGAAATTTAGAACAAAAATGATTATACCTTGGGAAAGGATATAGGCTACGTTTTGTTGTAAAAAAGGGGTTGAAATAAGGGATGAAAATTGTATGGGAGTTTGTCATTGTTGAAGATAAACGCTGAAACTTTGTGTTTAGGCACTTGATAAGAAATAAATAAATATGTGATATGAGGTTTTAGAAATTTCAACCTGTGTGGGGATGAAATAAGGGATGAAAGTCCGCTTGGATTTTGACTAGACCTTGGGAAAGGATATTAGCTGTGTTTATATTTCGGTAAATAATAAAGTTGGGCAAATTTTGTGGTCTACCCGAGCAAAGAAATGGATGGAAAGATATGTAAGGATAATTTGCAATTTCCCGCCAGAATTGGAAAGCGGCGGAAAGCTAGTGTTTGATATATTAAAGGATGAGGATTAAGTTACGTTATGTACAAATATTTTTATGGATAACACTATCTTCTATAACAAAGAACTTTCACATAGACATAATATTAAAACAAACATCTTTAAACCCTTAACAAAATATGTAAAAAATATTTAGGGCAAAGCTGTCGAAAACAGAAGCTCAGCTGTGTTAAGTTTAGAATGATGTAAAAAGTAAATATGTTTTATATAGGGTATGACGTTAGTTACATACTGGCACATCACATGGTTAAAGCTCACGCTATGCGCCTTAGGAGCCGAGTAGAAAAAAAAAAATCAGAAGCAACTAGAACAAAATATTTTATACGTTGGCTTTCGTTAATTCAACGTGATCTTATTAGAGCCTAGTTCTTTGAAATCTAAAGGATTATTTTATTATTAACCTCTGCAAACTTTATGTTTTTACAAATCATCATCATCATTTATCAGCTGGACACTTTGCGGGAATTAAGCTTGCGACCCGAAATGCAGAAGAAGGCTGCTTATGCACTGCGCTATTCTTTCTGCGTTATTCGTAGTTGCCTCATGAGGATAAAACAATAGATTTTGCATTGTGTCTACATAATGACGCTCGAGGTGTTAAATTAAGTATGAATTGATTGATTGCAGTCGGTTCTTATCATCATTAAATTAATTTGTATTTACTCAAAATATATTCGCCTGCCACTAACCATTAGTCGCCATTAACGTTACCTTTGAGAGGTTTGGGTCGCCTATTTTTAGCTGACCACATGGCTCACTCATTTATTTTAATTATACACACAAAATTTACTGCGAAAGCTAAGACTTTCGTGGCCTTATAATATTCTCGAGGCCCGAGTGGCGTTTAACCTTTCATTCCTTGTAGAGTAAATTAACCAGCCGGCAGTAAGTCAAGTCCGAATGTTTTAAAAAATGGTTGAGCTACACGAGGACTGATGTATGCGTACCGTCAGTTAGGACAGGTCAACTCAAAACTGTTTGGCTCTTTCTTCATAAGGCCTGTTCAGATTTTTGCTCTACATTGTAAAACTCGCATATCTATGATATAACTTATGTCTGGACTTTAAAAGAGGCCATGATTCTCTGAGTTTGTTTCGACATTTCTTCTCAGAGGTCGTCAGATAGGAAATGTCGGCGCCATCTAGTTTAAAAAAAAAATGAAAAATAAATCGACTTGTAAAAGTGTCTTTAAAACATCTATTTACAGAAATAAGTATCATTTATCATTTCTAGACTTCGAAGCAGACGAAGCGGAGATCTCGTACAAACAGCGTAAAATTAAGTTCTCTGCATTTTCTACATACCTAAATGTAATTAAGTACTGAAGCTTCAGTTGATGAATCGCATGTTTATTAATAGTTATTTCGTTAGAAAATGTGTGCATCGTTTTTTCATTAACCGACTTCAAAAAAGGAGGAGGTTCTATGTTCTACAGTATGTATTTTTTTCTAAGTATGTTCACCGATTACTCCACTAATCGCAAACCGATTTTGAATTTTTTTTTTGTTTGCAAGAGTATACTCCCGCGGTGGTCCCATTGCCATTAGGTTAAGATCTGATATGGGATCCTAACGAAATCAAGGGTTTAAGACAGTTTTATAGTCGGTGGCTTTAATTTGGTTGGATCTTTTATTTTCGCCACTGACTTAAAGCTAAAATATTTTAGACATAACATTATATTTATGATTTTTCGGACACGGTTTTGTCCGTGTTAATATTTTATTTAAATTCAAATAACAGGGGTGGTTAAACTTGAGCCGGAAGTTAGCTTTACCTGAACTTGCCTGCAAATGCCTTTATGACATGAAGCAATTAGCAGACCCACACAACCACATATTAGTGAATATTCATTTCCCAGTGACGTTTATTTATGTTCCAAACTATACTAGTCGCGGATCAGATAAAAATAATGGAAAAGTAAATGTATCGGCTTTACGTGACTTTCGCCCATTAGGACCGTGAAGTGAGATTTTACGTTTCTTGTTAAGCGTGAAATTCATAGAAATTATTAATATGTGGGTTCCTATGATTTTCTGTGAATTCAAAGAGCTGTGGTATTAGGAAAAATTTATTAAATAAGAGTTGGTTCATGGAATCCCCGACCCTTTTCCCGTTTAGCATCATTGTTGTTTCCATTTTGTAGATTGGGTATGTGTATCAGTAGAATTTTGAAGCCTTATATCTAGATGATGTTCGAAACATAAATATCTATTGTGGGAATTCTCACATTATTAGAACAAAATTGTAAACGGAAACAAAAATATTGTTGCTGGTTCGCACACGTTCTGCAGTGGCGCAGCTTTTAGGATTAACTTAATTAAAATCTGATGTTTTTAGTTATTTATGTACTGGTACAAAATTACATAAGTTACTAGCGAATCTTGTTACGCAATTCAATAACATGATTGAAGTTAAGCTCACAGAATAATAACGCTTAATGAGGAATATCATTATTATCATTATCCACAACTCATGTTTATCCACAATGCATTCAATCTATGCAGATTATAAACAATGTTTCATCGGATTAAGTACTTGGTACATAATTGCTCAATCGGCCTTATCGAGCGCTGTCTGACACCGCTAAACGGTGGACGATGCTCAATCAACGATAATACATGTCATATACACATACCTATTATAGCCTGCGTTCCCATTGAGGACCACATTTGAATTTTAAACTTTTGAATGCGTCAGCCTTTAGTAAAAGTTCCCAAACAATTGTAAATTCAGCCAATAATTTGTAAAAGCAGCCACTCAAAAGTTACAATAGGCCAAAGGTGGTCCCTCAGTCGTGACCCACAGGCATCCATATCTCGTGACCTAGTGAAAATTTACAACTGCTGTAAATGTCTACTCTTAGTAAAAGATTTGTAAAACTAATTTACCAAATATGAACCCTTTCCGTTCACTGTGTAAAAATTGCTAGCATGCAGAAGGTGGTCCCTCAATCGTGCACTATAAGTTCACCTTGAGTGAAGACCACAATGGAATTAAGAATTTTCGTATGGTTCTAGCGTTAGTAAAAGTATTGAAAAGATTGTAAATTCAACCTCTAGTTTGTAAAAGTAGCCATTCAAAGAGTATACTGGATTGAAGGTGGTCCCTCAATTGAAACGCTTGTCAAAAGAAAATATCAATTTACGTAGCATTCGGAAGTTTAATAGACCAATACTACAGTCTATCCTTTAGTAAAAATTTTTACTAACGATTACTATACTAAACAGTATAAAAAAACGTGTAGTTTTGTGTTAAATAACAATAACATTCCTGCGGAAAAATACTAGGATCGAGGTGACCACACAACAGTATTTTTTCGGATAAATTAAAAACTAGTGACTGGTTTTTTATCTTAATCTTTATTTGTATTTGACTTACCTGTACTTATGTACACCTACACTTTACCGGTATGTTTAGGGGGCGAACCTATTCCTATCAACCGGGCACAAATCTAGATTCCAAGCTGCTATTGAGAATTTCATAGAAAAACCCAATAACACTGCTTGACCTGGGGATCGAACCCAGGACCTCTAGCATAGCAATCGCGCTTATGACCTAGACTAATTATAAATTGAAAAACTAGACTAATGAGGCACTCATTAGTCTAGTAATTTTTTTTTACAAACTATGACGTCATAACACAATTTATGTGATATGAAAGCTTGTCACGAGATTTACCTGTGTAGATAAACAAGTAAATTAAATTAATTTAATTATAATTGAAAAAAAAACAAACTAAGTAAATACGAGTACATAGGTACAAAAATCTCGCGACAAGTTTTTATATCATATAAATTGTGTAATGACGTTATAAGTTGATAGTAAAAGTTTTAAATGAAAAGTTTATTTTGTTATTTATGGCGCATCTAAATAAAATCTTGTTTTTAAAGGGTTTTTTTGCTTTTAATTTATTTTTTTGTGTATTTTATCGACAAACCTGAAGAACCGATTAGCGAAATACCTCGAACAATAAAAGTCAAACAAAATGGCTACAAATTAGTTGGGGCTTCATGCCCGGACATAGCGCCAGTGATAAAAAAAATAACAATATGCATGATAACTAGGACCTACAAGGCAACTCAGTCAACTTATGAGTGTGTAAAAAAATATAATTAAGTCGACCAGTTACCACAAACAGCACCCGATCACCAGTATAACGCACGGATTTAATAGAGTTCAGTCAAACATTACAAATGAGTCAGTAGCAATGTGTATATTTTTTTTTTCGTTTGGAGGACTTTCATAAATGTACCTAGGTATAACGTAAGTCGCCATAAATAAAAGTAACTAGTAAGACTTATAATGGCTGAGGTCACTGGCGCTATGCCCGGTAACAAATTCAAAAGCCCCAACTATTCGAAGGATTTCGCTAGTCGGTTCTTCAGGTGTCGTTTAAATCGAATAGTCTCTAGAAAAATCCTGCTGTGTGGTCACCTCGCTCTAGTATTTCTCCGCCGAAATGTTATTATTATTTAACACAAAACTACACGTTTTTTATACTGTTTAGTATAGTAATCGTTAGTAAAAATTTTTACTAAAGGATAGACTGTAGTATTGGTCTATTAAACTTCGGAATGCTACGTAAATTGATATTTTCTTTTGACAAGCGTTTCAATTGAGGGACCACCTTCAATCCAGTATACTCTTTGAATGGCTACTTTTACAAACTAGAGGTTGAATTTACAATCTTTTCAATACTTTTACTAACGCTAGAACCATACGAAAATTCTTAATTCCATTGTGGTCTTCACTCAAGGTGAACTTATAGTGCACGATTGAGGGACCACCTTCTGCATGCTAGCAATTTTTACACAGTGAACGGAAAGGGTTCATATTTGGTAAATTAGTTTTACAAATCTTTTACTAAGAGTAGACATTTACAGCAGTTGTAAATTTTCACTAGGTCACGAGATATGGATGCCTGTGGGTCACGACTGAGGGACCACCTTTGGCCTATTGTAACTTTTGAGTGGCTGCTTTTACAAATTATTGGCTGAATTTACAATTGTTTGGGAACTTTTACTAAAGGCTGACGCATTCAAAAGCTCAAAATTCAAATGTGGTCCCTCAATGGGAACGCAGACCCTATTATATACAGCAACATACCCGTAATATACATTCGTACATTATAATTCGCTTAGAACTAGCAGTCATTTGAGCTACTAAAGAAATATCTAATATCTTGAATAGTAATAGTAGTAGTAGTAGTACAATAAAATCCGTTCTGGTATGAAGTGCTGTACATCGGGGACTTGCCAGAAATGGTCTCGCCCTCAACTGGTGACCAGCGAAACCTGGACGTCCAGCGAAGTCTGTCACGATTATGGCGAATGTCGCAAATCCCATGATCGTGTCTATAGGGTAAGAGAAGGCAAGTGTTACAGCATTAAAAAAATTTGCAAAACGTCGAGCATGTTCGAACCTGGAGATAGCATAACATTTTGTATGACTACGATAACTACAGCACATCACTAATTTTAAAATTTGCCGCAAAAGGAGATGTTAAAGATTTCATTGTATCTGTTTTGATTATAATATCGTTCTATTATAATTTGAAGATTAAATCGTAGCTTTACGAAATTATGTAGATGTATCTATCGATGCACTTATATTGTTCTTGTGTTGAGAAATGTATCGTGTCTACACCTAAATGACAGATAGTGTTGCGGCAATAAGAGGCTTAGTGAAGCGCAGCGGGGCTTGCCGATATACGAGAAGGTCGGATATCTTACGGATATATAATAATATATATACAGGTTTCCAATTTAGTCACCTGCAGCCATCAGAGAGATGATTCTACCCCTCATACCCAAATTTTTTTCCTACGAAACCCACACCCTATCCGTGAAAAATGAATACCGTACTTACATCTTCCTACATCAAAAAATGGTCTTCTTTAGTTCTATATATATTTGTGTTTGTAGTGTATTTGTATACATACTGATTTGAATAAATAAATAGCATGTAACTGAATTATACATAAGTAGTAATTTACACAATAAGTAGCTTTCTGTGTCACGCTTTTCGCAGGGTACATTTCAAAATTAATTGATATTGATAGTGTGAACATTGCATTATTCACCGAACATTGTAGGCAGACAGACACCCGATCAGTGATAATGACAATGATATCTATCTACATTTTATATATAGGCATTTTGAGGCGGTTATCTAAAACTGATTTATACTTTTTAACAGTTTTCAAAAAAAGGGTTCTTAATTCATCAGAACCTTTTTTTTTACGTATGTTCCCCGATTACTCAAAATGCTATTTGGAACATTCTCCTGTTGTTTGAAAGGGCATACTTCCCTGGTAGTCCCATGGTTATCAGGTAAGGATCTAATGATGAGATACTGGAAAAATCGAGGGAAATTTTATAATTTTATAGGCACGTTTGAAGCGATTTGGGTATTTATGATCACAAAAAATTTTAAGGCTTTAAATTGAGTAGATCTTTTGTTTTCGCCACCGACTTCCGTAACTGTTAACATACATTTTCAAAGGCGGTTTTACTTTTCGTTAGAAGTTATTTTTGAGTTGGAAGAACTATGTTGTTGAGTTCATATGGGTTTACCATCACATTGTCAAGCATTCTGTCTCTAAGCGATAATAATTGTCCGCATTCTAGTATTATGGTTGTAGCCAGTGAAATTACTGGGCCCGTGAGACCTAAAACTGAGGTTCCAGAATGATAACACGATATACTCGTACGCAGGGCTTCACGTTGAGCTATACAAATCCAGTTTACGCTGGCCTCTTAGTGTATGGAAAGGCAATAGAATGCAAGACCAGCTTAAACTCCAATTCTATATATTGACCTGTAGTCGTGTGTACCACTGTGTACTTGTGTTGTGTGTGTTGTCTATGGGCTGCGGTGGTCGCTTGCCATCAGACGGCCCGTATAATAACACGTCGAGCTGTACATATACAGTTAACGAAGAGCTTTATTATTATATGGACAGCCTATACAATACGTGATAAGGTTAAACTGGAATTGTATAGGTTGTCCTGTAGCCGTGTGTACAGTGATCCTCAACCTTTTGTAGCCGAAGCTATAGCCATAAAACTGGGTTAATACCGATTACCAGTAATTATTACTGGGAATCAGTCTAGTATTCTACGAATGATAAGCAGAGGTGTACTACTGTACACCAACAGTTCGCTGGTATTATTTTTTTATTTCTTGTATCGTCAAATTATTTCAGTTTTTAAAATTTAGAATGTCGAGACCATCGCCTCTTATTTTTTGCAATATTTTTTCAGTCATGAACTAATTTATAACCTCTAAATAGATGTAGTGTAAATTTACTTACTGCTTGATAATAGTGATATCTCTTTTAGAAATCATGAATTTATTTATTGCGTTTTAACGGTCAATAAAAACGTCATAAAGAAACCTTCATACTTCAAAGATTTTTTCTACTGCGTGTTAATCTGAATTAAAAAATATAGTGTAGTGTATATACTCAGCTTTACCAGTAATTGTAAGAGGAAATCCGTGCCCACCATTGGGACAATACATGTTGTGTGTGACGTACGATTTATAAACATAATAAGTACCAATGTATCAAATAGTACATTGCTCTGCCCTAATTTTATTCCGTAACTACGAATTCGTCATACATAGATGTATAGTATGTTTAATACCAGTTATACAGTTCTGACGTCACTGATTACTCTCGAAACGTTAACGACCTTAAGTGTTAGTGATGTGCCATTAACTATTGTGATAAAACCTCGCTTAAAGGAAATTTGCAACACATCGCGAAGGCAATTAATATTATGAAAATGATACAACATTGATAGAACGACAAAATTAACGTTTCATTAAAAGCAATTACTTTGAGAATTTAATTAGTTTTAGATTAATTACTTTAGTATTATATTTTAATACTAGCCGTTGCCCGTGGTTTCACGCAGAACCCAAAAGGATTTACTTAATATAACTCGACTCGCACCAGATTTAAATTTAGAACTTCAGCAAAACAACAATGAAAACCTCATCCAATGTCGTGCCGTAGTGTTTCCGTAATGCGTGTACAGACAGGCAGATAAATATTCTAAAACTTGTTGTATTAGCTTCTGTTGCTCTAATAAAAACCCTTATATAAATTTTCTGCAATGTCTATAATGTACAAACATCGGCCTGTTACAATTTTATTATAGGTATGGATAGAAAGTCGAGTAGCTATTTAAATATTAAAATGTGTAGTTATATTATAATAGACAAGTTAAATAACTTATTTTATAATACGTATTTTTTACATTTTCTAAATAGTGTTATTTATTAATATTTCAGTTTTACCTAGCAACAAAAAACCATCATCATACCATTACACCTGAATTATCGCCTGAATTATCTGGTAGACAGAATAGGTACGTTCATCCACCCTCAGTTCATCAATGACTAATGGGGACGACCCCTAGATTCTGTCGAGTCTGAGCATGTGTTAGAATATCCTAAAGGAAAACCCAATAATACTTTTATCGACCACAGAGTTGAGTCCACCTTATGCTCGGCAGCTGCGGCTCCACTACACGAATGACGCAAGTTAATAAGTTTTTTATTGTTATAAGATGATAACCGTAACCTATTCAAATATTGCTAATCCGCATTTGCAAATCGGCAAAGTAAGTTAGGATCGATTGACGTAAATCTTCAACGACCTCGACTCAGTGTTTTCCTTAGTCCTTCACCAAGTATTGGAGAACTGAAAAACAAAATGAGACGCTATTGTATTCTTTGGAAAGTCTAAAATGTCGTCATTGAAATATTTCTCACAACACTATGAATCGTCAGAAACGAGTGCTAATATTTTTTTAAACAGTCTTTAAAGATAAGCTTAACTTTTTATTATTTATAAAATAATAGTTTTTAAATCTAGCCTTCGATGTAATATGCGATACAATCTAGATTGAATTTCGTTTCAGCGACCGCATTTTTTTTAAAGAAAAAGGTGTTTACTTTATTTTTGCTATCTGAGAATTCGATACTGAGAACCAGTAAATATTTGCGCTGTTTGTATTACAAATAACCCTTTAAATAACTGAGCGGCGTGCGTGTTGCCAAAACGTCCAGAGATAACCTAAAGTGAGTGGCACATTTACATATCTTGCGTCACTTTTCCGCTGGCATAAGAATCACTTTAGCATAAACGTAATTTTATCATCAGGTGCCCTTTTTATATTGTTATGAAAGCTCAAAGAAAATTTACCGAGCGCTTTGAGAAAAGGGCTAAAGAGGTGATTAAGCATTTCGGAGTTTTTAACCACGGAAATATTTCAAATCTGAGTCTTTATTCTAGTGGTTTCAAGCGCGTTTGCAAAGCGTGAGGTTCTGGTTTCGATTCAGTCGAGCTCAGTACTACTTGTTTATTTAGTAAATTCTGTAGAAGCTAGGAATTTGGATTTCACTCCGGTTAATGGCAATAGATTCACCCGCTATTACATGGGACCGAAACATACCGGCGAACTGTAGGTAGGTACCTTTATATACCTAAATACACTTCTGCCTAACCTTTCGAGGAAAACCAGCAAGATGATATGTAATGAAAATAGTTTTCTTATGCCAATCAGTCTACCTATACGTGTCTACTATAGGGATATAGCTGTCAAAATCAAGCATAATCTTTTTCGTGCATAGAATACTAATCAGATCGTTACATAAAACCGGTACGAAGGCGATACGCTTTTGTTAGAATTCGACGACAGTTCACGAAATCTGATACAAAAGCAGCAGCTGGTGATGTACTCATTTGCATCTACTGTCAAAACTGACGGTTTGGGGCAGATTCCGTTTTGCTTAGTCAAAATATGCAACGTAATAATAATTGCATAATAAATGGAAAATACCTGAAAGTAGTATGTTTAGAATCGACTACTGAATCGATTATAGTTATTTTTAAGCGTAATTTTTTCCCGAACCAATAATATTAATATATGAAATTTTGCCCACTGATCCATAAGTCGGTCGATATACGGAAAACTGAACCTTATGTCAAAGGAGTAAGAAATCATTAAAACTCAATAGGTATAAATTTCCACATAAAGCAATCATCGATTATAGCTTGACCAACTGATGGATCAGGTATTATAAATATTGTTAAAAACTACTATAATCGATTCAGTAGTCGATTCTAAATCAATTTATATTAATCTAACTACAATATAATATGTTTAATGGCAACGAGGACCGACAATGTGCTCTCCAACGCAATGAGAAGTCTCGATGTAAAGAATGATCACCCATCCAAACACTTACATGACGTAAAAATACAAAGATGACTATAACATAATTGTTTTTTTTTTTTTTTTTAAATAGCTTTATAGCAATGTGGGTTACACATTACTAGTATTCTTGTTAACTCCTCTTACTAAGCTAAATGCTTGTGTTACGAGTGGGTTCACGTCGGTAGTGCAATGGGTGGGGTTCGAACCGGCAACCACATGATCGCAAGTCCGACGCCCTAGCCATTAGGCTAGCATTAGGCTAATTAGAAAGAGCGGTATTTCAAAAACAAAGGCAAAGTCAACCCGTTTACAATTGAATTTTTAATACAATATAAAACTCAAATGTATAATTAGGTTTATCAACTGCTTGTAGGTATACTGCTGATTTGTGCCGGGAAAGTCGTGGAAGTCGAAAAATTTTTGTAATTTTAGCAACGGAAAAAACAAATGAGTTTCGCTGAGAGTTTCGAATAAAGCAGTTAGAATTCTATTTCACAAATGAAGGGTCCGGACTGACCGTTGTTGAATATTATCTCGCTACCAAACTGTGTTACATTTGCATAATTCCTATGCTATCGCCGTAATTTTCTGTAGATTCTATACCTACATGTAATTAGACATTATTAGTCTCTTATGGAGAGGCGTGAAGGGTTTTTCTATGTGATCGTCGGCTGTTTCCACTTATTGTTATTGCGATGACATTCCACTTCATTTATACGTGATTCAATTGGCCTTATTTTGGGATTGGATTCTTTTTATTTGAACGTACAAAGACGATGTCGTTGTCCTTCATGATAAAGAAATAGACACGATTATTCGGAAGGTAATAACAAGGCGAAAGGGGGGTAAAGTACGTAAGTGACTTTTATTCTAAAATATTTGGAATTTGGAACACAAGAAAACGTCATAATTTACAAAAGCTTATTTCTTTACGTTTAAAGTGATAATTAAGTAAGTATACGACTCCTCTGACGTAAGCAACCTTTTCAGGCGTTAGCCACCAGGGGTGTCACTCGCGCGTTACCGAGTAGACCCTGTCAATATCTTTCGACGGCTCTTTTGAAGAACCGTTTGATAAATTATGTGATGTTAACTGTTTGTTTATCTTTCTTAATGGTCTTTTTCTTGATAAAAGATCATTCGAGTTCTCTTGGGCTGAGATGTTGGTGACGTAAAGTAAATACCTATATCTATTAGACATCCCACGCGTGGCTTTTGCATCCCACGCGCTACGATTACTTGTAAACACTTTAGTTGCTAATATACACTTTAGTTGTTAATACGAACTCAAATAACGTTACATACGAATTCGTAAGCAATCGAGACAGACACTTTAATTACTTTATTATGGAAATTAAACACACTATCCCATAAGGCAAGTTTACTCATTAAACAATTATGGCATAAACATAAATGTATGTATGTTTGTGTTATTAAGTTCACAGAACTGTTAGGTACTATATTTTATAGTTTACATGATAGATATAAGTTCTTATTTAGGTATATCATGTGCATTTTTAATGTAATGTAAAAAATGCCTAATTAAAAAAGGACAAGCCTCTATCTATCTATAAATTATATTTATTAGTTAACAAAAATATGGAGGTAAACAATCTTATTTTGTATTTTTTGTTTACAGAATATAGACTTTTACTTTTTTACGGTCATTCAAAATAATACTTTTTGTAAGTATACAGTTGAGTTTTTTATATGTTACTTTCTGCCATGAGGATCTGTTTTGAATCTTTTAGATTGAATTATTTGCACAGAGCGACAAATATGTTGGTAGCCAATATTGATAACAAAAAGCATTTGATAAAATTGATAAAGAAAACTGAGTCTATTGCAGATTTTTAGGATGACGAGTGTCGCCACACGCTACTTACCCTATTTTAATAAAGGCCATGGAGCATTGTTACCCTAACATTGAGGTCTCAACACAATGACTTAAAAAACCTCTTCATTTCATCTTTTATTTGCCATGAATAAATGAGGACCTAATTCCTCACCATAATCCTATTTCATGCTCCACGTAAACGTAAAAGCATTTACATCGACATCGCTTACCATTAGTTAATGGGCTTTGATTGCACCCATAACAATGAGAAAACATGACACGTCAAGTAATTAACCCTTCGCGCGCCATGACGCTTTTCCATTATTGAAAAGCAGCTTTAAATCATCATTAGTAAGATCGTAGATAAACACCTTTATTTTGGTAAAGTTCTATCTAAAAGGTATTACATTTTCTTGGTCAATACATCATAATGACAGTTGTTTTATCGAGAGCCTGTATCTTGATAAATCGGGATGCGTTTTGACAGCTTTTGTGTGAACGCACATGCATTGGACTGTACATTTAATATTTTTGGCACATTTATTTATTATTTGGCACATTTTTATCTGCACATGTATCGCCTTTTCAAACCATTAGTCATGATTCTAGTATATATTTTGGATATTTAAGTATGTTAAAAATAAAAACAGTTCTTTGACAAATGATATAAGAAAAAAAGTTTTTTACGCTACATAACAAAGGCAAAAAGCGTGGGTATGTGGTTCGTTTATATTTTCACACTTTTCTTTCATCCATTTACGGGGAAAAAGATCATGAAAGGGTACTTACTGAAGGCAAAAACGTGTGTGTTCTCACACTTGAAACCACGTATGTATACATAATATGAAATCAAAATGTACCTACTTAGCACAAAAAGTTGGTATAAAGATTTTTTATTGTTCCCTTGAATACCCTTTAACCTCGTTTGTCAATCCATCCGGCTAGCCTTTTTAAAACCATGCTAGGGTCGGCTTCTTGTCTAATATTTGCGGTATGTTACTCAAAGCGACTGCCATCAGAGAACCCAATTTCTGAGCAACACAACTCGAAGGTTAGTTTAGTTGTCAGGCTTTTTGAGATTCTAACTACTACTAACGGTAGTCTGGTGCGTAGGATAACCGGGATCGATAGCTTTACATGCTCTCCGAGCCAGGAGCGGGTCTCGAAGTGTTAAGAATAGGCACCCATCTGGCTGACCTCGCCAGGCGTAGCTTAATCTTGCACAACTATTGAACTACGCAGTTATGACTTAATCAAAAGTGCCTCTCTAGTTTCACCTGATGGAAAGCCCAAACAGGGTCTTAGACCACGCAATTCAAGTAGGGTAATTCATTTCGGGTACTGATTCTTACGTACCATATGACGTAAAATTGTTGGATGGCATTCTTACATGTATGTTGAAATGGACACGAACACGGTGAATTTTTTTTGATTTTCGGAGCGTGAGCTCCCACCCTGTCCAATTGTTTTACCATTGTGTCTGCTAATTACCTAACTTGAGGGCTTAAAAAGACATTAATTATATCATCATTCCTTCCTTCAGTGAACATTTTTAATATTTCCCATGCGAAATTCTATAACACGATTGAAATCTACATTCATAGTACCTTTGGCGCGGATACTGCGGTGGCTAAGCGATCGGCTTTTGAGCTTCGGGTTAAGGGTTTGGTTCCCGCACAAATCATAATGTTTGTATTTGTAAACGTACCTACAATACGGAGAAAATCCTAGAGTAGGGTATTATTATTATATTTCTTAATAATATACGGCTATGGTATAGTGGGGGGTGACTTTTGATTATCTTCTTTCTTTTCTCTTTGTTCATCTTCTTTTTTTTATATATAAAAATCAATTGCTGTTCGTTAGTCTCGCCGGTAGTCTCCCGCCCGTCCGTCATCGGTCTAGCCGTTCTAGAGTTTTACTCTAGAACGGCTAGACCGATTTGGCTAAATTTGGTTTTGAAATATTTGTGGAAGTCCAAGGAAACGTTGAGAACATATTATGGTAAAATTATATACTTAATTACCTACTTTAGTGCATTACTTTAGTAACAGATGTAGGCATCTGGCCTACATCTGTCAAAAAACAAGTTTACCAGGTTGCGCCATTGCGATTTTGTCGTGATATAAATTTTTCATGTTGATCCAATTAAAATACGTAATAAATAAATATCTTAATCAAATCTATGCCATGCAAAAGTAAATCTATAAGATGCTTATGCAGTAAATAAATAATTCATGACGCCGCGAAACGGCAGCGACAAATATTTACCTGCATCGACGATAAACGAGAAATATATTCACGAAAATAATAAACAAATATGGCTGATTGATAAAGTATTACAATCTCTGATAAAACTGCAACACGATTTTTGAAAACAATTCCTTTAACAATTTTTAACTGTATGCTCCTTTCGCTGTTTCTAGCAAAATAAATATTATAACGGTATTGTCCCAGCCAAGACAAGACAAGCGATGCGTGAAAAAAGTTCACTGCTCATTACTTTTCTGTTATACAATAGTTCTTGTAGTAACGAAACGGCCAAGCCACAAATTCTGACAAAGGTGTAGAGATTGTGCAGTTAAGGCATGTAGAGATAGACGTTTGGATCTACACCTACATGCGACCTGAAAACTTATTGACACTGCGAGTCATGTGGTCTAATCTTGGCAACATTTTACTTGTAAATGTTTTTGGTAGCAATTCTATTTAATGTATTTAAAAAAGTAAAGTAGTTATGTATTTGTTTTTAATTATTTTTTTATGTTTATTAACTCACTCGATATTTAAATATTTATGATTACAGGTCAATTTTAAAGAAAGCAAAGGTAGATTCTTGAGAATACCGCCAAGTAGATGATTTTGTATCCCTGCACATAAAAAACAACCGACACAATGTTATATGCAGTATGCTAATATTATTTGTAAACAGTACAAAAAAAACTACGCTTCCCAAACGAAAGTTGCACGTGAGCCATGCAAATTAATCCTCAAAAATCTATTTTGCGAACTAAGTATGAACTATGCCATATTGAAAAATATTCAGTCTATAAAACACAGGTATAACCTACATTTTTGTGAGCTCACTTGACCGTCCCTTGAACCGCATGGTGGCGCCACGTATCACCCAAAATTTGAAACTGGAATTTTGTTTTTCCTGCACACTGCAGCTGCAGGGAGATACTTTGAACAAAAGTAGTACCTACGTAACGAAAAGTTATACGTGGGAAAAAGAAATATAGGTATTGTTAAAGGATTTTAAGAGCTGAGTTAATTATTTATTTATTTGTATTATGATTTTTTTCAAAGAATCTTATATAAAACTGAAATGAGCAAATTAACCTACTGGTACGGTACGTACATGACTGTCCTTTTTGATTAGGGTCCGCTGCTTTCCCATTGCTTAATAAGCATGACAAAAATACAAACGAGCCATGCCATATTATTCTTTACAATAGCGAGATTCCATTCCAAATTACGAGATTCCATTATTAAACTTTACAATAAATATAGCCGATATTCGAAATTTGAATAACTACATATTCAATCTCTCGTGAACGAGTCGAGCTATGAAAATTAAAGCTATAAAGTCCATTGATAAGGTCACGCCCACATTATCTTTCCATTGACAGCGAAAGAGATTGGACAAGTAATACGTGTAAATAGGGCTTAGTGTAAGACCGAATTTGGGTCAGCGTCGCAGATAAGACTAGGAAGAAGGAAAATATAGTACCCTTTATGAAAGTCTGTGTTTTCAGTATCAAGATCCAGTAATTTGAAATGGAACAGTGACATGGTACCTACGAATAAATATATATTAAGTGATGACTAAAGCAGTGATGACTGCAGTGATAGCCTTTGATATGACCATTGGAGTGTCATGTCAAAGGTCTCGAGTTCGAATCTGAGGCACGCACCTCTGTCTTTTCGAAGTCATGTGCGTATTAAATTAATTATCAAGCGCTTAAACGGTGAAGGAAACATCGTGAGGAAACCTGCATGCCTAAGAGATTTTCTTGAGGGCATGTGAAGTCTGCCAACCCGCAGTAGGCTAGCGTGGTGGAATATAGCCTTATCCCTCTCTCGTTCTGAGAGGAGACCCGTGCCCAGCAGTGGGACAATGTAATGGGTTGATGATGATGATGAAAGCAGTGACAGCCTAGTGATAAGACCGTTGGACTGCCAAGTCATTGACCTCTAGTTCAAATCTCATCTCTGACTTTTCGGAATCATGGTGTGTAATAATAATAATTGTTTTTCACTCGCTTGCAACAGTAAAGAATAAAATCCTGAGGAAACTTGCACGGCTGAGACATTTTCGCAACGGCGGCGGGCGTGTAAAGTCTGCCAATCCACAGCAGGATAGCGTGGTGGACTTATACTTGAAGGGAATGTCTAGAATGGCCCAATATACAGCCATAACAGGCCTTTAATTTATACCTAAAAGTGAAGCAAATAATTGAGTGTTATTATTAACGAGTTTTACTTATTTAGTTTTATTTGTTTACAAATTCAAAGAAATCGCGTTGTTAAAAAAAATATTAATTGCATTTTTCCATTTTTTATTCAAAACGACCCGCACTGGGGATCAGGCCGTGTGTCGCGAGTCCCTTTCACAAACCTATAATAAACGAATACAAAACCCAGATTCAAAACAAATATACATGAAAAACACAATATTTGCCTCGGATAGGAATCGAACCCACGCCCACGTCATAAAAAAATCATTCATCATCAGCATCAGTCCAATTAACAATTCAAAATACAAGTTAAATAATATTAAGAAGATTTATCATAATTCAATATCAAATAAATTTATCTTAATTAAATTAAATGTCAAAATGATTTATTATAATTTATTTTACTTATAACAGTATGTTGTTTTTATGGTACGTATTTAATAACTTTTCTTCTCAACTATGAGATATGTGAGATTCGAAACTTTAAATGAAAAATCGCTCGTGTATTGGTTATGTGTCGTCTAGTCGCCTGGGAAATCTGGCGTGGAGTTACCTAAATATAAACGAGATATTGGTAACTTAAATAAATAAGCAAGAGATATCGAAGAAATGTATTGTATTATTATGCTTTTATTTTACAACATTAATTATTTGCTAACATGTCAACGTCTCTCACGTTTCTCACGCTTCACTCAACAGTAACCGTCAGCAATCGCACATGCTTCTCAATTCATAAGATTGAGAAGAAAGAAAATGGTTACTTGGTAAAAAAATCTTGATAAAACAATATATTTTTACGAATACCTCCCTGCCATAGGCGAGGGACTAGAACCTAAGTAATTATAAATTTAGAAGAACCTAGTCAATACAAATGCATTGATCACAAAGCAGTTTTAGGTTTTGTGGCTTAACTTTTTCCAACCCTAGTCGGGTTGGAAAAAGCGCATGCGACTCGTTAACTCGAATAGCTTAGTGTTGTAGCACATCGCACTTCAAAAGAGAATTATCAATTCGCATACGATTCACCTCGCTTCGATGGAGTTATTCATTTATCTATGGCAAAGAGCTAGGAGGCAGTACTGGCGGATTTTTCTTTACACATCACTGCTTGCTATTTCCGAGTCACGGTTCCCAAAAGTGCTTAAATTGCACTTCACATCTGCAACGCATTAAAGCTGAAGCCGCGCAAAGAATCACGTACACAGTCTTAAGCTGAGCTGAATTTTAATTGCAAATTCTTGCTGTTATTCCAAAGATAGTATATAATATATATAAGAATACTGTGTGGTTATCCTGTTTTAAATAAACGGCCGTGTCGTATGTTTTGATTGCGTTGACTTAAGTATATGTTTGATTTTTTCACTGCTTTCAGGGTTTTCAATTTAAATCTCCTCGCATTCCTGTAAAAAAGAGTTTTGACAAACGATAAGATAGACGGACAACAAAGATCCTTACTTCTATTTTAAGATACGCAACCCTAAAAATTTAGAAAAAATGCACACTCAAAAATGTGCTTTGCAATTATGAGTAATATGAATGTGTTATAGTTCAAGACGTTTTCCATATCTTGGTGGAGAGTACGCCCGGAGCGAAGTGAAAACGCCTAGGGAACCCTATATTTAATTGCAAAAAAGAATAAAAGACAAAACAAAAGTAGTTTCCAACTTGCACTCACCAAAACAGGGACCGCTTTGTCGACAAATGAAGTTGGAAAAGACTAAACGAGATTTGTAGTCGCCGAGTCTAGGGACATGTACTGATACAACGGTTCTCTAACTTTTGATTGGTAACTTTTTAGTACTGTTATGTGACTGTATTTTCGTCTAGGAATATCGCGACTTCCTAATTGTAAAGCGCAACTGCTAATCAGCTCTTTTTTATGGGATATGGGGCAAACGAACAGACAGATCGCCCATAGACACCTGCAACACTAGAGGAGTCGCAAGTGCGTTGCCGGCCTTTTAAAAGGGTTTGGAACTCCGGTATCCTCATTTACTCGGCAAAACTATTATATATTATATTGTTTCGCGCCGGTTTTCTGTAAAGACGTGGTATCGCTCCAGTCGAGCCGAAGCATGGCTCTCTCACGGCAATTTATTCAAGTCAGGCAAAATGTGATTGAGATTTCCTGTTAGGAAACTCGCTGTACTATTCTGGATTGGTCTAGCTAGACACGTGGCAGTGTCAACCCTAGTACGTGAGACAATATAATCTACTGTGGAAAGTGCATGTAGCTACATGCTGTCTTACATTTAATTTTAGGAGACGTATTTTGCTATAAATCCAAACGTTTATTCGTTTGGATTTATAGCAAAATACGTCTCCTCACGCGGCACGGTCTGTTTCCAACGTTTAACGCCTAAACTGATGAAAATGTTGAATGAACTTTGATGTGACGATTAATCTATTTTTATGCCATAATGCAATCAAGATATTTTGCAACCTAGGGGGAGGATATAAGCTACCTTTTATCTCAAAAATTTTTATAGAGTGACCAAAATTGTATATCTAAAAGGAGATATACAATTTTGGTCACTATAAAAATTTTTATCTCACTCTATTTTCACTCTATAAATAAAAAATATTTGCGTATAGTAAAATATTTTTCTCTTTGCTTAAGACATGTCTGAGCCCAAGATGGCTACATTTAGTGAGTCCGTCAGTCGGCGTCCTTTAAACTAGATTAATGATCGGTCGTAGCACGTTAAGCTGTCGGTCTCAGCCGACATTAGGAGGCGTTAGCCGTCAAAGCGCGGCGGGATCCGTAATGCCCGCTGATTACTTGGTCGCGGGTAAGTGGGGAATTTTGGGATTACATTAAGCGACAGCAACAAAGGCCCACCACTACTATCTTTTGAAAAACCATCGGTCGTGTTGATTGCATTGTAGATTAAATTATGAAAAACTGAGATCACGCAAATTGTAGTGTTACAAAATAAAATGTAGCAATCACTTTTTAATTTCCTGACCTAAAAAAATCTTAATGTGTGTATTTGGTTATGTATTAAGAGTTGATCTATTTAAATATGTTAATCGTAGCTCCCATCATCGAATTAGATACTTTGAAGGATATTAGCTTTTCTATGTTAGACGAGAACCGCGTCCATTCTTTTAGATTATTTAACTGAAAACAAAGTTAACTGGTCCTTTGGTAAAACGAGTTTTCCTAAGATTAATAACAGTAATATAATACGAAAATTTAATATTCATAAATATGTTTATTCATTGCTATATAAACTGGCTTAATTTTACTCAAGCTTTTGAATGTCTTATTTTTCGGTTTGAGTTTAATAAATATTTTGTACTGTTGCAGTTTGCTTGTAAAGGCATACGTCACAACTGCGTTAGTGCTAATACTTTAATCCTCGCGCAACTGGACACTGACAGCTTAAATGTTGAAGTTCCGAAAATATAATACTGCAGGCACTGCAGCTGACTTGGTATATAGCCTAGTCTAATTATCTATTATTACATAAACATTTATAAAAAATACCGTCACGCCCATATTCCCCGAAGGGTTTTGGCAGAGGTATACTATGTACACCCACAGTTCGCCGTTTTGGTTAGGTCATGACCACTAGATTATAAAAATCATCATCACCTAAATCTATACTTCTCCTCCTTCCATACTGCTACTAATACTTTAGTAGAAAAAAAATTGAGGCTGTGAATAAAATATAGAAATAATTCAACGTACACTACACTGCAACTTTACTGCAGTAAAGGGGCGTGTCATTTTTAACTTTTAAGAAGACATTGAATTATTTAAATATTTTGTTGCACACTGTGACGTAGTAGCGCGTCATCTAAGTTTAAAGATTCTTTAACTCTTTAAAACTGTTTCCATTTTCAAATTGGTACCGCCTTCCTTATGCTTAGTTACTGTGTCATCTTTTACGTCGTCATATGTGTGTTAAAAAGGTCTTACGTCTAGAAGCATAAAGTCTTGTGTAAAATAAATGGATCCCCTGTCAACAGCAGATTGGATTATACCCTGTTTTATGTTCACCGTCCAATATTTTTATATCTTAAATTTTATGTGTTGAAAAATTTTATGCACTTGGTGTGAAAATCTGGACAGTGTGCAACGTCTGCGTCACATGTCACAGTTTGGCTTAACTGTCTTGCAACTTAATTACCGAAATTTTTAAATAGTGGGAGCAAAAATGTAATTAACGTATATTTAGTCATCTGCACCGCAATGTGACTAAATCTAATCTGAAGTCGGTAGGGCTAGAAGGGCAGCTTTTTTAATCTTTCTTAGTATAATACTAGTACTACTACTATAGTAGTAGTACTACTACGTACTAATACAATACTAGTACTACTACTACTACGTACTAATACAATACTAGTACAGTTTACATATTTATGCAGCACCAGCATCAGCATTATGTCTGTGATTAAATACTTCAAGGGTTAATATAAAGTACAAGTATAATTATAACCAATGCCAGTTTGGCGGAAAATTTGATAACTTTATCTGCCTTTTTTTGGGAGTGATGATATATTCAAATTTAGTAGCCGAAACTGCGCCAAAGGAAGTCGATACCTACTTTATGCTAAGTTTGCAAGGAAAAATATTACGAGAACAGAACGTTTGGCTTTTACTGACGGCTGCGTGTGTTCAAACTCTTTGCAAAGTATCGCTTCGGTCTTAAAACCTTGCCAACGGGGATCTTCAAGTTAGAAAATATTCAATGGATATTACTCCCGTACCTTTGGATGGCTTTTTGGCAATGTCTTGACCTGGAAGGCAACGTTTTGTCATCAGAAAGGTAATTCCGGTGCTTATATATAGGTACTATAGATACTATCATAGTATCTTCTACATTTTAATCAACTTCACAGTTTAATATATTGAAGTGAAACAAGTTGATATTTTATCACTCTTCAGTTTGTATTTAGAATCCATAGTACCTCCTTAGGAAGTTTCTAATATGTATTATTATAAGAACTGGCAAAGGAGCCAACTCGCCAACAAGATTTTAGATACTTTTGAAACCAAACAATAAATAAAGACCATTCTAAATTCAAGTCACTTTTTACGTTTTTGTTTTTATTCGTGCATTAATGCAACTAAGTAAGTATGAACAGGATAAAATATGAAAATTGCGGAAAACAATATAACTGGAATAACGCCAATTTCAATACCTACACATTATATTCGATAGAACTATGGAATATTTTCATTGATTACCCAAAATGTTCCAAATTTCAAAAACTTTTATAATATGGTAATTTCTATATTTATAAACGGTATTTTTATTAATTTTATAGTTTTAGTAAATACGGGCTCTTGCAGACGACATAATAGGGATTTGTCAATGTTTGGGAAAATAATTTAAAATGTGCATAAGTACCATATGTGAAAGTACATAATAATATACGACAATATTGCTTTCAAAATAACGTATTTTAAATTCAGTTTCATATATTATATAATCAATGGTAACTCATGTTTACAGTGTGTTTTCTCTTGTTTATACTTTTGTTCTATCAATTTGAGAATTATAGAGTTCGATCTGAAAGACAAGAATAAATTGGCTTCCAAAAGGATAACATATCATAATCCGGATCTAAAGAGGATCTCGCCCTATTATATAAATGCATACCTACGGTTCAGTTTTACCTAATATATAAAAACCGTTTCCTTTACTTTCAAATGTATGTAGGTATGTATGTACATATGAGGGGCTATCAAGATCTTATGTAACCTCCAAAATCGATGGAAGATATAACATGCTGCTATAAAATTTGCAGCAGTTCAAAAAGATTGAAAAACTTCTGCGTGAGTTTTATCCTTTTTGGACCCCGGTTTTATGGAATCACCACACTTTTTCCACTTGTATTGAACAAATAAAGTAAAAGATGGCCCTCCATACAGTAATCTAAGTTGAGCGTAACTGCGAAACTTATTTGAAATATTTATACCGCGAACGTGTTGTTTTTAATGTTTTTGTATGGAATTCTGATGTTATTGGTTTACTAGCCAATGCCCTCGGTTTCACTCATGTCGCAAAAGGCTTTACGTACTATAACTTAGCTTCTCGGTAGTGTATCAAGATGAAGCATGCACTAGATTTTAAGTCGGACCAATACAACTGTGAAAACATCATCCAATGTTTTGCTTGATACGTGGATAACCAGGCATGTCTGTATGGCTGTATTGAAAATTGAATAATTCTCAAAAAAATATTTGATTTTGGCAAGAACAATATAATCAGAATATTTTTTTATGCTTTTCATCAATCAATCAATCTTTAATGTAAAGACATCGGCTTGTTACAATTTTATTATATGTAGGTATACTTGTTTTGATTATTTGAATATTAAATTCAAATAATTTGCTAAGTGTCTTAGAATATTATAATCAGGAGGTCTGATGCATCTAGAAAAAAGTATCTTGGTAAGCCTTTAGTTAATACTAATCATACTCTTAATGTTCCTTAATAATTAAAAAGGAAAATTTCCCAAAATACCAAGGTGGAAAATATCTAGAAAAATCCAATGAATAGAGGAACTACTCAATAATGGAGCTACCTAAAACCATAGATATGGTATACCGATGGAACTACGCTCATACATTTGGAACTATCGGTCCCAACTCATTGAGCATGCAATCACTGACAACGATAAATTATACGCACATCCAATCGATGAACAGATCTATTATTAGCAGGACGTACCTCCTTTCGAAATGATAACGTCGACATAAGCGCAAACCATAGGGATGGCCGTTATCCAAGATATTACGTGCCGTGGACGCGATACCGCGACACTACGAAGTTACGAATGGTAGAACGGTCGGAGCTGATACCTCCGTCTGATAAACGCCCGTCAACGTTAACATTACTCGCTTCCTAAGACGGCTCATTGATAAGCCGACGCCTCGGTTAAATCGAATGGGTTGTGTATGGGAAAATGTGGCTTGAAAGGTTAGTGATACGGTCAGGTAAATAAATGTGCAAGTTTAGTACTTTTATTAGGAGGCGGATATTCCGGTCGATATTATATAGACTGTTTAGGACTCTTGAAGCAGTGATATGACCATCGGGCTGTCAAGCCAAAGATCTCGAGTACAAAATAAATGCACGATTTCGAAGTTACGAGTATAACTATTAACAGTCAAGTTAAAGTTACGTGCTTATATGGTGCAGGGAAACACCTTGAGGAAACCTGCATGACTGAAAGGTTTTCTTAACGGTGTGTGAAGTTTGCCAACCCACAATAGGCTAGCATGGTGGACTATAGCCAAAACCCTTGCACTCTAAGTCAGAGTCAGAGTGACAGGATTGCCCAACAGTGGGACAGTAAACGGGTTGATGATAACAATGATTTTCAAAAAAATCATTACAATAATTCTAAAGTGCTTTGTGTGTGCTTACGGCTGACAGTGATTTAGAATTTGATTCGATTTTTGGTATCCTTGTTAAATTTTCATTGGTTTGTAAAAAATAGTCTAGTTTCATTTTAGTAAGTTATATTTGTTTTGGTTAGTTAATCAGGTTAGTTATATTTTAAACTTATGAAGTTATAATTTTAGATTATTAATTTATTCATTCAAGTTTCCACTATGAAGTACTTATTAAAAATAAGAATCGTAAAACAAACACTGATTTCATTACAGTGCAGTGATAGCCTTGTGATATGACCATTGGACTGTCAAGTCAAAGGTCTCGAGTTCGAATCCAGGGCACGCACCTCTGTCTTTTCGAATTCAAGTGCGTATTAATAATTAATTATCACGCGCTTAAACGGTGAAGGAAAACATCGTGAGGAAACCTGCATGCCTGAGAGATTTTCTTGACGGCATGTGAAGTCTGCCAACCCGCAGTAGGCTAGCGTGGTGGACTAAAGCCTCCTCTCGTTCTGAGAGGAGACCCGTGCCCAGCAGTGGGACAATGTAATGGGTTGATGAGGAATGAGGATATTTGTTTTGGTTAGTTAATCAGGTTAGATAATAATAAATTTATGAAGTTATAATTTTTGTTTATTGATTTATTCATTCAAGTTTCCACTTAGAAGTACTGATTATAAATTAGAATCATAAAACAAACACTGATTTCATTACATTAAATTAAATTAACTTAAATTTGAAAATTTTAGCTACTTAGAAACTTGCATAAAGTTTGGACTGTTTTAATTTTAATTTATGGCTGCTATCTCACTTTAACAGCTTGGAAACTTATGACGATGGAGTACGCAGTAGATGAAGGGTATAAAATCTTTGAAATGACACTTCATATAGTTGTACGACAGACGTTTGCAACGTGTTTGTTTGTTTGTGAGTGTACGTGTGTCTCTTTTAGTTTAGTGTAGCTGCGTTACGTATTTGATTAAATGACATTTATTTCTGTAAATAGATCCTTTTAAGAAGTAAAAGTAAAATAAACTATATTATAAGTATAATATAGTTTAAAGGATCTTTTTACAGAAATAAATATCATTTAATCAAATACTTTTTTTTTTACAAGTTTTTTTTAAACTATGCCGCCATTTCCTTTTATATTTTCACATTTCGTAATGGGAGGTAAAGCCAGACCCTCTGAAGTGGTCCAGCCAACGGTGAGTATACCTGACATGGTCGTAGAGAATGTCATGAATCCCATAGCAGTGACTATAGGGCAAGGGAAAATCGAGTGCGGTTTTTAGACGGCACACCCTACCGCTTCAAAAATACCCCTTTTTAATATATACTATTTTTTACAAAAATTGGTCCTGTGTGTGCGTTGTAGCTTATCATATTCATGTAAGTAAAAATTCCGCTTTCAAATAAATAGTTCTAAAAACATAAAATAGAAGTCATATTTTTTTGCTAGTTTCCGTTCGCACCGAAAAATTTAAAGCATATAGTAAATGTAGCTAGATTGTAACCTGTCGAAAGATTGTAAGGATATGGGCAGTAAAAATTTAGTACCTACAACATATTTTATATCGCATATAGATAGGTACTTCCGTAAGATTGCATTGTCGCTAGTCTTTTGTTTAGAAATACTGAACCTATTATATGACTGCATCCTATTATATTAGATCAAAACATACCGGCGAACTGTTGGTATAGGTACATAACCTCTGCACACAACTTTGGGGAATACAAACGTAATGGTATGTTGATGTTGAATATTAGTATGAAAAGAACTATGCTTACAATCATCCGATGAAACGGTAACATTACCAAATATACAACGGCGACACGAAACGTGTGCTCAACCGAACTATAATGGAGATAAACCCACACGTTACATGTATCAACCATTAATGAAATTTATCAGAAACGATTTGTCAATTTCATGCACAAAAATGGAACAATTGCGATGATCAATCCATTTACAAGGTTAAGCTTAACCTGTAATTACCGGTCAAGTCTCTCCTCCCTCCAGAGAGTCCCCCCTGTGTCTCAGAGAGCATGTATAGACCTATTGTCATACGAATACAAATAAAATAATAAGTGGCAGTCCGAAGCCCGAAAACCAGACAACAGTAACTAGTTTAAATGCCTCGTAATTGAGTTGCGGAGATCTGACCGCAGTTGTTTCTCATATACTAACAGACAGAACTCAGCCTCATCTAACTAAAACACTGGAAGTAGCCCCCAAAATATTTGGGAAAAGGTAGGATGATGATGAAATAATCTAACCCCGTGTTTCAACTGACGACAAAACATGTTGCAAACTCTATCTTACTCTCAAACAGTGAGTAGGAAAAAATAATTTATATCGACTAATTAAGTTCTAGCCTAATCCCTCTCGGCCTAAGAGGGATTAGGCCCGTGCCCAGCAGTGGATTCTAAGACACAAGTGTTTAAAGTTTTTGATGGGGATTGAGAGTGTACTTTGTTACTTTCCCGCAAAAGAGTATTAGTATAGAAATTGTATGGATTATCGAATTTGTGACCTCACAAGCCGATATCGTGCGCTCTTTGTCTAGCATAAAATAAAAATGCTTATAACTTCTTTATTTTTGAACCAATTTTATTTTGGTTCTGTTCATCGGTTCTTTTGATGGTAACCAGTTTTATGAGACAATGAAAAAATAACAGTCAAAACTAGCCTGTTAAGAATCTCTTATACTAAACAATTCTGCACTTTGACATAGCAAATCCATCAAGCTTATCTTCAAACCATGAGTTGGCCGTCCAGGGTCCATTTGTAGATAGGGATGCCCCATTGCGTCTTATGGATGTCGTAAAAGACAGCTGAGCGATATTAAGAGGATTGCCAGTCCCGTCCACTGCACTAATAGCATCATTCTGTAATCACCTGCATGCAAAGCGGCGATTATCTGTACAGTTATGTAAACTATGTTTAGTTTAGGGCACACTGTTTCTTCATAAATGTTATGTCATGTTGCTCTATAAATATTTGTACTCTACAAATGAAAGTTTGCCTTCCCATATTCCCCCGATTGTGGATTTGGGGGAAGATGACACTAAAGTTACCATTTTCCCCCATTTAGGGGAAGATGGTAAACAAACTCCTAATAAATAAATAATAAACTCCAATATTTCTGTCTTTCTTTCCCTATTAAGAGCTAAGTGACACTACCGCATCTAGTTCATGTCTGAAAACTTTTGCAGCACCCGTAAAATGGGTCTACACAAAACTTATTAGAGACGCTGGCGTCTATTGATGTAATGATGATGATTATAACATCTGGTTGAGCTAATTATGACTGATGGTTTTTAACACAAACGCAGCCCTTTATTACGTAGGATCATTCTGGTATGCAAAAGCCGTTCAAGCCGTTCGTAGTCTTCTAAATTACCAATCAACGTGAAAAATTTAAATACCGTAGTCCGAAACATTATTAAGATTAAAATTGAGATTAAACATTTTGAACATTATTAACATCAAATTTAATAATATCAAATTAACTGTTTAGTCCCTGAACTTTATAAAAAATATTAATTTGTCTCCTCAATAGTTTAACTAAATATTTAAGAAACATAATTTACATAAGAAAATTGCTGTTAGTAAAACCTTTTGTATTTACTAGTTTATACAGATCAATAAAACCTACAACTTTTATGTAGCACGTGTCGTTGTTAAACCACAGATATGTCAGTGTGTATACATACGTATGTTATGTAAAAGTTTGTGAAAAGTGGAACGATCCGCAGGTATACGCGAAGCGAGGCGAATAAAGAGGCGCCTGGCTTGGTTCAAATCAAACATTTATAGGAAACATCGCTGGGTTCAACCGTTCATCAAACACAGAATGCGCGGTTTGAAGTGAACACTGAACTTTATTATCAGCTCAGTGAGTTTACAAACGTAGATGATAATGATGATATATACACACCTTCAATTGAGATAACCATAACATTATTAGGTACACATGGAAAAAATGGTTACCGTAGACTAAGTAAGTTGACATTAAGAGGATAGTATCCGCTTCGCGCCCCATACAAACGCAGTTTGGCCCTTGCTTGAATTTTAAACAATGAAAGTCATTGAAATTTTGCAGTAACAATCTTATCATAAATATACGTGTTTCTGTAATATAAAATTTCATTTCAATATACGGTTAAAAAGTTACACGAGCTCAAAGATTGGCAATTTTCGTTGAAAAACGGCCCAACTTTATGCTAGTATTTCTCGACAATGTATCAATACAGAAACATTCTGATTCGAAGGAAACCCAGATAATATTGTGAATATTTTTTTACAAGATTTTTTTTTTACATATTAGCAATATTATAGGAGTAATCTCCAAAATTCGGAACATACGAAATACGCGTGAAAATGTTGTTGTTTCTCCTCTCGGGCACGCGTTCGCATCGCGAGGGATAGAGACAGCGACAACTGTGCAACATTGTTGCGTTCGCGAGGGACACTCCTCTTAACCAAGAAATTACAGCTATAATAGAAAATCTGCGATATTTTCGAGCACCGAGAATCAAATACGACTTAGTAAATTAAGAGAATAAAAATAGATTTCCTGACTATGATAAGTATGTCCTCTAGTCTAACCACGGCTGAACTATACCTATATTTAAAACGAAGAAGCAATCATTCCACCTTCACAAGATTTAATTCTACCAACTTTTATATCGTATGCTAATCCGTTAAAATTATTGGCATAATATACTGCATATAGTTTCTCATGACGTCATGACGTAGACATTCGCCAAACAGGGATTTAGAGAAATTATTTCCAAGGTTGGGTTAAATACCCAATTTTGGACGCAAATATGTTAAAAGTAAGTACCTACAGAACGTTAGGAATCATCGTAAACACGTTGAATTCTATCTAAGATTGAGTTGAGCATTATACCTAGTGTGCTAAAGCGATGCTTCTGAATCACGTACTAGAAAATAGATTTCGATAGAATTGTCGGCATTTCTATACGTGCATGTTCAAAATTATCTTCAAAAGCTCGCGTTTGTGAGCAAGATAATCTGACTGGCAGACGACGGATTAGCAACGTGTTTGCAAATAATACTTGCTTCTGCTCGTTCTAAAGGAAATTAACCGTTCGAATGTAAATAAATAAATAGCATTCTATTTTTAAAATACGATCATTATGGTGACTACACACGATCAAGTTCATTCTACGCTCGATTAAATTTGCAGTGAGAATATATTTATTTGTCTCATAATTACGAGTATATGCACTTGTCATACAAGTTTATATCCCACAGGTCAATATACAAAATCACCAACAAATCATCATGATTTCTTACAAAATTGTCGTGGATAATTGTCGTCGGAGAAGGTTTTCGGTTATTACAGCACTACAGTAAGCAAGAAATTTCGTTACGATTTCTTTCGCACTTCGTTTCGCAATCGTGACGCATTTCTTTCGCGACGACAGACGTTAGGTTTGTGTCCGTCACAATTTTCAAACCCCTTTAAATAGAAAGCTTTAAACTAAAGTATTTTCCAAAGAGAATGGTGGGAACCATGGTTAAGTTTACCATGCCAAGTTTTGAGCATCAAATAAATTGTACGATGACTTGATCGTGTGTAGCCACCATTATTCATTCAATCACCTGATCATGTAGCAATTTGCATACCTTTACAAACACGTACCGATTGTATTTCCAGATAATTTCCTTTTAAATAACCATTAATATATAACTAGAAATAATTATACCTGGAAGGCGTGAACACGCAAGGTATATTGGAACATTAATAAGGAAATGGGGTATTTTTAATAATTATGTAAATATAATGTACTCGTTCTAGATAAAATGGTAATTTAAAGACAATTATCGGATTCTTTCATTCACCAACCCATTCGAAGGCAATGGATTTCCTCAACATGGTGACCCAACTCCCATTAACGAACAGATAGCCTCATATCAAATGATGTATTAATAAGGTAAAAACCATTTTTAGCGTACTTTCTGACCGCTGAGCACAGGTATCTCCCAACTTTCTATATGTTTTTTTGGTTTTCTCTATATCTTATATCATAATGTCATTCATTGAAGTATCCAGATCATCTCGTCAGCGCTTCTTCGGTCTATTTCAGGGTTTACGTCTTTCTAATGCCATTTTCCCACTTTATGGAAAAGCTCATGGTGCTGTGAGTACCTACTAATTATCTTGACTTCGTCTTCGAGATTTATTTTACCATGTAGTCTGCCCTACTACTCCCTACCCCTCGCACAAGTATTCAGAGTTTAGAAAGAAAAAAGATATTTCTATCTCTTTCTAACACTCGCTTGTCGTCCCCGCCCGATTCTCACCTCATTCTTGTCCGTGCGCTCGCGCCGACTGCACAAGTGTTCCAATCCCGCGCTAAGTGACAATAAAAATGCCGAAACGCAAGCGCGAGGAAACAAAAGAAGAACGGTGGTCAAGAAAATTAAAAAAGTATGAAGTGAAACTTCAAGAAACACGACGTCGTAATAATCAGCGGATTATTTACTCCAGCGACGAGGAGGATGTGCAACCTGAAGGTGGATATAGTTATTGCAGCTTTGTATATATTACCTTTTGTTCTCGTTGAATTCTTCGAGAAACAATTATTTTTTCCTCATATTTTTAATCCTGTTGAATTCTTCAGGATCATTTACGTTCGCTTTGAATTCAAACGAATTATTTGCACGCTTGCCAATGCCATGGGCCATAATATTACCTATTATCGCCCATAATATCCAATTATAATACAAGTAAAAAAAAAAAAAAAAACTACCGTCAAAATAAAAGTTATCATTTTTATTTTTTGCTTGAGCAGAACTATTTTATTTTTAGAACATTTGAAATCTGGAGATGCTGACCTCGCTAACAGGAATATTATTCCATGTGAAGCTTTCGATGATAACCCTGCCGCGCCACCCATTGACGAAGAACCATTGCTCGGCAGCAACGAGACCCCTGTAGAAGCTTTGGATGTTTACGACGTGGAGATTTTACAAGCACTAGGTGACGTGGAACCAGAAGCAGTAGAATTTGCTGACGAGTTACATGCCGATGTTGCGTCTAGATTCCAGCAAATTTTAGTTAATGGTTTAAAGAAGGAGTCTAAAGAAGAACTCTTAAAAAAGTATATTTTTCCTAGAAATGTACCCTTTTCAAAAGCACCTACTCTTAACCCGGAAATCGAGGTAATGCTTGCAGAAATTTGCCGCTTGCGAGATAAACGCTTGGTAAACAAGCAAGATCAACTTGGCAGAGCTCTGTCTGCCATAGGCAAAGCTATGACAGGTCTTTTGAAGAAAAATCCTGATATTCCTGAGGTAGCTCGTACTCTAAATGATGCGGGTAAACTTATTGCAGATTCACATTATATGGAAACAGATACTCGTAGATCGGTTATCATCCCCTTGGTAGATAAATCCTTCACGGATCCATTCAAAAATCAAAAACGGGATAATTTCCTATTTGGTGAAAGCTTAGGCGATGTTGTGAAAAACTCTCGAGGCATTAAAAAGACTAGTCAATTAATACAAGCCACAGCTTCTTCTTCTAAATCTAGTTTAAACTACAAGGGCCCATCGACTCGATCACAACAACAGTGGGTCGGTCAAACCTACCCGCAACATCGAGTCGGTGGGCAGCGAGCGACATACTCGAACCGCCGGCGACTCGTGGGCCCCCCGCCTCCAGCGCCCGCGCGCCGCCAGCCGGCGCCGCCACCCCCGCAACCTCGGCGCCAGCCTGCGCAGAGGCATCGTGTGTCTACCGAACGTCCGCGGAAGTAAACATGCAGGTACATGCCGGTCGCTTAAAATATTTCATACAAGCATGGCGTTCTCTAACAGATGATGAATTCATCTTAAATACTGTGTCAGGATATTTGATTCCGTTTATTACTATACCTGAACAGCATCCGGATGAGTACCCCAGGCGTTCCTTTTCCGTGATTGAATCTCTTGCGTTGGATCAAGAAATACAACATTTATTAGATATTAAGGCTATAGAAAAATGTGATCCAGTTAAGGGGCAGTTCCTATCAGATATATTTTTAGTACCAAAAAGTGACGGAAGTATGAGGTTCATACTGAACCTTAAAAAGCTAAATAGATACGTATATACTGATCATTTTAAAATGGAGGATATTAGAACAGCGACCAAACTTGTGACGAAGGGCTGCTACCTAGCTAATATAGATTTAAAAGAAGCATATTTCTTAGTGCCAATTCACAACCGACATAAGAAATACTTAAGGTTTTATTTTAAAGGTCTTTATGAATTTACTGCTCTTCCGTTTGGTCTTTGTTCAGCACCCTTCATATTTACAAAGATTCTACAACCCGTTATAACGCAATTAAGGTCACGTGGCTTTAAATCAGTAAGATATCTTGATGATATATGTATCATAGGTGACTCGGAACAAAACTGCATAGAAAATATAAATAATACTATAGATAGTTTAACAAAATTAGGTTTCATCATCAACTATAAAAAAAGCATGCTGACACCCAAAACTTCATGTACCTTTTTAGGTTTTGTTCTCGATTCTGAATCGATGACCCTGAAACTACCTGACCGGAAAAAGAACAGTATTTTATTGATTATAAAAAAGCTATTAATATTGAAAACTATACGTATACGGGACTTCGCGCGAATCCTTGGTTCCCTTACAGCTGCTTGTCCTGCAGTTTCCTATGGGTGGCTATATACTAAGTCGCTGGAAAGAGCTAAATATTTAGCACTTCAGAATAGTAACGACAATTACGATTCTTTCATGACTATCCATGATAATTTACGTGATGACCTGTTATGGTGGAAAAATAAAATCTTAGTTTCTGCTAATCCAATTAAACAATATAAATACGTAATGGAAATATTTACTGACGCTTCTACTACAGGGTGGGGGGCTGCTTGTAATGGTGAAAAAACTGGAGGTACTTGGACTGATATCGAGAGCGCCAATCACATAAATTACCTGGAATTGTTGGCTGTTTATTTTGGACTTAAATCATTCGCCAAGAACAGATGCGATTGTGATGTTCTCTTACGGATAGATAATACAACAGCTATATCTTACGTGAATAGAATGGGTGGGGTACAATACCCACATCTAAATCATATTTCAAATATTATTTGGAAATGGTGCGAGAAAAGAAGTATATTCATTTATGCCTCCTACATTAAATCGAAATTAAATATCGAGGCTGATAGCGAGTCTAGAAAAGTAAACATTGACACGGAATGGGAGTTGGCACCATATGCTTTTTCAGAAATCGTTCGTACCTTCGGTGAACCGAGTGTTGACCTTTTTGCATCGCGCATCAATGCCAAATGTGTTAGTTATATTTCCTGGAAGAGAGATCCCTATGCTGACAATATTGACGCTTTTACCTTAAACTGGTCAAATTGTCGTTTCTACGCGTTCCCTCCATTTGCTTTAATTTTAAAAGTCTTAAATAAAATCATAACTGATGGAGCTACAGGAATTGTGGTTGTACCACAATGGCCCTCTCAGCCTTGGTACCCCCTCTTTAAAGCTTTATCTATAACAGAAATTTTGATATTTCCTCCCAATAAATATCTTCTCTCATCTACTTTCAGCTCAACACACCCGTTACATCGTCACCTTTCACTGGCAGCGAGTGTGTTATCCGCGAAAGCTTTATTAAACAAGGAGTACCAGATTCGGCGATAGATGTTATGTTTTCATCCATATCAGGCGGCACCTTAAAGCAATACAGTTCGAGTTTAAAAAAGTGGTGGTACTATTGCGATAAAAATAAATGTGATTTTTATGAAGTAAGTGCTAGCTCACTACTAGATTTTTTAAGTGAATGTTTTCAATCAGGATCATCATATGGCACGTTAAACAACCATAGATCAGCAATTTCTCTGATTTCCTCCAATGACATAGGTCATGATACTAGGATCAAACGTTTCTTTAAAGGAATCTTTAAACTGAAACCTGCTTTTCCACGCTATAATACAATATGGGACGCAAATGTTGTACTGAACTATCTAGCCAACCTTTCAAATGACTCAATCACTTTAGAATTATTAAGTAAAAAACTAGTTATGTTACTAGCCTTAGCAACTGGGCAAAGAACTCAAACACTTTCGTTAATTAAAATTTCTAATATAAACTTCTATAATGATCGCTTAGTAATAACTATAACGGATTTAATAAAAACATCAGGCATTGGTCGAGCTCAACCCATTTTAAACATCCCTTACTTTCACCAGAGACCGTGTATTTGCCCAGCTGCTATAATAAAATTGTACTTGGAAAAAACTTCCTCAATAAGACCTGAGAATGAAGATCATTTGATTTTGACCCATAAAAAGCCTCATAAAGGCGCTTCTCCCCAAACGATAGGACGTTGGTTGAAGTTGACCTTACATGATAGTGGCATCGACGTTTCAATATTTAGTGCTCACAGCACGAGACACGCCTCTACTTCGGCCGCTTCTCGAGCTGGGATAAGCGTCGATATCATTCGGAGTGCTGCTGGATGGTCGGGCCAATCAGCAATTTTCGCAAATTTTTATAACAGGCCGATTGTTGATTCAACGGCAACTTTGTTAAATATTTAGTAAGATAAAAAATTATGCAAGTACTACATTACTATGTAATGATTATTTTTTGTGATTTCTATGTACAACAGATAAATAAAAAATAATTATGATACTTCGTTGTTACTTATTTACAACATTGTTAATAGATAATCTCTAAACATCTACATGGTAAAATAAATCTCGAAGACGAAGTCAAGATAATTATATGATCAAACGAACTTACCTGAAGTGAAGTTCGATCTAAATTATCTTGACTTCGTCGAAGAGATTTAAGGTCCCTCCCAACCCATTACGTTTCTTATATAACCCTAAGACAATGTTGTTATTTACGTGCTTTACAAACTCTAACTCTAAAATAATGAGGTGAGAATCGGGCGGGGACGACAAGCGAGTGTTAGAAAGAGATAGAAATATCTTTTTTCTTTCTAAACTCTGAATACTTGTGCGAGGGGTAGGGAGTAGTAGGGCAGACTACATGGTAAAATAAATCTCTTCGACGAAGTCAAGATAATTTAGATCGAACTTCACTTCAGGTAAGTTCGTTTGATCATATAAGTTTACACCAAACCATTGCTAATATCGTTAAGGTTTTGAAAACAACGATAAAAGTACAAAAATATTGGACCATTCCTTGTCCATTTATCTATGCTGGACAGAACTTTGATAAAACCTTCACGTCAATCAGATAAATTGTTTTGCATGAAACGCGGATAACAAACAATACCATCCGAATAAACATAATATATTGTATGATAAATTGAAACCTTGCCAAACTTCTGATTTAATATCGTATGAATCATATTGTTATGGAGATTACAGAATACCCAGTAACTTCCTTCACGTCAAGAATAGACTTAATCTGTTTAGTATAACACCAAATGCTATAGACCATGTGTGAATGTGGCCAAGTGTTAAGGAGCATTACTGTACTGCAAGCAATGGTTTATATAAGTTTACTTTTTTTTAAGTCTGCAATCGACCAGACGTGCCATCTGATGGTTAGTAATCATCGCCACCCATGGACAAATGCAAAACCAAAGGAGTTGCAGATTCGTTGCCGAGACTTTTATCTGTGGCAGACGAACATGCGGCGAACTTGATAGTAAGTGGCAACCGCCACCCGTAGACTGACTGTGTTCTCTTAGCATTGTCTAGACAATGCCAAAAAAACTCAACCAAGCTGCTGTCTACCGATAGCATAGGGAAAGGAGTAGAAAAAACTATGGAATTGGGCCTCCAAACTTTACCGAAAGAAACGCAACAGTATACATACTGCTACTTCAGGTCGACGTTCCGTGGATGGGTAGTACTTCCACTATCGTGCCGACCCATTCATGCTGGCATGTAGACACCCCAGCGAGACACTACTAAAATAGATTAGTTATTCACTAGCAATGCATCCTTGCAGTCCTAGTTTGTGGTTAGGAAGCTTTGATGATTGAGGCTCACTTTGATATACGTCATCAATCAGGTGCAGATAGCTCAGAGATAGCCATGGAGGGAATGGAAAGATGGCAAAGTAGAAGATCGGCTAAGTATAAATTTTCAAAATGATTTGAGGAATATCTCTTTTTTACCCTTCCGGAGTGCACGAAGAGAGTAGATGTGGCTCTTGTAATTTCAGAATGCAAATTGCGGTCGGGTCGTAGATATATACCATGAATGCTTGGAGACGTACCTAGCTAGCAAATCAAGCCTTGATAAAACGTTTCGTCAAACGCAAGCCTATTCAATACAAAAAAAGACATTATAATTCACGACACGATGTCTTTTGGCTTTAATCAAGGCAAAAGTTTAGGAGAAGCGTTAATCTACCAATGTTAGGGATAAGGAAGTACGTGAAGTCGCACGGTGTTAAATGGGATTTAGGAGCTCATTGTTTTATTTCTTCTTGTAAATTAATTGAGATAACTTTTTTTAACCGACTTAAACATAAGGAGAATATTTACATGTACCTATTTAATATACAATGACGCCTGTATTTCCCGTAGGGTAAGGCAAAGGAGTTCAAATGTTAAGATCCCATTTGACTGCCAAGTCATGATCTCGACTTTAAATCCAAGACAAGAATCTCTGACTTTTCGAAATTATGTGCGTGTTGATAATGAATTATCAAGCCTCCAAGGTGCCAACCCGCAGTAGGCTAGCTTGGTGGACTATAGCCTAATCCCTTTTTTTCTGAGGCATGCAGCATTGGATACCTATGATTCTATTATATATATATAATATGTATATCGTATAGTATATTGTATTCATATTTAATTGTAATTTTACGATAAGCATTGTGTCAAGTCATGGATGAATAAACTAAATATGAATAAACGAAAATATGAATAGCCAAAAAATTGTGTCATGAAACATTTTGCCTCTAATTAATGTCCGCCTATACCCACCTATAATAACAAGCACAATTTTATGCATGCAATGTATTTTTAAGTAGCTAAATAGCAACTTGCTGACGGAATATAAAGTAACTCTGTCGACTTAAAATTTACGAGCGAGCGCCGCTTGTGAAAAACTACGAGAAAATTTTAAAATATAATTGTATTTCGTAGCTCTCTTGAAACCGAACTCTCTGTAAACTAATAAACCAATTCCATTTATATTTACCAAACAACAATATTAGGTTTTTTCAATTTATGATACCGGAGGCATTAAAATTCATCTGTATTCGAAAATGGAACATTTGAAATACGTACTTATTATGTTGATGGTTTTTGAAATAGTTTTTTGGTTGGTAAATTGTTCTTTAATATTTTTTAGGGAAAGATGTAGAGAGAAATCAACATGATAAATTTAAAAAATATATTGACAAGTATTAAAGACAACCATACAGATGTCCTCTTATGTGGGAACCATGGCAAATACATCTTATCAATTTACGAAAATGTGTAAATTGAATGAAAAAATTGACGCCCTTGAACCTTGAATATGCTTCATACATGTATACCGACTTCTCTATATTACGGGAAATTATTTGGTTAAATTAAAGCCTTCAAACCCGGGTATAGTATAGAGGTTTGGTGCTCCGTCTCGTTAACTAACAACTGGCGGAAAATTACCAGCTGAAGCGACCTGAGCTGGGAGCACGAACAACCGACATCATTGCCCATTAACCCCATAATACGTTAAATATGCTAAGGAGCTCGCATTCACGAATAATAGTGGTAGAAATCTCAGCAAACTGCTGGTAACACTGACGTATGTTATACCTATAGGTACTATGGTAATTATAATCTTGATGAGATTCAGATGTGATTGCGTTGAATAAACTTTTATATATTTTGAGCTATGTAATTAACATAACATACCATCACGCCTGTATTCCCCGAAGGGTTAGGCAGAGGTGTACTTAAAGTACACCCACAGTTCGCCGGTATGTTTGGGTCCCATGTAATAGGGGGCGAGCCTATTGCCATTCACCGGGCACAAATCCAGACTCCGAGCTGCTACTGAGAATTTCATAGAAAAACTCACTAACACTTTGCTCGACCTGGGGATCGAACCCAAGACCTCTAGCCTTTATGAAAGTCTGTGTTTTCAGTATCAAGATCCAGTAATTTGAAATGGAACAGTGACATGGTACCTACGAATAAATATATATTAAGTGATGACTAAAGCAGTGATGACTGCAGTGATAGCCTTTGATATGACCATTGGAGTGTCATGTCAAAGGTCTCGAGTTCGAATCTGAGGCACGCACCTCTGTCTTTTCGAAGTCATGTGCGTATTAAATTAATTATCAAGCGCTTAAACGGTGAAGGAAACATCGTGAGGAAACCTGCATGCCTAAGAGATTTTCTTGAGGGCATGTGAAGTCTGCCAACCCGCAGTAGGCTAGCGTGGTGGAATATAGCCTTATCCCTCTCTCGTTCTGAGAGGAGACCCGTGCCCAGCAGTGGGACAATGTAATGGGTTGATGATGATGATGAAAGCAGTGACAGCCTAGTGATAAGACCGTTGGACTGCCAAGTCATTGACCTCTAGTTCAAATCTCATCTCTGACTTTTCGGAATCATGGTGTGTAATAATAATAATTGTTTTTCACTCGCTTGCAACAGTAAAGAATAAAATCCTGAGGAAACTTGCACGGCTGAGACATTTTCGCAACGGCGGCGGGCGTGTAAAGTCTGCCAATCCACAGCAGGATAGCGTGGTGGACTTATACTTGAAGGGAATGTCTAGAATGGCCCAATATACAGCCATAACAGGCCTTTAATTTATACCTAAAAGTGAAGCAAATAATTGAGTGTTATTATTAACGAGTTTTACTTATTTAGTTTTATTTGTTTACAAATTCAAAGAAATCGCGTTGTTAAAAAAAATATTAATTGCATTTTTCCATTTTTTATTCAAAACGACCCGCACTGGGGATCAGGCCGTGTGTCGCGAGTCCCTTTCACAAACCTATAATAAACGAATACAAAACCCAGATTCAAAACAAATATACATGAAAAACACAATATTTGCCTCGGATAGGAATCGAACCCACGCCCACGTCATAAAAAAATCATTCATCATCAGCATCAGTCCAATTAACAATTCAAAATACAAGTTAAATAATATTAAGAAGATTTATCATAATTCAATATCAAATAAATTTATCTTAATTAAATTAAATGTCAAAATGATTTATTATAATTTATTTTACTTATAACAGTATGTTGTTTTTATGGTACGTATTTAATAACTTTTCTTCTCAACTATGAGATATGTGAGATTCGAAACTTTAAATGAAAAATCGCTCGTGTATTGGTTATGTGTCGTCTAGTCGCCTGGGAAATCTGGCGTGGAGTTACCTAAATATAAACGAGATATTGGTAACTTAAATAAATAAGCAAGAGATATCGAAGAAATGTATTGTATTATTATGCTTTTATTTTACAACATTAATTATTTGCTAACATGTCAACGTCTCTCACGTTTCTCACGCTTCACTCAACAGTAACCGTCAGCAATCGCACATGCTTCTCAATTCATAAGATTGAGAAGAAAGAAAATGGTTACTTGGTAAAAAAATCTTGATAAAACAATATATTTTTACGAATACCTCCCTGCCATAGGCGAGGGACTAGAACCTAAGTAATTATAAATTTAGAAGAACCTAGTCAATACAAATGCATTGATCACAAAGCAGTTTTAGGTTTTGTGGCTTAACTTTTTCCAACCCTAGTCGGGTTGGAAAAAGCGCATGCGACTCGTTAACTCGAATAGCTTAGTGTTGTAGCACATCGCACTTCAAAAGAGAATTATCAATTCGCATACGATTCACCTCGCTTCGATGGAGTTATTCATTTATCTATGGCAAAGAGCTAGGAGGCAGTACTGGCGGATTTTTCTTTACACATCACTGCTTGCTATTTCCGAGTCACGGTTCCCAAAAGTGCTTAAATTGCACTTCACATCTGCAACGCATTAAAGCTGAAGCCGCGCAAAGAATCACGTACACAGTCTTAAGCTGAGCTGAATTTTAATTGCAAATTCTTGCTGTTATTCCAAAGATAGTATATAATATATATAAGAATACTGTGTGGTTATCCTGTTTTAAATAAACGGCCGTGTCGTATGTTTTGATTGCGTTGACTTAAGTATATGTTTGATTTTTTCACTGCTTTCAGGGTTTTCAATTTAAATCTCCTCGCATTCCTGTAAAAAAGAGTTTTGACAAACGATAAGATAGACGGACAACAAAGATCCTTACTTCTATTTTAAGATACGCAACCCTAAAAATTTAGAAAAAATGCACACTCAAAAATGTGCTTTGCAATTATGAGTAATATGAATGTGTTATAGTTCAAGACGTTTTCCATATCTTGGTGGAGAGTACGCCCGGAGCGAAGTGAAAACGCCTAGGGAACCCTATATTTAATTGCAAAAAAGAATAAAAGACAAAACAAAAGTAGTTTCCAACTTGCACTCACCAAAACAGGGACCGCTTTGTCGACAAATGAAGTTGGAAAAGACTAAACGAGATTTGTAGTCGCCGAGTCTAGGGACATGTACTGATACAACGGTTCTCTAACTTTTGATTGGTAACTTTTTAGTACTGTTATGTGACTGTATTTTCGTCTAGGAATATCGCGACTTCCTAATTGTAAAGCGCAACTGCTAATCAGCTCTTTTTTATGGGATATGGGGCAAACGAACAGACAGATCGCCCATAGACACCTGCAACACTAGAGGAGTCGCAAGTGCGTTGCCGGCCTTTTAAAAGGGTTTGGAACTCCGGTATCCTCATTTACTCGGCAAAACTATTATATATTATATTGTTTCGCGCCGGTTTTCTGTAAAGACGTGGTATCGCTCCAGTCGAGCCGAAGCATGGCTCTCTCACGGCAATTTATTCAAGTCAGGCAAAATGTGATTGAGATTTCCTGTTAGGAAACTCGCTGTACTATTCTGGATTGGTCTAGCTAGACACGTGGCAGTGTCAACCCTAGTACGTGAGACAATATAATCTACTGTGGAAAGTGCATGTAGCTACATGCTGTCTTACATTTAATTTTAGGAGACGTATTTTGCTATAAATCCAAACGTTTATTCGTTTGGATTTATAGCAAAATACGTCTCCTCACGCGGCACGGTCTGTTTCCAACGTTTAACGCCTAAACTGATGAAAATGTTGAATGAACTTTGATGTGACGATTAATCTATTTTTATGCCATAATGCAATCAAGATATTTTGCAACCTAGGGGGAGGATATAAGCTACCTTTTATCTCAAAAATTTTTATAGAGTGACCAAAATTGTATATCTAAAAGGAGATATACAATTTTGGTCACTATAAAAATTTTTATCTCACTCTATTTTCACTCTATAAATAAAAAATATTTGCGTATAGTAAAATATTTTTCTCTTTGCTTAAGACATGTCTGAGCCCAAGATGGCTACATTTAGTGAGTCCGTCAGTCGGCGTCCTTTAAACTAGATTAATGATCGGTCGTAGCACGTTAAGCTGTCGGTCTCAGCCGACATTAGGAGGCGTTAGCCGTCAAAGCGCGGCGGGATCCGTAATGCCCGCTGATTACTTGGTCGCGGGTAAGTGGGGAATTTTGGGATTACATTAAGCGACAGCAACAAAGGCCCACCACTACTATCTTTTGAAAAACCATCGGTCGTGTTGATTGCATTGTAGATTAAATTATGAAAAACTGAGATCACGCAAATTGTAGTGTTACAAAATAAAATGTAGCAATCACTTTTTAATTTCCTGACCTAAAAAAATCTTAATGTGTGTATTTGGTTATGTATTAAGAGTTGATCTATTTAAATATGTTAATCGTAGCTCCCATCATCGAATTAGATACTTTGAAGGATATTAGCTTTTCTATGTTAGACGAGAACCGCGTCCATTCTTTTAGATTATTTAACTGAAAACAAAGTTAACTGGTCCTTTGGTAAAACGAGTTTTCCTAAGATTAATAACAGTAATATAATACGAAAATTTAATATTCATAAATATGTTTATTCATTGCTATATAAACTGGCTTAATTTTACTCAAGCTTTTGAATGTCTTATTTTTCGGTTTGAGTTTAATAAATATTTTGTACTGTTGCAGTTTGCTTGTAAAGGCATACGTCACAACTGCGTTAGTGCTAATACTTTAATCCTCGCGCAACTGGACACTGACAGCTTAAATGTTGAAGTTCCGAAAATATAATACTGCAGGCACTGCAGCTGACTTGGTATATAGCCTAGTCTAATTATCTATTATTACATAAACATTTATAAAAAATACCGTCACGCCCATATTCCCCGAAGGGTTTTGGCAGAGGTATACTATGTACACCCACAGTTCGCCGTTTTGGTTAGGTCATGACCACTAGATTATAAAAATCATCATCACCTAAATCTATACTTCTCCTCCTTCCATACTGCTACTAATACTTTAGTAGAAAAAAAATTGAGGCTGTGAATAAAATATAGAAATAATTCAACGTACACTACACTGCAACTTTACTGCAGTAAAGGGGCGTGTCATTTTTAACTTTTAAGAAGACATTGAATTATTTAAATATTTTGTTGCACACTGTGACGTAGTAGCGCGTCATCTAAGTTTAAAGATTCTTTAACTCTTTAAAACTGTTTCCATTTTCAAATTGGTACCGCCTTCCTTATGCTTAGTTACTGTGTCATCTTTTACGTCGTCATATGTGTGTTAAAAAGGTCTTACGTCTAGAAGCATAAAGTCTTGTGTAAAATAAATGGATCCCCTGTCAACAGCAGATTGGATTATACCCTGTTTTATGTTCACCGTCCAATATTTTTATATCTTAAATTTTATGTGTTGAAAAATTTTATGCACTTGGTGTGAAAATCTGGACAGTGTGCAACGTCTGCGTCACATGTCACAGTTTGGCTTAACTGTCTTGCAACTTAATTACCGAAATTTTTAAATAGTGGGAGCAAAAATGTAATTAACGTATATTTAGTCATCTGCACCGCAATGTGACTAAATCTAATCTGAAGTCGGTAGGGCTAGAAGGGCAGCTTTTTTAATCTTTCTTAGTATAATACTAGTACTACTACTATAGTAGTAGTACTACTACGTACTAATACAATACTAGTACTACTACTACTACGTACTAATACAATACTAGTACAGTTTACATATTTATGCAGCACCAGCATCAGCATTATGTCTGTGATTAAATACTTCAAGGGTTAATATAAAGTACAAGTATAATTATAACCAATGCCAGTTTGGCGGAAAATTTGATAACTTTATCTGCCTTTTTTTGGGAGTGATGATATATTCAAATTTAGTAGCCGAAACTGCGCCAAAGGAAGTCGATACCTACTTTATGCTAAGTTTGCAAGGAAAAATATTACGAGAACAGAACGTTTGGCTTTTACTGACGGCTGCGTGTGTTCAAACTCTTTGCAAAGTATCGCTTCGGTCTTAAAACCTTGCCAACGGGGATCTTCAAGTTAGAAAATATTCAATGGATATTACTCCCGTACCTTTGGATGGCTTTTTGGCAATGTCTTGACCTGGAAGGCAACGTTTTGTCATCAGAAAGGTAATTCCGGTGCTTATATATAGGTACTATAGATACTATCATAGTATCTTCTACATTTTAATCAACTTCACAGTTTAATATATTGAAGTGAAACAAGTTGATATTTTATCACTCTTCAGTTTGTATTTAGAATCCATAGTACCTCCTTAGGAAGTTTCTAATATGTATTATTATAAGAACTGGCAAAGGAGCCAACTCGCCAACAAGATTTTAGATACTTTTGAAACCAAACAATAAATAAAGACCATTCTAAATTCAAGTCACTTTTTACGTTTTTGTTTTTATTCGTGCATTAATGCAACTAAGTAAGTATGAACAGGATAAAATATGAAAATTGCGGAAAACAATATAACTGGAATAACGCCAATTTCAATACCTACACATTATATTCGATAGAACTATGGAATATTTTCATTGATTACCCAAAATGTTCCAAATTTCAAAAACTTTTATAATATGGTAATTTCTATATTTATAAACGGTATTTTTATTAATTTTATAGTTTTAGTAAATACGGGCTCTTGCAGACGACATAATAGGGATTTGTCAATGTTTGGGAAAATAATTTAAAATGTGCATAAGTACCATATGTGAAAGTACATAATAATATACGACAATATTGCTTTCAAAATAACGTATTTTAAATTCAGTTTCATATATTATATAATCAATGGTAACTCATGTTTACAGTGTGTTTTCTCTTGTTTATACTTTTGTTCTATCAATTTGAGAATTATAGAGTTCGATCTGAAAGACAAGAATAAATTGGCTTCCAAAAGGATAACATATCATAATCCGGATCTAAAGAGGATCTCGCCCTATTATATAAATGCATACCTACGGTTCAGTTTTACCTAATATATAAAAACCGTTTCCTTTACTTTCAAATGTATGTAGGTATGTATGTACATATGAGGGGCTATCAAGATCTTATGTAACCTCCAAAATCGATGGAAGATATAACATGCTGCTATAAAATTTGCAGCAGTTCAAAAAGATTGAAAAACTTCTGCGTGAGTTTTATCCTTTTTGGACCCCGGTTTTATGGAATCACCACACTTTTTCCACTTGTATTGAACAAATAAAGTAAAAGATGGCCCTCCATACAGTAATCTAAGTTGAGCGTAACTGCGAAACTTATTTGAAATATTTATACCGCGAACGTGTTGTTTTTAATGTTTTTGTATGGAATTCTGATGTTATTGGTTTACTAGCCAATGCCCTCGGTTTCACTCATGTCGCAAAAGGCTTTACGTACTATAACTTAGCTTCTCGGTAGTGTATCAAGATGAAGCATGCACTAGATTTTAAGTCGGACCAATACAACTGTGAAAACATCATCCAATGTTTTGCTTGATACGTGGATAACCAGGCATGTCTGTATGGCTGTATTGAAAATTGAATAATTCTCAAAAAAATATTTGATTTTGGCAAGAACAATATAATCAGAATATTTTTTTATGCTTTTCATCAATCAATCAATCTTTAATGTAAAGACATCGGCTTGTTACAATTTTATTATATGTAGGTATACTTGTTTTGATTATTTGAATATTAAATTCAAATAATTTGCTAAGTGTCTTAGAATATTATAATCAGGAGGTCTGATGCATCTAGAAAAAAGTATCTTGGTAAGCCTTTAGTTAATACTAATCATACTCTTAATGTTCCTTAATAATTAAAAAGGAAAATTTCCCAAAATACCAAGGTGGAAAATATCTAGAAAAATCCAATGAATAGAGGAACTACTCAATAATGGAGCTACCTAAAACCATAGATATGGTATACCGATGGAACTACGCTCATACATTTGGAACTATCGGTCCCAACTCATTGAGCATGCAATCACTGACAACGATAAATTATACGCACATCCAATCGATGAACAGATCTATTATTAGCAGGACGTACCTCCTTTCGAAATGATAACGTCGACATAAGCGCAAACCATAGGGATGGCCGTTATCCAAGATATTACGTGCCGTGGACGCGATACCGCGACACTACGAAGTTACGAATGGTAGAACGGTCGGAGCTGATACCTCCGTCTGATAAACGCCCGTCAACGTTAACATTACTCGCTTCCTAAGACGGCTCATTGATAAGCCGACGCCTCGGTTAAATCGAATGGGTTGTGTATGGGAAAATGTGGCTTGAAAGGTTAGTGATACGGTCAGGTAAATAAATGTGCAAGTTTAGTACTTTTATTAGGAGGCGGATATTCCGGTCGATATTATATAGACTGTTTAGGACTCTTGAAGCAGTGATATGACCATCGGGCTGTCAAGCCAAAGATCTCGAGTACAAAATAAATGCACGATTTCGAAGTTACGAGTATAACTATTAACAGTCAAGTTAAAGTTACGTGCTTATATGGTGCAGGGAAACACCTTGAGGAAACCTGCATGACTGAAAGGTTTTCTTAACGGTGTGTGAAGTTTGCCAACCCACAATAGGCTAGCATGGTGGACTATAGCCAAAACCCTTGCACTCTAAGTCAGAGTCAGAGTGACAGGATTGCCCAACAGTGGGACAGTAAACGGGTTGATGATAACAATGATTTTCAAAAAAATCATTACAATAATTCTAAAGTGCTTTGTGTGTGCTTACGGCTGACAGTGATTTAGAATTTGATTCGATTTTTGGTATCCTTGTTAAATTTTCATTGGTTTGTAAAAAATAGTCTAGTTTCATTTTAGTAAGTTATATTTGTTTTGGTTAGTTAATCAGGTTAGTTATATTTTAAACTTATGAAGTTATAATTTTAGATTATTAATTTATTCATTCAAGTTTCCACTATGAAGTACTTATTAAAAATAAGAATCGTAAAACAAACACTGATTTCATTACAGTGCAGTGATAGCCTTGTGATATGACCATTGGACTGTCAAGTCAAAGGTCTCGAGTTCGAATCCAGGGCACGCACCTCTGTCTTTTCGAATTCAAGTGCGTATTAATAATTAATTATCACGCGCTTAAACGGTGAAGGAAAACATCGTGAGGAAACCTGCATGCCTGAGAGATTTTCTTGACGGCATGTGAAGTCTGCCAACCCGCAGTAGGCTAGCGTGGTGGACTAAAGCCTCCTCTCGTTCTGAGAGGAGACCCGTGCCCAGCAGTGGGACAATGTAATGGGTTGATGAGGAATGAGGATATTTGTTTTGGTTAGTTAATCAGGTTAGATAATAATAAATTTATGAAGTTATAATTTTTGTTTATTGATTTATTCATTCAAGTTTCCACTTAGAAGTACTGATTATAAATTAGAATCATAAAACAAACACTGATTTCATTACATTAAATTAAATTAACTTAAATTTGAAAATTTTAGCTACTTAGAAACTTGCATAAAGTTTGGACTGTTTTAATTTTAATTTATGGCTGCTATCTCACTTTAACAGCTTGGAAACTTATGACGATGGAGTACGCAGTAGATGAAGGGTATAAAATCTTTGAAATGACACTTCATATAGTTGTACGACAGACGTTTGCAACGTGTTTGTTTGTTTGTGAGTGTACGTGTGTCTCTTTTAGTTTAGTGTAGCTGCGTTACGTATTTGATTAAATGACATTTATTTCTGTAAATAGATCCTTTTAAGAAGTAAAAGTAAAATAAACTATATTATAAGTATAATATAGTTTAAAGGATCTTTTTACAGAAATAAATATCATTTAATCAAATACTTTTTTTTTTACAAGTTTTTTTTAAACTATGCCGCCATTTCCTTTTATATTTTCACATTTCGTAATGGGAGGTAAAGCCAGACCCTCTGAAGTGGTCCAGCCAACGGTGAGTATACCTGACATGGTCGTAGAGAATGTCATGAATCCCATAGCAGTGACTATAGGGCAAGGGAAAATCGAGTGCGGTTTTTAGACGGCACACCCTACCGCTTCAAAAATACCCCTTTTTAATATATACTATTTTTTACAAAAATTGGTCCTGTGTGTGCGTTGTAGCTTATCATATTCATGTAAGTAAAAATTCCGCTTTCAAATAAATAGTTCTAAAAACATAAAATAGAAGTCATATTTTTTTGCTAGTTTCCGTTCGCACCGAAAAATTTAAAGCATATAGTAAATGTAGCTAGATTGTAACCTGTCGAAAGATTGTAAGGATATGGGCAGTAAAAATTTAGTACCTACAACATATTTTATATCGCATATAGATAGGTACTTCCGTAAGATTGCATTGTCGCTAGTCTTTTGTTTAGAAATACTGAACCTATTATATGACTGCATCCTATTATATTAGATCAAAACATACCGGCGAACTGTTGGTATAGGTACATAACCTCTGCACACAACTTTGGGGAATACAAACGTAATGGTATGTTGATGTTGAATATTAGTATGAAAAGAACTATGCTTACAATCATCCGATGAAACGGTAACATTACCAAATATACAACGGCGACACGAAACGTGTGCTCAACCGAACTATAATGGAGATAAACCCACACGTTACATGTATCAACCATTAATGAAATTTATCAGAAACGATTTGTCAATTTCATGCACAAAAATGGAACAATTGCGATGATCAATCCATTTACAAGGTTAAGCTTAACCTGTAATTACCGGTCAAGTCTCTCCTCCCTCCAGAGAGTCCCCCCTGTGTCTCAGAGAGCATGTATAGACCTATTGTCATACGAATACAAATAAAATAATAAGTGGCAGTCCGAAGCCCGAAAACCAGACAACAGTAACTAGTTTAAATGCCTCGTAATTGAGTTGCGGAGATCTGACCGCAGTTGTTTCTCATATACTAACAGACAGAACTCAGCCTCATCTAACTAAAACACTGGAAGTAGCCCCCAAAATATTTGGGAAAAGGTAGGATGATGATGAAATAATCTAACCCCGTGTTTCAACTGACGACAAAACATGTTGCAAACTCTATCTTACTCTCAAACAGTGAGTAGGAAAAAATAATTTATATCGACTAATTAAGTTCTAGCCTAATCCCTCTCGGCCTAAGAGGGATTAGGCCCGTGCCCAGCAGTGGATTCTAAGACACAAGTGTTTAAAGTTTTTGATGGGGATTGAGAGTGTACTTTGTTACTTTCCCGCAAAAGAGTATTAGTATAGAAATTGTATGGATTATCGAATTTGTGACCTCACAAGCCGATATCGTGCGCTCTTTGTCTAGCATAAAATAAAAATGCTTATAACTTCTTTATTTTTGAACCAATTTTATTTTGGTTCTGTTCATCGGTTCTTTTGATGGTAACCAGTTTTATGAGACAATGAAAAAATAACAGTCAAAACTAGCCTGTTAAGAATCTCTTATACTAAACAATTCTGCACTTTGACATAGCAAATCCATCAAGCTTATCTTCAAACCATGAGTTGGCCGTCCAGGGTCCATTTGTAGATAGGGATGCCCCATTGCGTCTTATGGATGTCGTAAAAGACAGCTGAGCGATATTAAGAGGATTGCCAGTCCCGTCCACTGCACTAATAGCATCATTCTGTAATCACCTGCATGCAAAGCGGCGATTATCTGTACAGTTATGTAAACTATGTTTAGTTTAGGGCACACTGTTTCTTCATAAATGTTATGTCATGTTGCTCTATAAATATTTGTACTCTACAAATGAAAGTTTGCCTTCCCATATTCCCCCGATTGTGGATTTGGGGGAAGATGACACTAAAGTTACCATTTTCCCCCATTTAGGGGAAGATGGTAAACAAACTCCTAATAAATAAATAATAAACTCCAATATTTCTGTCTTTCTTTCCCTATTAAGAGCTAAGTGACACTACCGCATCTAGTTCATGTCTGAAAACTTTTGCAGCACCCGTAAAATGGGTCTACACAAAACTTATTAGAGACGCTGGCGTCTATTGATGTAATGATGATGATTATAACATCTGGTTGAGCTAATTATGACTGATGGTTTTTAACACAAACGCAGCCCTTTATTACGTAGGATCATTCTGGTATGCAAAAGCCGTTCAAGCCGTTCGTAGTCTTCTAAATTACCAATCAACGTGAAAAATTTAAATACCGTAGTCCGAAACATTATTAAGATTAAAATTGAGATTAAACATTTTGAACATTATTAACATCAAATTTAATAATATCAAATTAACTGTTTAGTCCCTGAACTTTATAAAAAATATTAATTTGTCTCCTCAATAGTTTAACTAAATATTTAAGAAACATAATTTACATAAGAAAATTGCTGTTAGTAAAACCTTTTGTATTTACTAGTTTATACAGATCAATAAAACCTACAACTTTTATGTAGCACGTGTCGTTGTTAAACCACAGATATGTCAGTGTGTATACATACGTATGTTATGTAAAAGTTTGTGAAAAGTGGAACGATCCGCAGGTATACGCGAAGCGAGGCGAATAAAGAGGCGCCTGGCTTGGTTCAAATCAAACATTTATAGGAAACATCGCTGGGTTCAACCGTTCATCAAACACAGAATGCGCGGTTTGAAGTGAACACTGAACTTTATTATCAGCTCAGTGAGTTTACAAACGTAGATGATAATGATGATATATACACACCTTCAATTGAGATAACCATAACATTATTAGGTACACATGGAAAAAATGGTTACCGTAGACTAAGTAAGTTGACATTAAGAGGATAGTATCCGCTTCGCGCCCCATACAAACGCAGTTTGGCCCTTGCTTGAATTTTAAACAATGAAAGTCATTGAAATTTTGCAGTAACAATCTTATCATAAATATACGTGTTTCTGTAATATAAAATTTCATTTCAATATACGGTTAAAAAGTTACACGAGCTCAAAGATTGGCAATTTTCGTTGAAAAACGGCCCAACTTTATGCTAGTATTTCTCGACAATGTATCAATACAGAAACATTCTGATTCGAAGGAAACCCAGATAATATTGTGAATATTTTTTTACAAGATTTTTTTTTTACATATTAGCAATATTATAGGAGTAATCTCCAAAATTCGGAACATACGAAATACGCGTGAAAATGTTGTTGTTTCTCCTCTCGGGCACGCGTTCGCATCGCGAGGGATAGAGACAGCGACAACTGTGCAACATTGTTGCGTTCGCGAGGGACACTCCTCTTAACCAAGAAATTACAGCTATAATAGAAAATCTGCGATATTTTCGAGCACCGAGAATCAAATACGACTTAGTAAATTAAGAGAATAAAAATAGATTTCCTGACTATGATAAGTATGTCCTCTAGTCTAACCACGGCTGAACTATACCTATATTTAAAACGAAGAAGCAATCATTCCACCTTCACAAGATTTAATTCTACCAACTTTTATATCGTATGCTAATCCGTTAAAATTATTGGCATAATATACTGCATATAGTTTCTCATGACGTCATGACGTAGACATTCGCCAAACAGGGATTTAGAGAAATTATTTCCAAGGTTGGGTTAAATACCCAATTTTGGACGCAAATATGTTAAAAGTAAGTACCTACAGAACGTTAGGAATCATCGTAAACACGTTGAATTCTATCTAAGATTGAGTTGAGCATTATACCTAGTGTGCTAAAGCGATGCTTCTGAATCACGTACTAGAAAATAGATTTCGATAGAATTGTCGGCATTTCTATACGTGCATGTTCAAAATTATCTTCAAAAGCTCGCGTTTGTGAGCAAGATAATCTGACTGGCAGACGACGGATTAGCAACGTGTTTGCAAATAATACTTGCTTCTGCTCGTTCTAAAGGAAATTAACCGTTCGAATGTAAATAAATAAATAGCATTCTATTTTTAAAATACGATCATTATGGTGACTACACACGATCAAGTTCATTCTACGCTCGATTAAATTTGCAGTGAGAATATATTTATTTGTCTCATAATTACGAGTATATGCACTTGTCATACAAGTTTATATCCCACAGGTCAATATACAAAATCACCAACAAATCATCATGATTTCTTACAAAATTGTCGTGGATAATTGTCGTCGGAGAAGGTTTTCGGTTATTACAGCACTACAGTAAGCAAGAAATTTCGTTACGATTTCTTTCGCACTTCGTTTCGCAATCGTGACGCATTTCTTTCGCGACGACAGACGTTAGGTTTGTGTCCGTCACAATTTTCAAACCCCTTTAAATAGAAAGCTTTAAACTAAAGTATTTTCCAAAGAGAATGGTGGGAACCATGGTTAAGTTTACCATGCCAAGTTTTGAGCATCAAATAAATTGTACGATGACTTGATCGTGTGTAGCCACCATTATTCATTCAATCACCTGATCATGTAGCAATTTGCATACCTTTACAAACACGTACCGATTGTATTTCCAGATAATTTCCTTTTAAATAACCATTAATATATAACTAGAAATAATTATACCTGGAAGGCGTGAACACGCAAGGTATATTGGAACATTAATAAGGAAATGGGGTATTTTTAATAATTATGTAAATATAATGTACTCGTTCTAGATAAAATGGTAATTTAAAGACAATTATCGGATTCTTTCATTCACCAACCCATTCGAAGGCAATGGATTTCCTCAACATGGTGACCCAACTCCCATTAACGAACAGATAGCCTCATATCAAATGATGTATTAATAAGGTAAAAACCATTTTTAGCGTACTTTCTGACCGCTGAGCACAGGTATCTCCCAACTTTCTATATGTTTTTTTGGTTTTCTCTATATCTTATATCATAATGTCATTCATTGAAGTATCCAGATCATCTCGTCAGCGCTTCTTCGGTCTATTTCAGGGTTTACGTCTTTCTAATGCCATTTTCCCACTTTATGGAAAAGCTCATGGTGCTGTGAGTACCTACTAATTATCTTGACTTCGTCTTCGAGATTTATTTTACCATGTAGTCTGCCCTACTACTCCCTACCCCTCGCACAAGTATTCAGAGTTTAGAAAGAAAAAAGATATTTCTATCTCTTTCTAACACTCGCTTGTCGTCCCCGCCCGATTCTCACCTCATTCTTGTCCGTGCGCTCGCGCCGACTGCACAAGTGTTCCAATCCCGCGCTAAGTGACAATAAAAATGCCGAAACGCAAGCGCGAGGAAACAAAAGAAGAACGGTGGTCAAGAAAATTAAAAAAGTATGAAGTGAAACTTCAAGAAACACGACGTCGTAATAATCAGCGGATTATTTACTCCAGCGACGAGGAGGATGTGCAACCTGAAGGTGGATATAGTTATTGCAGCTTTGTATATATTACCTTTTGTTCTCGTTGAATTCTTCGAGAAACAATTATTTTTTCCTCATATTTTTAATCCTGTTGAATTCTTCAGGATCATTTACGTTCGCTTTGAATTCAAACGAATTATTTGCACGCTTGCCAATGCCATGGGCCATAATATTACCTATTATCGCCCATAATATCCAATTATAATACAAGTAAAAAAAAAAAAAAAAACTACCGTCAAAATAAAAGTTATCATTTTTATTTTTTGCTTGAGCAGAACTATTTTATTTTTAGAACATTTGAAATCTGGAGATGCTGACCTCGCTAACAGGAATATTATTCCATGTGAAGCTTTCGATGATAACCCTGCCGCGCCACCCATTGACGAAGAACCATTGCTCGGCAGCAACGAGACCCCTGTAGAAGCTTTGGATGTTTACGACGTGGAGATTTTACAAGCACTAGGTGACGTGGAACCAGAAGCAGTAGAATTTGCTGACGAGTTACATGCCGATGTTGCGTCTAGATTCCAGCAAATTTTAGTTAATGGTTTAAAGAAGGAGTCTAAAGAAGAACTCTTAAAAAAGTATATTTTTCCTAGAAATGTACCCTTTTCAAAAGCACCTACTCTTAACCCGGAAATCGAGGTAATGCTTGCAGAAATTTGCCGCTTGCGAGATAAACGCTTGGTAAACAAGCAAGATCAACTTGGCAGAGCTCTGTCTGCCATAGGCAAAGCTATGACAGGTCTTTTGAAGAAAAATCCTGATATTCCTGAGGTAGCTCGTACTCTAAATGATGCGGGTAAACTTATTGCAGATTCACATTATATGGAAACAGATACTCGTAGATCGGTTATCATCCCCTTGGTAGATAAATCCTTCACGGATCCATTCAAAAATCAAAAACGGGATAATTTCCTATTTGGTGAAAGCTTAGGCGATGTTGTGAAAAACTCTCGAGGCATTAAAAAGACTAGTCAATTAATACAAGCCACAGCTTCTTCTTCTAAATCTAGTTTAAACTACAAGGGCCCATCGACTCGATCACAACAACAGTGGGTCGGTCAAACCTACCCGCAACATCGAGTCGGTGGGCAGCGAGCGACATACTCGAACCGCCGGCGACTCGTGGGCCCCCCGCCTCCAGCGCCCGCGCGCCGCCAGCCGGCGCCGCCACCCCCGCAACCTCGGCGCCAGCCTGCGCAGAGGCATCGTGTGTCTACCGAACGTCCGCGGAAGTAAACATGCAGGTACATGCCGGTCGCTTAAAATATTTCATACAAGCATGGCGTTCTCTAACAGATGATGAATTCATCTTAAATACTGTGTCAGGATATTTGATTCCGTTTATTACTATACCTGAACAGCATCCGGATGAGTACCCCAGGCGTTCCTTTTCCGTGATTGAATCTCTTGCGTTGGATCAAGAAATACAACATTTATTAGATATTAAGGCTATAGAAAAATGTGATCCAGTTAAGGGGCAGTTCCTATCAGATATATTTTTAGTACCAAAAAGTGACGGAAGTATGAGGTTCATACTGAACCTTAAAAAGCTAAATAGATACGTATATACTGATCATTTTAAAATGGAGGATATTAGAACAGCGACCAAACTTGTGACGAAGGGCTGCTACCTAGCTAATATAGATTTAAAAGAAGCATATTTCTTAGTGCCAATTCACAACCGACATAAGAAATACTTAAGGTTTTATTTTAAAGGTCTTTATGAATTTACTGCTCTTCCGTTTGGTCTTTGTTCAGCACCCTTCATATTTACAAAGATTCTACAACCCGTTATAACGCAATTAAGGTCACGTGGCTTTAAATCAGTAAGATATCTTGATGATATATGTATCATAGGTGACTCGGAACAAAACTGCATAGAAAATATAAATAATACTATAGATAGTTTAACAAAATTAGGTTTCATCATCAACTATAAAAAAAGCATGCTGACACCCAAAACTTCATGTACCTTTTTAGGTTTTGTTCTCGATTCTGAATCGATGACCCTGAAACTACCTGACCGGAAAAAGAACAGTATTTTATTGATTATAAAAAAGCTATTAATATTGAAAACTATACGTATACGGGACTTCGCGCGAATCCTTGGTTCCCTTACAGCTGCTTGTCCTGCAGTTTCCTATGGGTGGCTATATACTAAGTCGCTCGAAAGAGCTAAATATTTAGCACTTCAGAATAGTAACGACAATTACGATTCTTTCATGACTATCCATGATAATTTACGTGATGACCTGTTATGGTGGAAAAATAAAATCTTAGTTTCTGCTAATCCAATTAAACAATATAAATACGTAATGGAAATATTTACTGACGCTTCTACTACAGGGTGGGGGGCTGCTTGTAATGGTGAAAAAACTGGAGGTACTTGGACTGATATCGAGAGCGCCAATCACATAAATTACCTGGAATTGTTGGCTGTTTATTTTGGACTTAAATCATTCGCCAAGAACAGATGCGATTGTGATGTTCTCTTACGGATAGATAATACAACAGCTATATCTTACGTGAATAGAATGGGTGGGGTACAATACCCACATCTAAATCATATTTCAAATATTATTTGGAAATGGTGCGAGAAAAGAAGTATATTCATTTATGCCTCCTACATTAAATCGAAATTAAATATCGAGGCTGATAGCGAGTCTAGAAAAGTAAACATTGACACGGAATGGGAGTTGGCACCATATGCTTTTTCAGAAATCGTTCGTACCTTCGGTGAACCGAGTGTTGACCTTTTTGCATCGCGCATCAATGCCAAATGTGTTAGTTATATTTCCTGGAAGAGAGATCCCTATGCTGACAATATTGACGCTTTTACCTTAAACTGGTCAAATTGTCGTTTCTACGCGTTCCCTCCATTTGCTTTAATTTTAAAAGTCTTAAATAAAATCATAACTGATGGAGCTACAGGAATTGTGGTTGTACCACAATGGCCCTCTCAGCCTTGGTACCCCCTCTTTAAAGCTTTATCTATAACAGAAATTTTGATATTTCCTCCCAATAAATATCTTCTCTCATCTACTTTCAGCTCAACACACCCGTTACATCGTCACCTTTCACTGGCAGCGAGTGTGTTATCCGCGAAAGCTTTATTAAACAAGGAGTACCAGATTCGGCGATAGATGTTATGTTTTCATCCATATCAGGCGGCACCTTAAAGCAATACAGTTCGAGTTTAAAAAAGTGGTGGTACTATTGCGATAAAAATAAATGTGATTTTTATGAAGTAAGTGCTAGCTCACTACTAGATTTTTTAAGTGAATGTTTTCAATCAGGATCATCATATGGCACGTTAAACAACCATAGATCAGCAATTTCTCTGATTTCCTCCAATGACATAGGTCATGATACTAGGATCAAACGTTTCTTTAAAGGAATCTTTAAACTGAAACCTGCTTTTCCACGCTATAATACAATATGGGACGCAAATGTTGTACTGAACTATCTAGCCAACCTTTCAAATGACTCAATCACTTTAGAATTATTAAGTAAAAAACTAGTTATGTTACTAGCCTTAGCAACTGGGCAAAGAACTCAAACACTTTCGTTAATTAAAATTTCTAATATAAACTTCTATAATGATCGCTTAGTAATAACTATAACGGATTTAATAAAAACATCAGGCATTGGTCGAGCTCAACCCATTTTAAACATCCCTTACTTTCACCAGAGACCGTGTATTTGCCCAGCTGCTATAATAAAATTGTACTTGGAAAAAACTTCCTCAATAAGACCTGAGAATGAAGATCATTTGATTTTGACCCATAAAAAGCCTCATAAAGGCGCTTCTCCCCAAACGATAGGACGTTGGTTGAAGTTGACCTTACATGATAGTGGCATCGACGTTTCAATATTTAGTGCTCACAGCACGAGACACGCCTCTACTTCGGCCGCTTCTCGAGCTGGGATAAGCGTCGATATCATTCGGAGTGCTGCTGGATGGTCGGGCCAATCAGCAATTTTCGCAAATTTTTATAACAGGCCGATTGTTGATTCAACGGCAACTTTGTTAAATATTTAGTAAGATAAAAAATTATGCAAGTACTACATTACTATGTAATGATTATTTTTTGTGATTTCTATGTACAACAGATAAATAAAAAATAATTATGATACTTCGTTGTTACTTATTTACAACATTGTTAATAGATAATCTCTAAACATCTACATGGTAAAATAAATCTCGAAGACGAAGTCAAGATAATTATATGATCAAACGAACTTACCTGAAGTGAAGTTCGATCTAAATTATCTTGACTTCGTCGAAGAGATTTAAGGTCCCTCCCAACCCATTACGTTTCTTATATAACCCTAAGACAATGTTGTTATTTACGTGCTTTACAAACTCTAACTCTAAAATAATGAGGTGAGAATCGGGCGGGGACGACAAGCGAGTGTTAGAAAGAGATAGAAATATCTTTTTTCTTTCTAAACTCTGAATACTTGTGCGAGGGGTAGGGAGTAGTAGGGCAGACTACATGGTAAAATAAATCTCTTCGACGAAGTCAAGATAATTTAGATCGAACTTCACTTCAGGTAAGTTCGTTTGATCATATAAGTTTACACCAAACCATTGCTAATATCGTTAAGGTTTTGAAAACAACGATAAAAGTACAAAAATATTGGACCATTCCTTGTCCATTTATCTATGCTGGACAGAACTTTGATAAAACCTTCACGTCAATCAGATAAATTGTTTTGCATGAAACGCGGATAACAAACAATACCATCCGAATAAACATAATATATTGTATGATAAATTGAAACCTTGCCAAACTTCTGATTTAATATCGTATGAATCATATTGTTATGGAGATTACAGAATACCCAGTAACTTCCTTCACGTCAAGAATAGACTTAATCTGTTTAGTATAACACCAAATGCTATAGACCATGTGTGAATGTGGCCAAGTGTTAAGGAGCATTACTGTACTGCAAGCAATGGTTTATATAAGTTTACTTTTTTTTAAGTCTGCAATCGACCAGACGTGCCATCTGATGGTTAGTAATCATCGCCACCCATGGACAAATGCAAAACCAAAGGAGTTGCAGATTCGTTGCCGAGACTTTTAACTGTGGCAGACGAACATGCGGCGAACTTGATAGTAAGTGGCAACCGCCACCCGTAGACTGACTGTGTTCTCTTAGCATTGTCTAGACAATGCCAAAAAAACTCAACCAAGCTGCTGTCTACCGATAGCATAGGGAAAGGAGTAGAAAAAACTATGGAATTGGGCCTCCAAACTTTACCGAAAGAAACGCAACAGTATACATACTGCTACTTCAGGTCGACGTTCCGTGGATGGGTAGTACTTCCACTATCGTGCCGACCCATTCATGCTGGCATGTAGACACCCCAGCGAGACACTACTAAAATAGATTAGTTATTCACTAGCAATGCATCCTTGCAGTCCTAGTTTGTGGTTAGGAAGCTTTGATGATTGAGGCTCACTTTGATATACGTCATCAATCAGGTGCAGATAGCTCAGAGATAGCCATGGAGGGAATGGAAAGATGGCAAAGTAGAAGATCGGCTAAGTATAAATTTTCAAAATGATTTGAGGAATATCTCTTTTTTACCCTTCCGGAGTGCACGAAGAGAGTAGATGTGGCTCTTGTAATTTCAGAATGCAAATTGCGGTCGGGTCGTAGATATATACCATGAATGCTTGGAGACGTACCTAGCTAGCAAATCAAGCCTTGATAAAACGTTTCGTCAAACGCAAGCCTATTCAATACAAAAAAAGACATTATAATTCACGACACGATGTCTTTTGGCTTTAATCAAGGCAAAAGTTTAGGAGAAGCGTTAATCTACCAATGTTAGGGATAAGGAAGTACGTGAAGTCGCACGGTGTTAAATGGGATTTAGGAGCTCATTGTTTTATTTCTTCTTGTAAATTAATTGAGATAACTTTTTTTAACCGACTTAAACATAAGGAGAATATTTACATGTACCTATTTAATATACAATGACGCCTGTATTTCCCGTAGGGTAAGGCAAAGGAGTTCAAATGTTAAGATCCCATTTGACTGCCAAGTCATGATCTCGACTTTAAATCCAAGACAAGAATCTCTGACTTTTCGAAATTATGTGCGTGTTGATAATGAATTATCAAGCCTCCAAGGTGCCAACCCGCAGTAGGCTAGCTTGGTGGACTATAGCCTAATCCCTTTTTTTCTGAGGCATGCAGCATTGGATACCTATGATTCTATTATATATATATAATATGTATATCGTATAGTATATTGTATTCATATTTAATTGTAATTTTACGATAAGCATTGTGTCAAGTCATGGATGAATAAACTAAATATGAATAAACGAAAATATGAATAGCCAAAAAATTGTGTCATGAAACATTTTGCCTCTAATTAATGTCCGCCTATACCCACCTATAATAACAAGCACAATTTTATGCATGCAATGTATTTTTAAGTAGCTAAATAGCAACTTGCTGACGGAATATAAAGTAACTCTGTCGACTTAAAATTTACGAGCGAGCGCCGCTTGTGAAAAACTACGAGAAAATTTTAAAATATAATTGTATTTCGTAGCTCTCTTGAAACCGAACTCTCTGTAAACTAATAAACCAATTCCATTTATATTTACCAAACAACAATATTAGGTTTTTTCAATTTATGATACCGGAGGCATTAAAATTCATCTGTATTCGAAAATGGAACATTTGAAATACGTACTTATTATGTTGATGGTTTTTGAAATAGTTTTTTGGTTGGTAAATTGTTCTTTAATATTTTTTAGGGAAAGATGTAGAGAGAAATCAACATGATAAATTTAAAAAATATATTGACAAGTATTAAAGACAACCATACAGATGTCCTCTTATGTGGGAACCATGGCAAATACATCTTATCAATTTACGAAAATGTGTAAATTGAATGAAAAAATTGACGCCCTTGAACCTTGAATATGCTTCATACATGTATACCGACTTCTCTATATTACGGGAAATTATTTGGTTAAATTAAAGCCTTCAAACCCGGGTATAGTATAGAGGTTTGGTGCTCCGTCTCGTTAACTAACAACTGGCGGAAAATTACCAGCTGAAGCGACCTGAGCTGGGAGCACGAACAACCGACATCATTGCCCATTAACCCCATAATACGTTAAATATGCTAAGGAGCTCGCATTCACGAATAATAGTGGTAGAAATCTCAGCAAACTGCTGGTAACACTGACGTATGTTATACCTATAGGTACTATGGTAATTATAATCTTGATGAGATTCAGATGTGATTGCGTTGAATAAACTTTTATATATTTTGAGCTATGTAATTAACATAACATACCATCACGCCTGTATTCCCCGAAGGGTTAGGCAGAGGTGTACTTAAAGTACACCCACAGTTCGCCGGTATGTTTGGGTCCCATGTAATAGGGGGCGAGCCTATTGCCATTCACCGGGCACAAATCCAGACTCCGAGCTGCTACTGAGAATTTCATAGAAAAACTCACTAACACTTTGCTCGACCTGGGGATCGAACCCAAGACCTCTAGCGTAGCAGTCGCGATTGGGACCACTAGACCAACGAGGCAGTCATTATTTTATCAGCTATGTAATTATTTTCCAAATAGTCCTACTTTTTACTAAAATATGAAAACTCAGATATAAAAAAGCAGACGTTTAAAATAACATTTTAAGATTTGTAATATCATCAGATAAACTAATATACATTTCAAAGTGTTTTATACTTTCTTAAGATTGAAAACATTAGATATGTTTTAATATAAATTACCTAACAGGTGAAAAATACGCTATTATTAATATCAGTCTTATAAAATATAACTTACACATTAAGAATCTTCATAGAGGAGTCATAAAATGCATCGCAACCCTCGGTTATGTTATCGAATTTCCAAATTGATTAATCAATTGAACCCGTTCCTTCAGTAGTGTAATTTAAGACTGGAAATAAAAAGGGCTTGCCTTTTGATCGATTGTCAGATTTAGTTCAGTGGAAAGTGACACATACGAAGTGCCTACATGCATTATGAGCCGAGTCTGTAAGACAGATTGATGGGTACCACTGCCTGAAATATCGTTCTTCTTTGTGAGTCGTTGAATGTGTCCAAAATCCACGCGGGTAGTAGTATCCAGCTAGGCAGATCGCGATAAACCTTTTATCTTATTTATTTAATACTTTCATTGTGTACAATAATTTTAGGATAAGCACGTCTGTTACCTTTGCCTAAGTGCTCAGTGACGTCTATCTATTATGCTTCGCTTCAATGAACTGTGAATCTGTATGTAATGAATCAATCTACCTTAAGGCAGGTTTCACCATTCCCAGATATATTGAAGACATGAATTGAATAGAAAGCTTTGTTATACTTATTTCGGGGACATTGTGCTTCAGATTAAACTGCTATTTGACGGATAAATCAGCTCTTGATCAAAGCATTTTGTCCTACAAAAGTATTCTCATAGAATTTTAAATTCAAATTCCACAGACGGCCATAAAAATGATGATACTGTAGACAACTCAATAAGCTCAATTGGATTAAAATGTGAGATAATAATCTATCTGCCCGGTGTGCTTGGCAATATTCAAGGGGTGCTATTATTTGACCCACTTTGCACATACGAGAGCGGCGCGCTGGAAATTAAATGTTATATGTATTTTTATGTGTTCTTTCATAACAGTTACTGTTTTTTCGTATTTTTTGTTCTGTTCGCTGTTTATGTTTGTCACCTTGGGTGTTAGGTTTTTTGTAAAAAATATGATACCTTTTGTCTTGCTTGCCGAAGCCATAAAAACTTTAAATGAATGCAAACCAACTCGACACGGCGAAGTTTCAATAAAGTATGAAGGGTTGGTTACGCCACTCGGCCACCTTAGGGATGAAAACTGAACTTTTAGCACAGAATAGTTAATTACGCAAACTACTAACAACCTAGTTATAAGTCAGAACCTATGACTATAACAGGTTTCTTTTCTGCTACCGCTACGTAAGTAGGTAGGTATGTATAACATGCCATAACATGTCACAGTGTGCTCGCGTCACAACACTTATTTGCATGGAGTAATCGCCATCTTGCCCTAAGCTAAGAGAGGCTTGGGTAAAGTTATTAGTGCCCTGTCGGTCTTCATTTGGCAAGCTCATTGCCTGAGACTTGGACTTGACAATCATTTACTGACGGTCGCTTTACTTGACAATCGTTTACTGACGGTCGCTTGACCATATTCCATAATTTGAATTCGAAAAAGGAAGGAGATTTTTTGTTTAAAAAAGGTTTAACTAAAATATTTTAAGTGCATCCAAGCTTTTAACTGAATTGAATTTTTTGATGCATGAGATCGGATTAGGTTATTCACTTGCTATTGTTTACCGGGGACAATACTAACAATATTTATTTCGTATGTGAAAGCTGTAAAGCTTTGAAATATTGTCATTGATTTCCTAAATTTTTCATGTGTGTGAAATCTGTTTTGTTGACCGTTTAAATCAATGTTGAATTTTTTTTCGGGCCTGTCTCATCTGTCTGTCTGTCGTGTCGACACATTTTAAAACTGTCATAAGAAACATCAATAATACTAAGAAAAGTCAACGTTTAGAAAGCCCATCTGGTATTAGAGGGAACATGGAATATGAACAGTTAGTCAAAAAAGCCGCTTTTAATGAATCAACAAGATTCATTATCATCAATGCATTTACTTTCTCTTTGCTGGGTCCTGTGCCATCTCAGACTCCGAGGCTATAGTTCATTACGCTAGCCCACTGCTGGTTGGCAGACTTGATATGCCGTCGATAAAATCTCTCAGGCATGCAGGTTTCCTCACGATGTTTGCACATGATTCAGACATGATTAAAAATAGTCAGAGGTGAGTGCCTTGGATTCGAACTTGAGACCTACGTCTTGGTAGCTCAGTGATCATAGCACTACGCTATCATTGCTATCAAGATGATTCATATTGGAAAATTGTTAATTTGCTTGAATGGGTGTGAATTGATTCCAGAGGAATTAAATAATTATTCAATGTTTCCTGTTTAGCTCTTAAGATTATAAAGACTTTGAGTTGAAATTGTTAACTGAAGAACTAGGTCACCAGAGTAGTCGTGGATGTCGACATTTACATTCACAATTATCTTTAAATCTTGTATCCACAGGCAGCTGTGGTGTATCAGGTTTAATTAAAGCCAGGTACTGAATATATATCGGTATATTTTCAACTTCTCCTGTTGCAAAAGGGACCTAGATAGTTGCTAACAGCTAAACTCACACAGTATGCTTGCTTGATAAGCAAGCATACTGTGTGAGTTTCTCGTGAGTACCTGTGTGAGTACCTCGATTTTCTTAAAATATATTCGTTTATAACCTACCTATTTCGAAGATTTAAATTCTTTAAAGACCCATTTACACATAACATACATCTTGCCTTTCCTGTCTTGTATCATCTAATTGTTTAGGCGTTGTACCGCTTAAACAATTAGATGATTATATCTTTTATTATTGCTTCAACTTCATTGACGTCACAGTTCAACCATCTACCTCTCGAGTAAATGAAACTAAATCTACAATGATTGCCCATATTCTTTAGTGGCAAAGCTGCAAAACAAACTGTGCTGCACTGCAAGGCACCAATTTAAACCAACGCTTCATCTTTTCCGCGCTGAGAGGCTGTCTTCACGTATTTGCGCGTGTTTAATTCACGACTGTCTGTGTCCACGGCACGGGGGGGTTAACGAGTGTACCTGCATCTGACGGAGAATTCATTCTTTTATATTATTTTCTGAATAGGACTGCCTGTTGAGTGATTAAATATGCAAAGCTGAGCCAGTATAAGTGCTAATGAACCGTGTGATTCTTGCTTTGTTTATGGATTGCGGGTGAATAATGAAGCGGCAGTACCTACTTGTTGAGAATTGTAATTGTTCTTTTATGTTAAAAGTTTTATTAAATTATCATATCAACCTATAGAGATAATTAATATTAACACGATTCTCGAATAAATGTTGGTAAAGTAGATTTTCAGACCTATTTATATTGATGCTTTGCATAAGTAGGTGCTTACATTAATTTCCTCGATCAAAAAGAAGATGTTTTTTTTTTGCCGAAGTTAATTAAATTGAAGTAGGTAGGTATATAAATGCTATTTGAATCATTATTTAAATAATAAATCTTACAACCTTTACACAATTTTCTTCTTCCAAAATAGATACCTAATATTAAATAGAAAAGCCTATGCTTCTTTAAATAATTAGGATAGCATACTTCTAACTACCAAAATACATCATGTAGACTATAAAAGCTGATTTTGCTGTACCAACAAAATTCTTAATACGAAATCCTGTATTCCCAAAATAGTCAGAAAACAGTGCGGATATCCAATTTCACCTGAGCCGTTGCGGTGTGCGGCCCAAAACCCTCCCCAAATGAGCGCATGTACGGAAGCTTTCAAGCCCATTTGTTGCCCACAAATCCTAGAAGAAAAAACTTTGCTCTCTTTACGTAGACGGAAAACGTTTCGCTCTCATAGTGCCCGTTTTATTTCAGTGTGGCTACACTTATCAACACTTGTTTCGAGCCTTATGTTGTGTGAACTCATTATAGTTGAACTTCTGTAAGTAAAAAAGTGATTGCGAAGAAACCTATTGCAAATTATAGGGCTGTCAGCTACGAATAAATAATATAGACTGTCAGTAAACTTTTTGAATGTATGGATGACACTAGCAAGTAGTTAAGTCAAATTATAGTATTATCGACATGGTGCGATAGATCTAAATAGTTAGATATTATATTACTTTATGAGGGCCATAATGACGAGAACATTGTTGGTCATTTTAAAGAAGACTATTAGGAAAAAAGTAGAAGCGAAGAAGGATTCTAAAATGTTGTCTCTGCATATCTTGATTTATACTCAAATTCTTACTTAAATATTTTGAATATAGGATTCCTTTGTAGGATTCATACTTAATTTAATGTGCTTCTTTTTTTATTCGCACAGCGTTTGTGATTGGAAATATTGAGTAAATATCATTTCTGCTCGGTTCACTTTTGCTCAGCCTCCTGAGCATAACGCGATGAAATCGTTGAATAATGAAATTATTTTCATATCTAAGCCACACATTATTTTACTTTGTATTGCAAAAAAAGTCTGGCCATAAGTCATTATATAAAATGTACGAAAAGATTTTTAGTGATAGTGGTAGTTTTAAAACAGGGTGAGAAGGGCCTGAGGAGTTAAGAAGGTCACATTTCTAGTGTTTTTTTTTTCTCTAAAGTGACAATTCTATATTTCACGGTGATGCAATGGGTGTTTTCTACGCTACATGTTGTGGGTTTGGTCCCTGCACAGAACACATAATATATATATATATCCGAAAGATAACTTTGCTAGGTCTGGGTGTTGTATTTAAAGATGTATTTAAAGTATCTAAGTAATATTTAAGAATATAAATTAAGGTTGTTATCAATGACATCAAATTGTTATCACATACTTACTCAAAATAGTTTGTTGCACCTTTTTATTCCTGCGTATGAAACACAAATTGTATTATATGTTTGCGTTTCTGTAACCCCATGTTGTATAGTGTAAATGGGCAGGTTGTGGTACCAAACAAAGCTACCCCAGATATGTGACGACCATTCAATGTTGCCATTTTGAAAAACGACCCATATCATTTTGCTCGTGACTGCCGGACGCGGGAAAGGCGTTCGCTATGACGACCCTTGTCATCCGATGCCATTTTTTATCTCGAAAACTTAATAGAACTTAACAGTACTTTTTAATTGTTTCAGACATGTGGAACGTCAATCAAGATAAACCGTGTCATGTTAACTTCTTTAAATAATAATAATATTGACACTGGCAGAATAGTCGAAAGAGTTGCCATAAAGGAAAAGAAAAAAATATTAATATAAAAAGCAAGCTTTGTAGATTAAAAAAAAATAGTGCCTGTATAAAAAAACATTATTTTATGTGATAAAGTGTTCTATATTTAAACAAAGGAAAATTTAAATTAATGTCAAATCTTATTATGAAGTTCGTTTAAAGAATGTTGTATTTATTGTTGTAAACATAATTAAATTTTAATTTACAATGGAAGATGTGCGATTGGCAAAAAATAAAAACAAAAGAAGTACATAATAGAATGTGATGCGTATTAAAGTGCTGAATTAACATTATAATGGTAGTGTGGAACTAGGGAATAATTTCGTGTGTTGAGGAGATATAGAAGGACGGAGAAGATGTTGCCGGTGCCTCAGGATCGTATGTCTGGTCGCCGCAGCAGTTCCATCGTCAGCAGAACGCTGCTCGGCCGCCGAGCCTCCGTCTACGTCACTGGCCAGCATCAGGATCCTGCGAAGGTAACTTTTAGTTATGTTTAGTGACCTTTCTTGATATTTTCGGGACAAATATACTGAGAAGTCATATCGTAAAACCCTGTATGCCAGTCAAACGTTGTCATTTGTCGAACGCATGCGTAGCGTTGACACCACGTAGAGGTCACGCAGACGCTGCGTAGACAACACATGCATTTGAGGAACGCCTACGTTGAGCCAACATTGCGAAGACACCGAAAGTATTTCGATATCTTTAAAATCTGTTGACCATTTGTTTGAGAGTGGAAATTACAAAAAGGTAAGAAACTTCCGTGTCTGTGGTAGATAATGTAAAGTTAAGTAATTAAGAGGATAGTATCCGCTCCGCGCTCCAAACGTAACGTTCAAACGTAGTATGGTCTTATCTTGAATACTTGACAAATGAAAGTCTTTGAAATTTTGCAGTAACAATCTTAACATTAAAATACGTGTTTCTTGAATGTCAAAATTTAATTTCAATACATGGTTAAAAAGTTACACGTGCTCAAAGATTGATAATTTAAGATGAAAACGACCCATCTTTATGCTAGTATTTCAAGATAATGTATCAATACAGAACCATTTTGACTCATGGGGAACCCAGATAATATAATGAGTATTCTTTTAGAAAAAAAATAATCTACGTAATAACAATATTAAAAGAGTAATCTCCTAATCTCGGAACAAGAAATACGCGCGAAATTGTTGCAAATGTATTGTTGATTCACCTCTCGGGCACGCGTTCGCATCGTGAGGGATAGAGACACCAACAACAGTGCAACATTGTTGCGTTCGCGAGGGACACTCCTCTTAATATATAGCTTAGTGTGAGCACTCTGGACATTATAATTATTATCTTAAGAATAAAGCAAGAAGTAATTATTCTAATTAGTATTATCACAACTGCTCAAATCTAGAATTTGAGAGCTCCTTATTAACCAACACTGTATGAACGTTCGTAGTTTATAGTTATCAGCACAATACCGCCGTTTGTGTGAACAATAGCGGGTGCCCGCATAATTTAGAATCGCGAGGGTAGTTGTGGAACACGGTACCTATATGTACCTAGTTGTGTCGCAGCTCGCAGGCATATCATATTCATCTGCGGAATTGTACAGTAGTTGTACGACCATCGCTCTTGTGCTAATTGATTTAAAATAAACTTGCAAAATAGTTTGTTTTGAGAAGTTCTTAATAATTAATTATTCTTAGGACTGCTACGCCTGAGGTCTTGGCTTCGATTCCCAGGTCGAGCAAAGTTTTATTGGCTTTTTCCATGAATTTCTCAGTAGCAGCTAGGAGCCCCTCTGGAGCAGCTAGGACCTCTGCCTTATCTTTCAGGGAATACAGACGTGATGGTATGTTATGTTACGTAACCATCTTTGTAATTAATTATACTTATGTTTAAACCAGTGCCTAATTATAACCTACATACTTACATAACTACTAAGACATTACATCGTTGATCTCCAGACTAGTAGCGGTCTATGTATACGATTCCGAGACGAGTTTTAATCTGAGCGTAATATTTAAAAACGAATAACATAAACTTCTTATCAAATTTCAATACATATTTGAGTTAGAGAAGTAGTTTTAAGATTTCCTACAACATTTCATGCATAAATGGGCGAGTCTTATAATTTTGCGATCTAAATTCTATATAGTTACTTATATACCTATTCTAAGAGTAGTATTTGATCATTGGTTTCAGAGTTTTCCCCACGATCAGGCTTTGACGGGATTTGGTAACAGCTGAGCGAAATTTGCATTATAAATCGTTGGTAACGCCCCGGTAATGTTCCACGGATATATGTATACGAGTATATGCGTATATATCTGGCGATACGAGTCAATTAGCTGAACGTTTATCAATCTGGATTATAGACGCGTCTTAATTACCGTGTTTGAAATGTATCTATGCAATGAATTTCACTGTATTTCAATTGAGAGATACATTTTCCCAATATGAGTAACGGTAATGTATATGTATGTACACGTTATGTACGTATGTAATGTATTATCTAACCGTTATTTTGATAAATCCATTTGTTCGTATACTTAAATAAATTAATCTGGCATATGGCACCTAGGAGATGCATAAGGCTTGATTTTTTCAAAGATCAAAGTAGAGTATCTGTCGCAGTACGTACGACTAAAGTTTATTCTCATTTTCACTAGTTAGTATAAGTTCACTGTCACTTTTTTAATTTTTAGTCCCAAACGTGAAGACTTGTTATTGGGTGTTGTATTACTGTTCAAGTATGTAAAGTGTCTTAATTTGCTGTAATTATTCCATGCTGTATAAATAAATATATAAGATATTACGTAAAAGTTTTCAGGAGAGACGATGTATGAATAATCGTGAAGCTCACCCTGGACAATCACTCGCTAAACTCTTTGCCATAATAATTTCTTGTTACATGTAACTTGATTTCGTGATTCTATTTTCGGTAGTTAAGGGTCCAAATGATATTGTTTAACACATCCACGTGATAGTAATAAACTTATAGCTTAAGTCAACGAGATATCAGAAGAAGTGTTTCTTATGAAATAGAGTGTCAATCAAACATATTTTTTTTTATCAAATACTCAACAATGAGTAGTCGAAACTCAAATAATATTTTATAGAATAACATTCGATATTTTGACTAGTTATTTTCTAGTATATTTGGTATTAACCTTTTTCAAGATATAAATAGTGAAAGAAAACTTCAGCTTTTGTTCGTATAAGAATAACCCGATAACATTGTAAATAAATGTATCTATCATAAATTTCGTTCGCAACTTTTTTGTATACAACTTTTTATAGGCGCATCAAAGAAGTACGCTACGTCAATTTATACAACTGGTATGAATGATAGTAGCTCTCACGAAATATAAATGTTTACGAAAAGAGCTACTACACTTCAGATTTACGAGATTTTTATATATACTCTTTTAGAATAGTTAGCACATTGATACTGTACGTGATTACTCAACGATTTTAAGTCAAGTTGATCGATGGTGCGGATCGAAATAGCTCCATATTCCTCTATCAATCTCTATGCTATTCGTACGTATATTCAGGAATAATACGTACCTCGGCCAGATAATGGAATTGGGTAGAAACAACTTCGAAAGGGGAGGCCGATAGAAGAATACAGCTGGGATGGGCAGCATTTGGCAAACTTCGGCAAGTCTTCTCGTCGCTCATTCCACAGTGCCTTAAGACGAAAGTCTTCGAAGCGTGCGTCCTACCAGTTATGACCTACGGAGCCGAAACGTGGACACTCACGACGAGACTGGTTCACAAATTTAAAGTCGCACAGCGAGCTATGGAAAGAGCTATGCTCGGAGTCTCTTTGAGGGATAAAATCCGAAACGAAGTCATCCGTCAGAGAACCAAAGTAACCGACATAGCTCAAAGAATTAGCACACTGAAGTGGCAATGGGCCGGTCACGTCTCTCGGAGAACCGACAACCGTTGGAGCAAACGAGTTCTCGAGTGGAGACCGCGGCTAGGCAAACGTAGCGTAGGACGCTCACTGGCCAGGTGGAGTGACGATTTGCGGAGGGCAGCTGGCAGTAACTGGATGAAAAGAGCAGAAAATCGGGCTCTGTGGCGTTCACTTAAAGAGGCCTACGTCCAGCAGTGGACGAGTGATGATGATGATGATGATGATGATGAATCTCTATGCTTAATATTTTTCATACTAGCTTCTTCCCGAGACATCGTTTTCATGGATAAATATAAAAGAAAAGCTAAAGCATCAGATGTACTTACCGAATTCGATTACACAGGTCTGAATCCTGCCTGAGATGGACTTTAATGTCGCTAAAGTATACATATTACTTTTAATCACGATAGGGCCATCGTGATTAAAAGTAATGTGCCTGCCTGCCTGTAGCGTCTCAATAACATCATAAAATACATATCAAGTTAGTCCAAAATTCTATCAAACAATTTGCCTGAAGTTATGCCGACGTAAAGCGCGTATAAACGTTTGAGGCGTAGCGATACGCAAACAAACACAGTGTACGTAACATGCGCTGTGTATTATCACAAAGTGTGCGTGATATTTGTTCGGCGAGGTAATTTGAGCAAGCGGTACGCTCCAACGTTCGCCTCTATTCTTCCATTCATAAAACCAACAATGTCTTATTTCGCGAACATGCTAAATTAAAACGTTGCATGCAATAAAAAACGGCCCCAAATTATCACTACGCGGGTGGATAAGTCTATGGATGGAAGACCATATAAAAATTATCAGAATTTCATTTCTTATATAAATGTCTATGAAGAATCTGATAGTAAGAGTAGTTCTCCGCAGTCCAATCTTAAGATAATTAATTGGTACCTAATGGAGTTAAGAACGAAAGTGTTATAATTTATTTGTATAATTTTTTTTATTACTTATGTAGTTTGACTGAAAATCGACCAAAATATAGGTACATAAGAAAATGGAAGACAGTAAAAGTAACGAATGTGCCCCAAAAAAAAAAACTTCGATGTATTTCAAGATATTCTATAAACCCGAGCTCGTAATATTTGGCAACGTTTAGATAAAATTAAATGGTATCAAATATAGTCTGAACATTCAAATTTTCTCGATAATACCTTCAACGAAATCACGCAGAAGTGACATTGAGCTCACAGCCACTTTGAAAAGGGTACGAATGGTGTGGAATTAAAATAGCTACCTTCTACTTTGAATATAAACGATGTACCTGAACATTATAAGAGGTAAGGGGAAGGGGGTAGCGTTACGGGGAAATTGAGAAATACCTACTATTTAGCGGACTAAACTTGGGGTTGGTACAATAAGGAAATTGTATCATAAAGAATTTCATCTCCTTTAAAACATTTATTAGTGCTTTAAATTGTACTGCTTTCTGACAATTGATATATTGATATACATCTACTTTTGAAGGATTTTAGCGCGGTACGTTTCAAATCATACAGGTTTCAGTAGACTGTAATAGTATTGTTATAATATACTATAAGTTTAAATTCGTTTTACCATTGACCTACCTTATCTTCAATATAATGTCTATTACTAAAACAAAGCGAGTATAAGCACTCCGATTCAAAAAAAATGTGTAAATTCACGTAAATAAATAAAGCTGCACCTAACTCATTTGCAAGTCAATATTCCTCTCTGTGTTTTCGAAGCAAACTTGTTGAGATCTCAAACGTGAAAAACCTGCAATATTTTTTAAACTTAGAGAACGTAGTTGAATTTTCCCTGTTTATTCATAGAGTTCTTATATTTGACTGTTTTCAGTAGGTTACTTATTTCACAAAAAAGTATTCATCAAACGGTGAAGTAGTAATAATTATTCTGATTAAAAAAATATATCATCATCAACCCATTACATTGTACCACTGCTGGGCACGGGTCTCCTCTCAAAACGAGAGGGATTAGGCTATAGTCCACCACGCTAGCCTACTGCAGGTTGGCAGACTTCACACGCCGTCAAGAAAATCTCTCAGGCATGCAGGATTCCTCACGATGTTTTCCTTCACCGTTTAAGCGCGTGATAATTAATTATTAATACACACATAACTTCGAAAAGTTAGAGGTGCGTGCCTTGGATTCGAACTCGAGACCTTGACTTGGCAGTCCAATGGTCATATCACTAGGCTATCACTGCACTTAAAAAAATATATACCTACTATTAACTTAGGTCTACAAATCTTCGCCGTACCTAACACAAACATGGATTTCAACATCATCATATTCATAGTAGTTCAGAAAATAGTAAGTTTCCCAGCAAGCCCCATTGATTTGAAAACCCAGTGTATCTTTTGGTGTTATAAGAAGATCTAAAGTTATCAAAATCCGCTCAATTATAAGCGAAAGAGTAGGTACTGAAAAATAATATGTAATTTAAAAAGGACTTCAATACTTTCATCCAAGGTTTATTTTTGATTTACCACTCACTTAACATCTTCTAATTTAGTAACTAAGTTAGTTCCAAGATAATATATCATAATGTTATTACATTGTTGGTAAATTAATTCAACGCAATCCACTAGAGCCTTATCATTTCCTGCATCGCTCAATACAGTAAATTGATTCAGATGTGAATCGTAAATTCATGACGCGTTCCAAAACTAGTGCCGCTTCATATTCAATTCATAGAACTAATTAAATGATGTACGATTATGCAACAACATTGAAATTTCATTTGGCGCCTGCATTATGCAAATATTTGGCACTAATGCAAAAAACTCAAAATAGGCCTCGATGAATATGAATGATATAGTATATTTTTTTTATTTATTTTTTTATAATGTGGAAAATTTCTGACAAGTCGTCCAACGCTAGGAAAGGCAAGTAGTATGTTGGATGTAAACCTGAGATTTCTAAACCTTTACAGAACAGTCTCCCCGTATCTTTTAATCTTATAAATAGGATTTTTAATAGTTTAAAAACCGTGAAAGTTTAATTCCAAAATTTAACCACCAATATTGTTTAAAACATTACAATGTATGCGGTGTGCCGGCCTGACCGCTATTTATTAATTGATGCTATTACCGGGAACTTTTAACGAATAACAAAACGAATTTTATACTTGTGTGCTTTTATAGCACTTTTGATGTTTTTTTGGCTTTAATTAATTTCTGTGGGGATTTTGTAAATTTAAAATAATGATACTGACCATATACTTAAGTATACAAGTCCTTTATATATAAATGCCAGTCGATTTGAAACGGATAACACTAGTTAACACATAAAACGTTGATATTAGTAAACATAACATACCATCACGCCTGTATTCCCCGAAGGGTTAGGCGGAGGTGTACTTAATGTACACCCACAGTTCGCCGGTATGTTTGGGTCCCATGTAATAGGGGGCGAGCCTATTGCCATTCACCGGACACAAATCCAGACTCCGAGCTGGTACTGATAATTTTATAGAAAAACTCAATAACACTTTGCTCGACCTGGGGATCGAACCCAAGACCTCTAGCGTAGCAGTCGCGATTGGGACCACAATTAGTAAACAATTTGTTTTTTTTTGCTTCTGACGGCTTCTGATTACCTCTGAAGATTGTCAAAGGTGTTTGTAACACAAAGAATAACTTGTTTAAAACGAATAATCTACGAATTCTCACGAAGTAATAATACGTTGGGTATTGCGGCTACGATAATCATAATCTATAGATATAGGTGAATTTTTTACATTAAAGAACTATTCATGAAAAGACTATCTGAGTAGCCAAGCAACTAAACGATTTCTACGGAATACTGAAATGTAATTGTCCCTAGTCTCTATGAAAAAAAAATGTGATTAACAGTCTATAAAAAAAACTAACATCAATTTCTAATCGGTTAGGGGCAAGTGGAGAAAACTCTCTTTAATTATTTATGTTCTTAAAATGACTGCCAATATGAGCCTAAACTCATATCGGTATAACTAGGTATAAGAATCGAAACCGTAGTACCTACCTCATAGGGCGAGATAACAATCAATCAATTACATGCTGTAAATCTGTTGAAAACATCAACCTGTAAGTAGGTACAATATTAATAATTGTACACGTAAATATTGAATCACTATTAAAAATCTTTTCTTAAGAAGTGTATGTCGTTAAAGGAAAAACATCGATACCAAGAATTAATTTCAAATTCTATAAATAATTCGCTTCGAATAAAATTAAAATACTATTATGTTTCCTATCTCTCGTGTATTAGTATGTGGATCATGGACGCAATAGGTTTCTACCTTACTAAATTAAATTAAATTCCTTCGTAGGATGGGATGTTGAAAGGGCTATTATTAGATACACATGGCAGGCAATATTGCAACACAAGTGAAGAGTATAGATTACTGTTTAACCATCTAGGTAAAGCGGCGGTAACCTAATGTCTAGGGCGTCGGACTTGCGATCATGTGGTTGCCGGTTCGAAACCCACCCATTGCACTATCGACGTGAACCCACTCGTAATACAAGCATTTACCTTAGTACGAGGGGTTAACAAAAATACTAGTAATGTTTAACCCACATTGCAAAATGTAAGCTTTTTTAAAAAAAAGTTGTTATATAGTGATGGGTTAGAACCCATCACTACATAATAACTTATTCTAATATAGTTCTTCACTGCTATAGGATAGGCATCTTTTTAATAGTGAGAAAATATCTGACTTGCTTGGTGGACCTTCTGGCGACCAACCTTAGGTCGGAGTCTGTCGTAAAGCATGTAACTAGGTGCTAACTAGGTGCTAACTAGGTGCTAACTAGGTGCTAACTAGGTGCTAACTAAGGTAATCCATAACTTTCACTTTTGCACGCTGTAGCTTCTAAAGGTAAAGACAGTGTTCAATTCGATGAAACGAAGTTTTTATTTTAAGATCTAGTTGTGTAAACGGGAGATAATATCTAGCTAAAGATACGCGAACTTTAAATACTTTTTTCCCAAAGGAATAGACAGACAGAAACTTGGATTCTGGCATATTTATTGCTTTGTCTACGTTTATACATCTTGCATCATACACAGTCTGTGAGTAGGTAGGTATTAAGCATTGCATTTGACCTTTTTGAAAGGGGTAGATCAACATTTTTTATCACAGAGAGTGTCAGACACTTAGATACTAAGCCTACTATCCCATACATTACATTAGAGACACGAATGAAACTAACGGAATGAGTTTATTACATAATTCAGCGTGTCCCACGGCGTCACTTGACACTGCTACCTGCATTATTAAACATCCTGAATTGGCTCACAGTGTTAAATAATTCATGAATATAGGAACCTTACATGATATCGCAGTTTCCGAAATTAATATTATGTGTGCCTAATTAGTTTTGTATGTATACTCACTTAAGTTAGTAATATGCTAGCGTTGATTTACTGAAAATTAAATTTAGGACGTTAAATTCCACGGTAAATTCTTTAAATGAATATACCAAAGATGAAAACGATTTATGAAAATGATGAAAGGAAAGGAAGTCTATAGAAACTACTTTAAGAAAAATATTACATAATAAACTCTACAAGTTGTTATTTCTTTCCAAAAAAATCCAAACTTTAAGTACCTATTGAGCAGTTATTAAAATTTTGATTTAGATGTTTTAATTTTAAAATGTCATAATAAGTGTTCATCTTGTTCTGTTCCCGACATATCCACCTTTTAGATTATTATTACTGATATTGTTGTAACTATTATTATTACTGACATATCAGAACAAATGTATTTATTTTCCCTTAAAAAAGGACTCGGAAAACTACTAACCTACTTTTACGTCGCAGAAGCGGGCCAAAAGAAAATACAGTGATCTCGAAACTCATTGGTGACTTAAGCCTTTCAGCCGATAGTATCAACGAACGTCCTAAAGAAACAGTAGCGTATCTGGCAAAAGGTAAAAATATATAGGTACTTACCTTCTTATTATTTCTCCAAGCAAAGTTGAGATACTTGCAAGTGACCGCGTTTTTTCACCCAGTGATAAAGACAAGTATTTATAACGCCACTTCCAAAGAGGTTTGTCTTCCTTTAACCGGCTATCCCATACATTTAGTTCCAACCATCTGCTTCTTTAACAAGCAATGTAATTCTTGTGTTTCTGTTTCTGCAAGGGTTAAATATCCAGCAGGATTTTAGCTGAGATGGAAACCTGTGTGGCTGTTGCTGTATTCCTTTTTTAAAACATCTATTTGAATTTTAGTCACTTTTATTTAATTTTTCAACTTATTTTGAATAAAAAACAATATTTTAATAAGTAGGTATATTTCAGGATGTCGACATTAGATATTGGTAGAGATTGTGTATCCTATTCATAATAGTTATAATTACTGTTTGTCTTGTCTACACGATAAATAAATGAACTAAAAAAAATTTCTACGACAACATAATGTTTAAAAGGTTATTTCAAGTAGGTATTCAGTCAAGTCAAATTTTCAGTCAATCTTTGTCAAGTCTCCCAAATCTTGATAAATAAAAGATAAATAAAATATCGTTATAATGTTACAGTGGAGATTCAACAACGTAGTAGTGAGTTACTGTTATACTAAATCTTACTTGAAGTTCTTGAAATCGCCGCACACGAGATGAAAGCCTAGGGACCTATACTGCCTCATTGTATTACTTTATGCATATTTCTAACATTCTTCAGAATTTAATATGCTTGTATCGAAAATTCGACTTAATTATGATAACAATATCTGGGTTTAATAAGACGACCCGAACCTTTTTTTTAAATTTGATTTATTAACCTTCTCATCCCAACATGGTTTTTATACGTAAAATCGTAAACATCAATATGGATCTATTAACGTGATTACACTGAGAAATTCAAAGTTAATTTACTTTTACTTTACAGTTACTACCTATACGTTACAGTGAGAACTAAAACTGCATACTTTTATAAAACTTAGATACAGGAATTTATTTCTGAAAATAAATCACATAATAATATATACTAAAGTATTATCATACTATATAATACATATTTAACATGCAAAACGAACAAAAATATTAAAAAGAAACAATAAGTTATTCCTGTTTGAAACAGGTTCATATTATACTTATATTAAATATATATACTTTAACTTATTTAACGATAAATTAAATATAAAAACAAAATAGAACGATATTCTAGCCTACAAACTTAAAACCTTGCGCGTAGGTTCTTTGAGGGTAAAGACATCATTTAACAAAGGCGGGATTGGAAAATAGGAGATCAATGTAGGAAGCATCAGGCACAGCTAGTCACAAGAAAGGGCAGACAGAAAATTGCAGATAAAATGTATTTCCAACAATACATGTCTTACAATAGTAAATCTCTACTGTAGTATTACGACGTGAATGTAAGCAAAACAGATAAAATACTTAAGTCCAATAAATTTTAGTGGCGCAATGTTTTACAAGTAACATGAGAAACATCTTTATCTGGAAGTTCTGTTGTCAGACAACGGATAGCCAGCGAGAAGAATGATTTCCGACTTAGGATAGGACAAGTTGGATGAAAATTGTCGGTGGACAATGTCTAGCAGCTAGCTAGCCTAGATTTAAGTACAAAGTATTTTAAGATTTGGCACTAAAATTCTAGGGTATCAAGAAAAATAAAATAGAATACATTCTATATGAATTGTCTTTATATCAATAAATGTATAAAATAGCAATAAACTTTATCTTTTTACACATTTTCAACCGACTTCCAAAGGAGGAGGTTCTCAATTCATCTGTATGTTTTTATTATGTTTGTTACGCGATATCTCCGCCAATTATGGATCGATTTTAATGATACTTTTTTGTTGTTTGGAAGGTCATACTTTAAAAGAACCACTCAAATTGAAGTCACCGACAACCCAAACTGTTTTAGACATAAAATTATTATTTTTTGAAGGCGGTTTTACTTTTTTATTAAGAGTAATCCGTGCTAAGATTATAAAGTTATGTTACATAACGAAACGTTTTACATTTGTAAGCCTATAAATTTTTCAAATTGATCATTTCATCATAGAAAGATACTCAACGAAGCAAGATATAGCAATACTTATGTTAGGTACATATTAAAATTCTAGTCAGTGGTGACCGGAAATTTAGTGTCCCGTAATAGACACAGGTAGAATGAACGTTGTCGTAGCTAATAGCTCCTTCTATGTCTCCTGTGGGAGCTTAAAGTCTTACGTCATTGGTTACGTCACTGCTTACATCCCTGGATACGTCGCTTATCGATATTGGGCAGACATCACATTGTGAGACATGTACCTTTGTGTAGTGCAGGAACAAATACAACTATGAATATCTTATGACTCACTCAAAGTTGTTTTGCTAACGGTATTTTGATAACATTTCAAAGCTTGAACTGCGACGTGAGTCTAATGGTCGTAAGCGCAACTGATTAGATTCCCAGGTCGAGCAAAGTGCTATTAATCATTTCTTTGAAATTCTCAGAAGCAACTCGGAGTTAGCAGTAGGTTCGCCCCCTACTTCATGTGACCTAAACATATAACTGTGAGTCATATTAGTATTATTGCCTAACCCTTTGGGAAATATAGGCGTGTTGATAGGTTAATTGAATGTGCACTGTCTATCATTTATTTCTCTTTCCAACAAAGTTCGTGGTGCAGAGTCGGTGCTCCATAAAATTCAGTAAATATTTATTTCAGATATCGAATTGACGGCGTATCGTGTCCGCAACCTTTTTTATGGGATTCACACAAACCATATTTTTGGGCCATTTTTCACATATCACATTTGAGTATATGTAGATATTTTCTAGTCCCTACTCATCATTTCTAAGTTAGGTCATGGTATGGGATATTACATTTTACACGTCTAAGAATAGACAATTCTGTTCTATTTTTATTATTATTTATATATATTATTTTACTTGTATACTTATACTGATTATACTTACTAATTTTAATAATCATTTCACAGTCCTAAATTGCAATGGTATTTTGATATAAGGTTCTAATTTAAATGGTTCATCCACGATCGTAAAATGAAACAAGTACAATACTGTTTTATTCGCTTCATGAATCTTTTACAAGAGACGGACCACTTCACGGCTCTAGTTTCCCAAATACACAGTTTGAAAAGTTTCTTCGGTCCAATAAGTGTTTAAGCGTAGCACGCAAATTACAGCCTAGCATTATTTTAGTCAGTCAGTCTGCGTAGTCATTAAGTTAGACTGCCTACACCGTAAACATTGCAATATTCATTCGTGAGAATTGCGGGCTTGTACTTCGGAATGAAATACATAGTGGTGTACTGAGGCTCTGGGGTGTTAAGATGGCCAGTTTTGATGATTAACACAGACATACACAGAAAAAGTTTTAGAAGTAGTGGTATCTTGCTGGCGTGTAACATGCCAGCATGAATAGGTCGGTACGAGCGGGGAAGTAACCTCTCACAGAATATCGATGTGAAGTAGCAGCATGCATACTGTTGCGTTTTGTTAGGTGAGTGCGGAGCGCCGCAGGTTCAACCTTTCCGTCGACCCTTCCTTCCCCTTTTCTCCTTTCCCCTATTGGTATCAGTATCGGTTGTGTTTTCTTCACGTACCTAACACCACGGCCGCTTGCTTGACTGCTAAAGTTAATAGGCCTGGCATCGCATGTGCATCTCTTTTGGTGTTGCAGATGTCCATGGTCCGTGACTATATACCATAAGGTGGCTTATCTGTTCGGTTGCTGACATAATCCATAAAAAGAAACAACAGGCCATGTAGCTTCTGTATTAATTGACCTCGCATTGTATAGGCTTTTCAGTTTACCTTATACTGGAAACATATAGCATATTGTCAAGCCGTGTGCTCGTCAATCATATTGTGTTCCTCCAAAAGTGTTCATTTTAGGCCCCCTGAGCGTAGCCGTTCATTTAACTTTCTGGGTTGATTGCAAAAAGTACCGAACATTCAACCAGGTAATGACAAAAGTTCCCCAAACACATTACCAATGTAACTAGGGTTGGTTTAGTAATGGGCATAATGTAGCTGACTTATAGGTACAGCAATATAGTTGCTATCAGTACTTGGAGAAAATAAGCAGCAATCGTTGAACCGGACATTATATTTAAGTAACTCTCATTCCCATTTACTGCTCTACCACTGCCGGTCATAAGTTTCCTCTGAGAATGAGCGGGGTTAAGATATCTACCACGCTGGCCCAGTGTGGGTTGACAGACGACACAAATACACACACCGAAAATAACATTTTTACTGCTTAAGGTAGCTATACGCGAGGGCGTTATACTATACACGCTCATTTATTCAAAAGCTAGAGATTCGTGCTATGTTAATAGGCTATCACTAAAAATACAACACACTTTTAAAATAGGTATAACATGAATGTTCACAATATATACAGAACCTAACGTCTCCCCATGAATGCGACGATTGGATATTTCACTCCGCTCCCCACATATTTATGTATTCACCGATACGATAAGAAAGGTATCTGAGATATTTCTATAAGATCACGAAGTCAGACGGTATGAAATCGACGGCAGGTCCCTCGTTATGCCTTCACGACTGAACGCTTCGCATCGTATGCAGACAGAAACGACTTCCACTTATTGATAATAATCTTATTCAATTCCATGGCTAACTTACAATATTTCCGCTCCAATAAGTCATTCAAACGAGATTAAACATTCAAAATCAGACGGAGGCAGAGAAAGTAATTAAAAATTAAAACTAAATTCAAGATAACGAAAACAGAGGGAACACTGGATATTTTTCAAGCTATCTAACCGTGAATAAGCCTGGAACATTGGGAGAGACAACGGCGAGTTAAATCGTCGAAGTTGCCGAGACAAACTGTGGCATCCGCCATTCAAAGCCCAGCCGAACGGCGTCGCAAGTTTGAATGAAAGCATTCAAAACTTGTGCGGTCAGGACAGCCTCCCCAACCCACCACACAAAAAATTACATCGCTGAAATTTAGTAAGACGTTGGTATTTCATTTTTGTTCAGTGTGTCGTAAGATAAGAATTTCTGTGACACAAAGTGAAAGTTTCTAATATAATCCGCATCGCTTATAGGGGTTTTATTACAATGGTATATAGGTATGTTCATTGTTCAGTCAACGTTAGGTGAATGTAAGATCCATGGTAGAAACATTATCAAGCTCGAATCATTAAAACATCTTATGGACTTCACAATAATTTTTAACTTGATTTGAGCCTTGGTGAAAATAAATTTTCTCTTGGGAGTTCTTTTAGTAACCCTGACAGGGATCATGAAATTGTCATAAGAGATAAGGCTATATATTTCTTACTATATACCCAGATACTTTTAAGTATTTAAGACACGTCTTGTCAATGCATAGCGCTGACTTTATTTCATTATTTATTTTCGTGGGAGGTCAACAGGTCAGTCTTACACATTTCAAGAACGGAGTTGCGTAAAATGCCTCCTTTTTACAAGTTCTAAGACGTAACACATGCTCAGAGTGTATGAATAAGGTTCTAACGCCTACGGCTTCGTCTACGTTAAAGGGTGAGAAAAGTTTTTTATAACTACTTAATATAACGGTATAGGTACGAGTACAAAGGGTGAAAATAGTAAGCTTACAATCGTACAAATAATGTTTTTATTGCTAATTTTATGTAACGTACGGCGCGTTCTTTTTAATTTTTTCCCAATAAAGTATACAAACATAGTCTCTGGTGATCTGTCCACCCAAATATAAGAATACAAACTATAATTTTTATTTACATTCTGAAGATGATAACGAAAGCATTTAATAGACACGAAATGTGCCAAAACTCAAATCCGTGAGATCGGTCAGTGTCAGATGTTCAAAAACTCTGACAGTTTATTCTAAGGATTCAGTACTTATTGTCCAGAAATAGGTGTGCGAAGTTCTGATCTTTATGTATAATACTGATAGTTAGCTATAGGTTAGACTGGAAGCGACACTTAAATGGGAATGTGCTTATTTTTAAATTATTTTTTTATTATATTTTAGCATTAAATAATGCGAAATGTAAGATATGAATTTTCTAATGAAAGAAAATTTTTAGTGAAAGAAAAATTCGATCTCAGGCGGAGGTTTGAACCTGCGTCTCTCTGGTTAAAGACGTAAAATGTGGAAGAGAAACTCAACATCACAGGCAGTGGTCTCAGTAGCTTAGTTGGTAAAGCGTCTGGTGTAGGTACTTAACCAGAGAGACGCAGGTTCAAACCCCCACTTGAGATCGAATTTTTCTTACATTAAATGGGAAACGTTAAAACGATGATCTTGTAATCACTGTAACAACTTTCTCGGCCAAAAATCACAATAGTAACGATATAGCTTTTATTGTTACATAACCATTAAAATTATGTCAATTTGTAACACAAGTGTCATTGAAAGACGTAGTACGTGCCCATGAATAGTTTGACAACTGTTTCTCAATTAAGCACGGGGCTGGCTAACGATTTCCGTATTATACAAATATCTATTCATTATACTATAAATGTATAAGTCCTGAAGGCACTGCGTAATTAAGGCAGGTGTTTCTCGTGACGAGGTAATTAGCAGAGATAAGCGCAGACTTTCAGGAAAACTCACCTCTTAATTTGCTAAATTGTTGTTTTAAGCTGCGAACAAGTTACTCTCTCTTCGAGTATAGAAAGCAAGAATGATAGATAATCAGTGGAGGTTAAGTTGTCCTTTAGTTTAGGTACTATCAAAATTTTTTTGGGCTCAGATTATTTTTTATAATACAATTATATTTATTTAAAACAAACGCGTCCATGATTTATCAAAGATTATTTTTAAGATTTTTTTCTTACACACACTTACGAGTATATATACATAATCAGCCTATAATGGTCCCACTACTGGGACACAGGCCCAGTTCACCAATTTGAGAGCAGTGGTGATTAAATTATTTACTCATAAAGTGCAGGTCCGGGTTCCTACGACCACGGTTCCTGATCTTACACACTTAGTCCTAAAAACTCTAAAATGATGAATTATGAACCTTCTTCATTCTAAGTTTAGTGAAAACGTTGTTGAAACAAGTCAAGCCACACAAACATATTCATAATGCCAGTTTCTTTCTTTCTTCCAAGGCGGAGAGCTTTCAATAAAAAACTATCCCGCCCTTAAACTTAGACCAAGAGATTTGTACCACGTTTCCACTTCAATAATATCTAAAAGGGGTTTCAGAGAGCGCTTTGACGCCATTTTTAGTTCGGAACATTTTGTTCTTAGATTTACGTTTGGAGTTATTGTTACTGGTTATTGCTTGATTGTTTTAGGTATTACATTATTTGGATTTCATTTATTAAAAGTAACGATTTGACATTCGAAAAATTGCCATTCTCTATGGAACTTATGCCAAATTGAAGTAATATCAGTCGCGAGATAAATAGATAAGTCATCACCAACGTTAATTGAATTAGAAGAAAATGATATATATACTATCCCACTGATGGGTATGGGTTTCCTCTAATATTGAGAGGAATAAGGTTCAAGTCCATTAGCGTTGAGAAAATCTCTCCTTGGTCTGCTCAGGTTTGTTTTTCGTTTTGTTTTTTTTTTTTAATAAAGCTTACTAGCAATGTGGGTCTCACATTACTAGTATTCTTGTTAACCACTCGTACTAAGCTAAATGCTTGTGTTACGAGTGGGTTCATGTCGGTAGTTCAATGGGTGGGGTTCGAACCGGCAACCACATGATCGCAAGTCCGACGCCCTAGCCATTAGGCTACCACCGCTTCGATGATATTAAGGATGTTTATCTTCACCATTTTAAGCGAGTGATATTTAAGATTATTAATAAGGACATAGGTACTTAATTTCGAAGTTAGAGGTGCGTGCCTTGGATTCGATCTCGAGACCTACAACTTGACAATTGAACGGTCATATCACAAGACTATCACTGCTACTATTATTATTCAATTGTGCAGATATATCTTTGGTTGAGATAGTGGGAGGACCTTTTGCAAATAAACGCCGCAATAAAAGCAATGACGAACAACTTTTTGACATCGGAATCATTCGGTAATCATAAATTAGTTAGCAAGGTTCGTCAGACAGTTATTAATGATTGCGCAATATTGTTTGATGTTACCCAAAAAGCCTTTACATTGTTATACTCATTACAAGAGAAGGTGTTCCCAATTAAATCGAAAGCAGTGTCTAATTAATTAAAAAATAACCAACTCAGTCGTTTGAATAATTCCCATTTCAAAAACACTTTACAGATCGCACGAACTTCAACAAACAAAATACTCTGCTACACTGGCAGGTTTGTCTATTTTTTTTTTTGTATTCAGGGTTAGGTACCTATTTCATCGCTTTTGCAACGTTATTTGAATATCATTTGGCAGATTCTTTCGGAGCCTGGCTGATGACCTTTCAAATATACTTTAAAACTCTACGAATATATACTAATAATTCAAAGAATAATTAAATTATACTGATAATAGATACCTACTAATATGTACTAACGAATAGATACCTACTACCAACCATTAATAGACACAGCAATCTCTGATGCGCTTGTTGGTTTAACAACTCATAATGTAAGGATACAATGTTGTAGCACCTACTAACAATACACCATAACGTACATTTCTTTAGAGTCTATTAACTTCAAAGTTGAAGTTTTTAATGGGCACATTTACGAGGTATCCTAGTGAGTGTAACGTCCTGGCTTCTTTGTAATCAGCTTTTTACATTATCTAATAGTTTGAAGACAAAGTATCGGGTTAGCTTTGACAGTTTGACACGCATCCGCATCTTGTATCCGTGATTCTGTGACTTAAGAATAATAATAATTTTACATAGTTAATTTTATTTTACTTACCGGGTCAAACAATCGTGGTTTATGTACAATATCATATTCTGCCTACTATATTCCAGGCATGCAATCAAAATTAATTATAAATTAGGTTGTTAATTAAGACTAATAATAATTTCTTCTTCATGTCTCGTTACTTTTTCAATATTATAACAACAATACTTTCGTTAGGTAGGTAAATTCAAAGATATACCTAGATGATGTTTTCGAATTGTATGTCCGATTTTGCGCAGATGAGATAATGGGATTTAACTATTGTATGGCATTTTGATATCATGTATGGTATATAGGTATGGTATTCATATAAGTAGATATGTTTATTTTGCTAACTGCAACCAGGTAATAGTTTATTTAGCCTGTTCATATTTCTCAGTACGAAATGTTCCTTAATTAAATACACTAATTAGCGTGAAGTCCGTAATTTGTATAGATCTAGCAAAATCTCCAGCATACAAGTTTAATGAAGCTTCCTAGAAACGGACTGAAATAATATTAAAGTAGGTAATACTCGTTCGTCCGATAGAGGTCGTGGCAATCGACGGAGAGCTTTGCAGAGCCGTTCGTGACATCTTACTTGATTTGTGGATTCCGACGGTTTTAATTGTACGAAATCTACAATTCATATAAGCCACCAAATGCTACGTAAATTTTAGTGCACGGTCCTTCTCATGACTATTAATCTTTTGTTTTTTAGAAAAGAACCATATCACCACGCCCGTATTTCCCGAAGGGTTAGGCAGAGGTGTACCTACTAAAGAACACCCACATTTCGCCGGTGTGTCAGTTTAGGTCCTATGTAATAGGGGGCGAGCCTATTGCCATTAACCGGGCACAAACTAAGCTGTTACTGGGAATTTCATAGAAAAATCCAATAACACTGTGCTCTACCTGGGGATCGAACCCAGGACCTCTGGCGTAGCAGACGCGCTAAGGACCACTAGACTAATGAGGCAGTCAAGACTAATGAGGCAATTTGAGTCAGTGAGAGGATGTTTTTAGAAAAGATTCCGGGTAAAATGCGACTATATATCTTTTAAAACTAAAAATTGATAATGTATTGTTCTGGTGTACAAATAAGGATAAATTAGTAGAAGTAGGTTTACAGGGGAAGGTTATAAATGAATATGTTTTGTATTTTTATTACATTGTTCGCTGTTTGGTTATTTGATTTTTGTATTTTCTACTTCGTTAATGAGACAATGATGTGACAAAATCATCATTAGTGCCTACATGTATAATTAATTAATTATGTAATAAACATATAATTACAAAGTTCTAATTTTAATAATTAATTATAAAGTGGAAAAAAAATATTCCGATAGATAAGTCTTACTTTGGCTAATCTGGTTTTAATAGCTTTTACACCATCTAAAGTGTATTTGAAGGTATAATTTCATAGCCGATTATCAATTTAATCCAATTACTTGGTAATCTGATAGACCTAATGGCCGTGATATAACGACCTATGGTAAAGCCTTGTACCCATTAATGGGAGCATCTGTTCCATTAGCCGATAAAGGATGTAAGCCAATCTCTAGCAATCTCCAGCTAGATGGATGACCGCAGCCGTCTCTTATACACACATGATCTCAAAAGATATAACATAACATACCATAACGCCTGTATTCCCCGAGGGTTAAGCAGAGGTGTACTTAATATACAGTCTCAGTTCGCTGGTATGTTTAGGTCCCATGTAATATGGGGCGAGCCGAACTCCGGGCTGCTACTGAGAATTTCATAGAAAAACCCAATAACACTTTGCTCGACCTAAGAACCTAAGACCTCTAGCGTAACCTCATTAGTCTAGTTAAGTTGTCCTAAGCGCGACTCGCTAAGAACCACTAGACTAATCACGCAGAAAAAAATATCTTTCTATCGTGAATTCGTGATAGTACCGGCGCCGAGTAACCCAGGATGATGATGATGTGAGTAGTTCGGATTTTATCGGACTATGGATACATCAGAATAATAGATAGGTACTAGTACGTACATCATACATACATAAATAATCAATCTACTTATATTGTTCCACTGCTGGGGCACAGGCTCCTCTCGGTGAGAGGGAGTGGGCCACAGTGCGCGTTAGTAGTTTATTGTTTAAAAAAGCTTACTTACAATGTTGTTCGCACATTACTAGTAATCTTGTTAACCGCTCGTACTAAGCTAAAAGCTTGTTACTATTACGAGTGGGTTCACATCGTTAGTGAAATGGGTAAGTTTCGAACTGGCCACCACATGATCGCAAATCCGACGCCATAGCCATTAGGCTACCGTCGCTTCTAGATGTCATATGTTTTCGAATTTATTGTTACTGTATGCCATTTCACACGATGTTTTCCGTCAACGTTTTGTGAGCAGTGGTGATGAGATCGTTTACACAAAGTAATCCGCCTGTCTGGGTTCGAATCTACGAACTACAACTCGTAAGTCATGGTTTTTTTTTTATGGGATAACTCAGCAATCGAGCAGGCGAGCTACCTGATGGTAAGTAGTCATCGCCGCCATAAAACCAAAGGAGTTGCAGATGCGTTGCCGAGCCTATTTAGGGAAAGGGAGGGGAAAGAGAAAAGGAGAAGGAAGGGGATTGGGGGAGGAATTGGGCCTTCGGCCCTCTCGCTCACCGAACAAAGCGCAGTAACGAAACGCTACTACTCGGACGTCGGTCTTCTGCGAGAGTGTGGTACTTCCCCGGTCGAGCCGGCCCATTCATGCTGCGAACAGCGTGGCCCTACCACAACAAAAGGTACAGGTTACAACAACAGTTGTACATGGTTGTTACAACTGGGCCACCATCGCTCCCACACTAGTATTTAGTCATACCACTATCCAGTACCTATTCATCTGGCTCAACCACTCACACACATCATCGTTTTTAGCGTTAACTCGTTTATCTTCCCGTACACATTTGTTTACACAATCTCCATAACTCAGTAATATTTATTTATGATTTTTTCCTTTTGAAATCTACCTCATTACTATATTGCTTGTAAACGCGACTGCTACGGTAGATGTCCTGGGTTCGATTTCCAGTTGGAGCAGTGTTAGGTTTTCCTTTGAAATTCTCAGTAGCAGCTATGAGTTTGGATTTCTATCCAGCTCGCTCCCTATTACATGGGACCTAAATAAACCGGCGAACTGTGGGTTTCAATTATTTATCTAACGTCTCTGTCTAATCCTTCGTGGTGGTATGTTTTGATTCAATTCTCATAGAACATTGAAAAAAGAAACTTCCGGCTTTCCGGCTGACACATAATTACGTAGTTTCCTTTTCACTGTTATTTCTAGTAGCGATCCCGACTAATTCTAATTCCTGCCGCGAGTTAGATAACTTGCTCCAAATTTGATTGTGACGAGCCAATCATAGGTATTGTAGACAGAATACTAACAACAATAATAACGAATTTCAATTATATCCACAGGAAATGGCTGTATAAGCACTAAAACAAATCGTTTGCATTTATAACATCGTCACAATGTCCCCATAATATTCATTTTATCGTCGTAATCGTCGGCACTCCCCCTAATACCTAAATGCCAGGATACTGTTACGTCGAGGCTTTGCTCTCTTATGTAGGCCAATAAATTAGGACGCAATTAAAGTGCCCCTCGGACGTTGACTGATATACAACCTCCTTGCAACGTTCACCAGATTGCGTTCACACCGACCGATCTAAAAAAATGAGCCAGTCAGGTTCCCCCACAATTTATTAGCCACTGAGCTAAATTTAACTTTATGCCCTAAATAGAAAGTCTATCGTGAAATTAAATTGCTTTAAAACTCGTAAACAAAAGCAATTAGGATACCTAGCCCCAGACTTTGCAGTTTTTTTTATAAAAAATCGCTATCTATGCTTTTATAAAAATCTGTCTTTCATCTGCTTGTCTGGAAGTGGGAGATTTATTGTTCTTTTTGCAGTTTGGTTTCTTTTATTAGTGGTAATTTAGGCCATATTTTTAGCAAACGGTGCTTGTAAAAACTTCTGAAAAGAAGTTACTGGACGTATTTTCTGAATTGAATAAAATTATGCTTCGTTTAGTAAGTATCTACAAGCCTCTATGCTTCGTTTAGTACCTACTTGTTCATAAATACACGCAACTTTTACACGCTTTTCATCTTCGTATACAATCGTATTATTTCTAATTTCCTTTCCAATACCGTTTTCCTGTCCCAAAAATATTTGCTAAAAGTATTATGTTGACACGTGTTTTATGACGGAATGTACAGAGAAGGTAAATACACGTATACATAACAACCTAACTTTGCAAAAATATTACGTAAATGATTTTGTATATCATAAAATTAACTGCACTACAAATACTAATACTATACGGTTATTTTATATATAATTAATTAATACAAATACTATACGGTTCTCCAAGAAATTTGAATTGAAATTCCTCAAAACCCTCTCAAATATAAGTTTAAAGAAAGTTACCTAATTGGAAAATGCACGATTTACAAACTGCATAAGCTCCAGTGCACATGAGAATATTGCTTCTGCGTGATTCGATTTCGTTCTATCCGCACAAAGTTGGCTAACCGCGGCGCTGCCGATATTACAGCCATATCACAAGCTCGCAGTTCTGTACGGTCACCAAATAACTAAGTTAAATCCGGACAGTCCACCCCCGGGAATGGTGCGTATGAAATTCCAAAATTTTCATCAACATCAACGCGCTATAAATCAAAAGTTAAAGCAGAAACATACTAGCGTATCAGGCTGATTCTTCTTTTTACTTTTAACTGCAAAAAACGGTCAAGTGTGCTTTTGTCTTAAGTACTTTTACAATTTAGTAGTACTTAATATTGGTAATGGCTAAGATAATTACTTACTTTACTCGAAGGTCGGTTAAAAATTACTACGTTAAAATTATTAAGTGTATTTAAATATCTAGGTACCTATATATTTACGAAAAAACTTAAGTAGAACTTTAAAGTGTCAGGACTATCACTGGCAGATAGCTGATGTTAAAAAGAGTAACTTAGACTATTTAACATCACGCTATGACCTTTACGAGCCGAGCAATAAGAAAAAATCAATAATCGCAGGTCAAACCGCAGGCCACAGCTAGTAGAAGAATAAAAAACCAATTAGGTATACTCTCAGACATACATTTTTAGACATTGTTTACTGCATATACTTTTAAAGAGGCCATGATTCTCTGAGTTTGGTTCGGTAGGTATTTGTTAAGAAAATATTTTATTTCTGTATTTATGATCTGTGTTTTTATTTAGGTAACCAATATATTTTAAGTTAAAACCCGCATGTGACCAACGTTACTTAACTTTAAACTTATTAAGTATTTTTGCAGTTAAAGGTTTTGACTGTAACATATTTATGAATAAATAAAAACGAATGGACGTTTCTATTGAACGTACGGCATAACTAAAACGAACCTCATAAGTTGTTGATCATGTTGTTCCTAAAACAATTGTATCGGGTCGAGGGTTGTATTTACTGTAGACAATTCATGTTTTTGGTAATTTCATTTAAGTTTGTACAGACGGAAGAATTGTTAGTTGAAAAGGCAGCTAACGAAATCTGCGTAATGACAAAGCTGTCTTAAACACAGGGGAGGGGAAACTGACTTATTAGTCAACTGATCCTAAACGCGACTTCTATCCTAAAGCTGTCAAGCTAAGTATTAGGTATTGGGTCTTTTTATGAAATTCTCAGTAACACTTGGAGCTTGGATTTGTGACCTAAACATGCAGGCGACCTGTGGTTGCTAATTAGCACACCGCAGAGAATAATAGGTAGATACCTACTGCTAATTCTAGAAATAAAAGATGTAACAAACTACAATCCAAATTCGTGTTTGATACACATTTATTTTTATAATTGGTACCTATAATGCTTTCAAATGGGAAACGTGTGTGTATCCAAGGGTATACGATAATCCCATTACTTATCTACAGTACCCAGAGTTCTCCTCTCTGCGGTATTACAGTCCACTCTAAATTCCTTTAATGCTCCTCCCTCAAAACGAACCTGTTTTCCAAACCAAACAAAAGAATACGAGTAACATTGTTTAAATGAATCAATTTGTATCTATTGATTACGTTTTACTAGTTTTTCCGTATTTTTAGGGGCTTATTATGACGTCGCGGCGTCGTCAAAGATGACGTAATAATTAATTGACTACATTTTCATGTCCGTGTTAATTTTGAAATTATACATTTTCAGCAACAAAAATAATTTCTAAATAAAAGTTTATATTGCTGTTTATGTGTAGCTTATAAACCTAATGTGGCTTTTATCAGTACGTATTTATAAGCGGAAGAATGTTTGATTGTTTGCCACTCTATTTTTTTTTATCACAGATAGGCTTGCGCTTGACCATACCTTGCCGGATGTTAAGCAACGAACAACTTATGTCTACATGTACCTAAAACCTTGTAAGTACTTCTATAGTGTCGGAATGAGCAGTGTTGGCGACGCGTAACACCACACTTTCGGTGGCGACGTGTGTAATTAGTATATTTTTTATAATAGTTTTTATGTCAATAAATAAAGAGGTTTTAGTGTTTCATTTAAAATAAATACAGCATGAGAGAGTGAGAGCCTGGCACACAGCCACAATATGTCAGGATTATTCTAGAAACGTTCGAGAATTTATTTGAAAATCAATTCTGGAAACGTTCTAAAATTGATTTAAAATTCAAAGACTTAAGGTTTCTTGTTTCCGAACGACCCGCAGCCGTTCAGTGCTTCACAACGCTCCTCAGAGAACGGCCGGTCACGGCTCGCGCTCTCTCGTTGGTTTTGGCTCGCAACCTGTGTTCCTCATTTCGATTCCCTTATCCTGGCACCTACAAGCAGCATGACTGTATTTTTATAGGATGGCAAATACTCATAGATGGCCTGCCATAGGATACCCTCCCGCAAAAGTAACGACTGAAAACTGCACTTGCCCTCCCTTGGCCTATAGTCACAGCTAGGTATAAGGTTCATGATTCGCCACGACCAGAACAGGCTGTGATCCAGCATTCACTGACAGACCCCTTAATAATTATATTAACACAAGCCTCAAACTCTTAGACACATACAGAGAGCTGTTATACTTAACACATTCAGGATAGTAAGACATTCAGAAAATTTCTGAATTCAGATTAATTTCAGCTCTCGTGCTTGGCTAAGGCCCGCACGAAAGTGTTATACCCCTTCTGCGAGAAACAAAAATAATAATAATAAACACTTTATTTCGGAAATTATTCAATAGATCGTTAGTATACAGGACAACCTTATATCTATCCGAGTACATGTAATTTTGATAAATTATTTATTATATGGCAGACGAAAAAAGTCCTTAAAAGCAACTGCCTGCCTACGGGCCGTTACATGAATATTCCTTTTTAATACTACACAGAATGCATGCAGAATGTTAAAAATATGATTCTCAATTTTATTCTACAAAGCCTACTGTATCAAAACATAATTTTAGGTACGCAGAAGCTAATTTGAGTTAAGCCTATTACAAATTAATTTTAAGCCTTCTCCATCTTTCAAATGAATATTGACGTAGCAATCACTTATTTCATAAATTTTAATTACACTGTTTCGATACTGGCTGCCTTCGACGTAAATATTTGTTCGAAGTCTTGGCTTTATTTGTCATATATTTTAGTGAAATATAAATCTAAGTAAACAAGTAGGTAATCGGAACCTTCTTTCCGCATAAAGAAAAATAAGTGACTGAATAGCACTACGATTGTTGAAACTGTAACTAACAAGTCAACGAAAATATAGTTTTTTTTTTCTACTAGTTATTTTTTATTAAAAAATGGGACAACTCCCGCGCCCTTTATCGCGGGGGACACAAAAACACACACAACGGACACAAATTCCCGTGAATCACACAAATATTTGTGGGTATCGAACCACCACGACACGCGGCGCAAAGTGGCGTGGTGACCACAACCGCTACGCTAAAAGTGCATCCAAATAATTTGTGTCAAACGCATACAAAATTTAGCTTTTTTTAAGATAAATATTCTACGAAAATAATTTTTTATCAAGATTCGAATCATTTCTTGTATTTTTAAACAAAGCCTATATATAAAAAAAACACTTTACCGATGTTTTCACTACTATTTGTAAAATTATTAGTTCGGAATAACAACTGTAAGCCACTGAAGCGTATGTATCGGCAACGCCATCTGACGGTACTTGGTCGAGTATCAACAAGGGAGGTTCGCTCTCCAGTCGTGAACTGAGAACTGAAACATTCCTCAGGGAAATAATGGAAAGCTATCCTTTTGGAAGTTAACACTTTTCCCGCTAGGTGTCGCTTCAAACTAAAAGTAAAATTGAACCTTGTGAAGTTTGTTGTCATTTTCAGTTTAGCAATAACGACTTACCAAAATTGGATGCGGTTTTGTCAGTTGTATTGGTATGATGTGTGGTTGTATTTGTCTAATTATTTTGTTAGAATGTAAAACAAGGATTCGGTATCTAAGAAATATTAATAAGTAAATAAACATGGCATGTTATCAAAGCATTTGTGTATTATACTTTAAAGTTTCTTTCAACTTATATTGCACCTAACATTTTCATTGCCTGCATGTTCCGATTTCCAAGACAGATTAGTGAGTGTAGTATAAGCAAGCGTGCATAAAGTTACTTACTACTTAAACACGACTAACGAGCAAGTTCATAAATTGATTAAGACTATAATAATAGGTGCATTCACTTCTCACCATATTCCAATTCCATCCTTAGATACTTAATGCATTTAATAAGTAATCCATCAATATACCTACCTATATGACCTATATTAAGTAATCTCAGTTCAATATTTGTCATTAAAATTTCGTTGAAATGACACTATTATCAAATGAGAGTTTTTGAACCTAGTGAAGTATGTTAACCTAAATTTCCATTTTATCTTGATTATAGTGTAGGTACATATTTAGATATGATTACCGACTAATTATATCAGACTCTTATAATAACACACCATTTTTGTTTTACCATATTAATTATAAAATAACACGCATCCGACTTCGCTCCAAAAGTTTAATGAAAATTAATTTGTAATCTCGCCAAACAAGAGAAAAAACGAGAAAACTTTATTTGTGAAGATTGGCACTGGATTATGTACAGGTACCTCTCGAAGTTAATGATGTGATTCGTCTGTAAATAAAAAATGCAATAAATAGGCTAGGCTATTTATTATCCCGCAGGATCAAATGGATCCTATATGGGCGAAGCCTCGGGTCACTCTAGTCGATTATTATCGCACATTGGTTTTGTCTAATCCGTTGAAGAAATGTAAATATAATGCCAGTAATAGGATATAAAAAGAACGGGTCACATTTTATATTAGGTACATAATTACCGACATAACTAATCATGGAAAATGATTTTATCCTAACTCAAACCTTTCTAAACATATAAACAAAAAAAACCTCAAACATTGTTCGTTTGCATGTGAAACTGGCTATAAATGCTTAATGTTACAAAGTTAAGCACCATACATATTTTATTATCACGCAAAGATACCGTCTAGACGTTATAATACCACCATAATATTAATTAACTGCAAAAAAGTTACCTATAAAAAATACTATAAATATTTTGTGCGATAATAAATATAGGTATAAATTGTGAAAATAAAACAAACATCGTTTCGTTTAAAGAATTTATTCCGAATAAAAAAATAAAATAAATCACTTACTTGAGAATAACAGATTAACTTAAGCAATAATTACATTAGGACATCGTTAGGAAACGTAAAGTAAGACGTAAGACATTTTTCTCGAAGGAGCTTGAAGTCTGCCAACCCGCAGAAATCCGGTGTGGTGGAAAATAGCCTTATCCCTGTCATTCTGATAGGAGACCCGTGTCCAGCAGTGGGACAATATAATGGGTTGATGATGAAGATAAGCCCTTTAACTACAGAGTAACTAAATCAGAATCCTGTATTCTTTACACAATTTATGCTACTTCCCTTTCGGGTATTTATCAGTAATAGGTTATCGCCAGATATTACACTGATTCATATTTTTATATTATGTAATACAATCAGTCTCATCAATCAAACTCGTGGTTATAGACAACGATTAATAGATTATGGTCATTTATCTAGATACATATCGGGAAGACAGAAAGCTAGCATGCTTCTTTTATAATATTCTACTCAGTAAACAATATTATGAGGAAATTATAGACGAAATAAATATATTTGGAATGGAACATGCCAACTGGAATTAAAATAATTCCAGTTGGCATGTTGGGTTGAAAAAAAGTATTGCAACTTGGTCGTTTATGAAGCGATTCTGATTATTCTTTTATAATTTAGTTACCTAAGTCTGACCTTCCGTACTAATCTGTAAAAGTAACTGGCTAACTGACTATCTGTTTATCTGTTACCGCTTCACATCTAAACCGCTGAACACATTTCGTTAAAATTTGGCAAAGAGATAGATTGCCTTTTGAGAAGTTCTATGTACTTACGTAGGCTTGCTTTTATATCAATCTTCAAATAAATAGGAAAAAATTCGTTTGAAACACGAATGTAATTGCGATCAATACACAATAAACAATTTATTTACTAGTTCGTAAATAAATTGTGTACAAAGTTACAGTGGTTGATCAATGCTTTCACGTTTTTCATTACGAGACTGGTAACATAGTCAGCCTACAACGAGTTTCATGATTGCTAGGTGTCGCCACGGTTACATTTTAATCTAGCACACACGCGTGTAAAGATAAAATCGACGATATTATGGTTTGAATAACAGACTTTGCATTTAGATTTACTGATTTAGGACATAAACCTTTTATACTTTTGATTATTATGATTAAGGTAATGATTTCTGATGGCTCGGGTGGCCATCAAACACAGAAGGTGGAGTGATTGATCAGGGTTCTATCTTTCATTGGGAAAGACTTACATCTGTTCAGTAGGGAACATAAATGGAATAGGCAACTCACACGATAGGCAATTGTATATTTAATTACTTACAACAAAAAAGTAACTTAAATTTGACTTAAATTTGAGTGGTTCCTTTTTTTTTCGCCACCGACTTCCCACAGTTTTAGACATTAGACACAAATTATTTTATTATTTTTTGAAGGCGGTTTTACTTTTTTGTTAAAAGTAATTTTTATTTTTTATTTTTAGTGGAATGTTTTGTTTATTTACTTATTCATTATTTAGTACTTGTAAGCCAACTTAAAGCACTGCTCCAATGAGACAGCGATGTTTTGGAGTAAACGATAATATCATCGATGTAAACAATTTTTAGTTTTTTTTAGATTTTTTTAAAACTTAAGTGATTAAATTTAAGTGGGCGCACCTCTGAAGTATGAACTACCAAACAAAAAAATAACCATCAAAATCGATCCATAATTAACGGAGATATCGCGTTACAAAAATACAAAAAAATATAGACGATTTGAATTCCTCCTCCTTTTTGAAGTCGGTTGAAAAAAGAAATGGATTACAAAAATGTGTTCGGTGGCGATCGGGTCGCGAGCTATCGGCGATTATGTATAATCTGCTCGTTTTGAGCAGCAATTGAGGTTGTCTGCGCCATTGCGCTGTGGGCCATTGAGGACCTACAATTGATATAGTACGGTCAGAGTTTATTAGTATTGCTCGTGAAAATATATCTAAGTACGATACAATAGGAGACCGGTATCTGGCGACAGGTCAAAGTAAAAAAAAAACTATTTTCCAGCTCAGCTCAGCAATTTTGAAAGTACAATTGTAGGTAAGTAACTTGAGTTCCTACATACAACTTTGTATTCAAGTGGGCACAGATTTCAAGACTCCTTTTCGGGTTAACCAAGCATTCTTGAGTTGCGCTAGCTTCGGCGAATTCAATTCAGTTTGGAGAGCCCAAGTGCCTCGGACAATTCTAAGAAATAGCTAAAATGTTTCGCGAACTGTTCGGGTGACGTGGTAGCGGTTGCTTTCTTATACAGATTATGTCTGAAGCAGCAGTGAAACAACGATTTAGTGCACTATGCAGTTGACATAAATTGCGCGTTGATTTACTGCAAGCTTTCTGGATCATGTATTTGTTTTTAAGGTCACGTTTATTGAAATCTGGCTTTTGATCTACTTATTATAAATGGTCAACCCAACTATATTTGTTTTTTGCTTTTGTAAACGGACTGTCTCATTAGTCTAGTGGTCCTTAGCGCGACTGCTAAACGTCTTGGGTTCGATCCCCAGGTCGAGCAGTGGTGATATGATGATGAGGTCGAGGAATACAGACGTGATGATATGATGATGGTACTTGTAAACAAAAAGCAAAAATACATCTTATTTGTGCAACTACCTTTAATCAAATCCTTATTTCATTGCATAAAAGAGCCGACAAGCTAGAATTCTTTCTAGCTTATGAAAAACACTAGAAATATCCCCCAACAAACAAACTCTCACAAAACACCATACAATGTGTAACGACTGCCCTAGGATGGCTGATCTTGATCACTCTGGCGGCCATTGATTGATTATCCTACTTTGATGGATTACAGCAAACGTGGGCCATTGTTGACAGACCCCTACATCTTAGATAGAATAACACAATTATATACTGGCCAATTTCCCGTACAGATTTATTTTTGTGGTTGTAGTGCCTCGCTGGCATGATTTCATGCCAGCATGAATGGGTCGGCATGACCGGGGAAGTACTACCCCCTCACAGAATACTTATTGACGTCAAGTAGCAGTATGCATACTATTGCCTCTCGTACGGTGACTGTGGAGCGCCGGAGGCCCAATCCTCCCTCAGTCCGCTTCCTCCTTTTTTCCTTTCCCCTTCCTTTTTCTTAAATAGGCTCGGCAACGCATCTGCATCCCCTTTGGTCCATGGGCGGCTACAACTAATTACCATAAGGTAGCTCGACTGCTCGTTTGTTGAGTTATTCCTTAAAAAAAAATTGAAGGGCAGTACATTTATTTGTAAATACTAAGTCTGGAAAATGAATATTTCGGCTGAATAGTAGCGAAGCCTATAAACAACAGTATCACTCGCGCGTTGTCAACTGCGATCTCACAGTTCTTAATGTCATATGCCCAGTAATGTTACTGGCTACCCTATCCTTCAGATTAGCACATTAATGCTAAATTAACTTTATTTAACCAAATATTCTGTATATTTGGTTTACAATGGTAACAAGCCAGACGAAGACTAAGACTAAGCAGCAGAGTTGCACCACCTCATTACCTCGAGCAAACAAATCAGCATAAAGCAAACATTTACCAGACAAACGAATGTTTATAAACAAAATCTTCAAAGTATCTTATAAAATAGTGGAGGCCTAACTAAATGTGTATGTTTGCTAGTAGGTAAGTATATAGGTAAAAGTATCTCGCAGGCATGCCGTTTAGTTTAGTACTACCGATCCTCAGAATATCGATGTTAAGTAGCAGTATGCATACTGTTGCGGTTCGTTCGGTAAGTGTAGTGCACCAGAGGCCCAATTCCTCCCTTAGTCCCCTTCTTTCTTCATTCCCTCCTTTTTCCTAATGGTCGGCAGCAGCTTTGTTTTGTTTTCTTCACCTTGTTTACGGGGTGCAACTTAAGATTAAGAACAAACTAAATAAGTAGGTAAAACAGTCTTACGTTAAGAAAAATTTAGGTTGGCCGTTTGCTAGACAGCCACATGGCAAATCATTCAATCCCTGCCGGTTTGTCGGAGACTTCCAGTACTGAATTATCCTCATAAAATGTTATAAGTGACTCCACGGGTTATTCCGTGAGTTATGAGATATAACAACATTTCGGTATGAAGTCTGTGGCGTCAAAATTACGGTAAATGCTAATTAACTTCAGACCTTTGAATGTGGTTGTGCGTTGATTACTTCTGAATGCGTTACACCGGCTTCATGCTTACATATTCAGTTCGCAGCCGTCGTAATACCATAAAAAATTACCTTCGCGTAGAAGCGTATAACTTTATATATAAGATTCACGCTCTCCTTGTTTATGTAGACAGGTTTTCGCCAAAATATTTTTGATACTTTGTACGTCACCAAAATTTTTGTTATTATTAAGTTATTCCCTGTTTCGAATGTCCTCTCCAAATGTAAGCTTAGCCGATATAAATATTGAAATTGTAATCTCCTGTACGTATGTAAATGGAAAATATAAAATAAACAACGTTTTCATATTTTCTTACTTTCCTCAACGGTCGGCTAGTAATTTGATTTACTGATGCTGAACTGCATTGGATTGAGTAAAAAAATAATAAATAAAAAAAAAATCTTAGGTTTGTAGTATTCTATTTTGAAATAAAACTGTGAGGGTTCTTTTTTTTTGAGGTACGGAGCCCTTACAATGAGGGCACGAGACATGAAGGTTATTATAGAACTAAATTGATTGTTTTTATTTGAGAGAATTTAATTTGTGGTCTAGTGATGTAGCGTTGTGAGAGATTACTTTCGATTTGACAGTACTTAATATTCGTACACAGCTGGTATGGCTCGAGATTAAACAAGATGTCGTCATGGCAGAGAAGGAATTGTTTTGTAATATTAGTTATTGGTAGGAGCTGATTTAGTCCTAATATTATACATAAATGGTGTAGGAAAACATCGTGAGATGCATGCCTCGTGAAATCTGCCAACCTGCACTAGACCAGTGTATTGGACTCTTATAATAAAAGTAGTCATGTATGATGAAGGCGTATTTTCGTTTTTTTTGTGTTCCTACGAATATGTAAAAGAGTTTGCTCCACTTTCGATACGTCCTCAACACTGTACAACTTTCTGCTCCGATATCGAAGCGGTGTGAATGTAACCATATTGTTTTGTCTTTGACTACGTTTTTACAAAATGTTTTAGGGTTCCATACCTCAAAAGAAAAAAGGAACCCTCATGCGGTTTTCACCAATAGAAGGGTGGATTACTTACGTAGAAATTTAATATTTAGGCTTATAATTTATGACCAAACACGACGAAGCCGCGAGGCGGGTTGTTAGTACCTTCATAAATATCAACAAACATATTTTTAAGATTAACTTTGCAATAGTTTGAACGATATTTAGCTCAAAGTTTATATTAAAAGGTCCATAAAATTGATATATCTATTAACAGGTTGTAAATCTGTCGCTGAACTCTACCACAACAACTTCCTTTCAAGTTTATTTTTACGACTGGTCTGCGATTTATGAGCGGTCCACACTTTTTATATTGCACTACGAAGTGTTTCCGACATGTTGTGGTTGAACTATCAATTTGATCAGTTAATCAGATTTCTTCGTTCCCTCATTGCTGAAGTTCGTGACCACGTATAACACATCTCCAAGCTATGCGGTATTCAGAGGTGTTGATCCCCCGGTTTCCCCTGCTGCCTCCGACTGCCTTCTTTATAGCGTCTGAACATCTCGCCGGCGCTCTACCTTGAGCAAGTTTAACCTTAACATCAAATAAAGCAAATTGTAATTAGTCAAGAAAGTAGCTAAGAAGGCAACAAGTATTTATAGCTACAGTGTAGTTGCACCTACCTATACCTATAACTATAACCTATATTTAACGACACTTTTGTAAATATTCTCGTAATTGTATTTTGTTTCATATTTTTAACGAGTTGTTACATCACATCAAAATCAAACACTACATACTCGTAAAACTCGTTTCAATATTACAAGCGATGGAAGGAAATTATTTTTTTGTATCGTCGGCAAAACGAGCAGACTAGCCACCAGAAGGTAAGTAGTTTTCGCCGCCGATTGGCACCTGCTACAGCAGAGGATTTGTCGATGAACAATGCTTAACAAAAAAAAGGAAGGGGACTGAGGGAGAAAATGGACTCTCGGCGCTCCACGCTCACCGAACGAAACGCAACCGTATGAGTCATCACGAAAAATATCGTTATCTATTACTTGATACTCAAAACAAGTAGATCTGTCAAATTTCATAGTCAAACTTAGAGGTCGTATTCGTTGCTGGCAATCAAAGGCATTTTATGAGAATGTTTCCAATACCCGCTAGCTTAGTTCTTTTAAGCTTTGCAACTAATTTTGGAGAACATACCATCACGCCTGTATTCCCCGGCAGGGTTAGGCAGAGGTGTACTAATGTACACCCACATTTCGCCGGTATGTTTAGGTCCCATGTAATAGGGGACGAGCCTATTGCCATTAACCGGGCACGAATCCAGACTCCGAGCTGCTACTGGGAATTTAATAGAAAACCCCAATAACACTTTACTCGACCTGGGGATCGAACCCAGGACCTCTAGCGTAGCAGTCGCGATTGGGACCACTAGACCAACGAGGCAGTCTTTTGGAGAATTCTATAAAAAATCATGTACGCACGGCTACACATCAAGCTATACAAAACCAGTATAGGCTAGCCTTGAATTATGCGGAAAGCTTTTACAATGAGAGGTCAGTCTAATCTAGTTTTGTATAGCTTGACGTGTAGTCGTGTGACAAGTACATTGTACCCGTGCCTTGAGTCTCTAGTACTGAACAAAATAATTAAATGTGGTCAAGGAAAGAAGTTTTTACGTCGTCTCCGTGAGCAATGTCTGGCAACTTTTATTCGCATTTTATTTGGGTCGTCGTGCAATTTTTATGCAACACGAAGATTAAATTTTATTCACGCGCCATTTTTAACCCCGACGCAAAAACAACGGGGTGCTATAAGTTTGACGTGTCTGTGTGTGTGTGTGTGTCTCTGTCTGTCTGTGGCATTGTACCTCCCGAACGGATGAACCGATTTTGATTTTGGTTTTTTTGTTTATAAGGTGAATTAGTCGGGAGTGTTCTTAGCTATGTTTGATGAAAATCGGTCGAGATGGAATGCAATTGTCGGGGGTTTTTTTAATTTTAAATTATTATATAAAAGGCTTTAGTTAGCACCCACTATGATAAATCATCCTCCTAGCCTTTTCCCAATTACGTTCGGGTTGGCTTCCAGTAACCTGATGCGGCTAAATATCAGTATTTTACACGAAGCGAATGCCATCAGACCTCCGCAACCTAATTTCTGGACACCACTGATATTCGAAGGATAATCTGGTTGTAAGGCTTTTGACTTCTACTAACGATTGTCATAGGTGTTCATAACAACTGTGACCTACGACTTAACGTAATATTTAGCTGTATAGTAACGTACCTATAGTAAGGGATTTCCCTCCGGCTCTCTTTATCTTTATGAGCCTATCTGGAATTCACACGTGTTCAGATTTAATTGGTTTTCATTTACACGGTAAATACTGATTTCTGACACTTCACGAATATTATGTAGACAATGTAATTTTTTTAATAAGTATTTAACGAAGTCTGAAAAAAATATTTTCAATCAACTACAATTTTGGTTAAGTTATTTGATTTATGCGTTTGAAGTATAAATTGATTCTCCCAGTTGCCTCCTAGTTGCAAAAATACATAATATAGTAAAATGCAATTAAGTTTATTTGCGAAACCAGTCTGAGTGCATGTATGACCTGCCTATATTCGGTTGAGTAGTCGTGGGGCGACGGGGCGGGCGCGGTGGCACATGCAAAATGATTGGCCCTTGTTATTTGATTTGCCCGACCTGGTTGCCAGCACCCGTTCTGCATCGCTGGCTCGCTGCTCATTCTGTTTGTGTTGCTTTATTATGTTAGTTTGCCCTCTTTATGTTTCAAATTCCAATATAACCATAACTTTGTTTCCTTTGAATTATGTACATCGCATCATTAGTCTAGTCCTAAGCGGGACCGCTACGCGAACTCCTCTGGTGGAACAAAAGGTTATGGGGTTTTTTAGGAAATTGTTAGTAGCAGCTCAGAGTTTGAATTTATATCCGGTTAATGGCAATATGCTCCCCAATTAAATTGTACTTTAACATACGATGATATGCAGGCATGTTTGGTATGTTAGGTACCTATGTGTCTTATTTCACTTCAATTATGTAAAGGATCTTGTTAATTTATAATTTACTATCGCGCCTGTAATCTTCGAAGAATCAGACAAAAGTACACCCACGATTCGTCTGCAAGATTTAGGTCATATGAAGGTAACCTTAATAAAATTGCCAGTAACCGGCTCTAAAATCCGAGCCACTACTAAGAAATTAACAAATAAAACCCAGTAAAACACTTAATTACCTGCGCGTCAGTTACGAGCGGCTAACTTTTGACACGCACAGTTATTTCGAATGAACTGAAGTTTGATTATTACCATTTTTTAATACCTACCTTCACCCTTGTATTACCCGAAGGGTTAGGCAGAGGCGTACTAAATGTACACCCACGCTTCGCCGGTATGTTTAGGTCCCATGTACTAGGGGGCGAGCATATTGAAATTTCTTTTAAGTTAACATGCATTGCAGACCACGGTACATTGAGCCCAGTGATTAATTTATAAAACTTAAAATAGAAACCAAATAAAAGGTCCATCTCGGGAACTTTAGAGCTTTTACATTTACATTTTCATTTGTTGTTAAACATAAAATTCTCAACCTCGCCATTTACAACACTTAGGCGATTTTAAGATGGCAGAGGAAATTAAGAAATTTCCTTGTTCGGTGAGATTTTATATTTAAAAGCTGGGAGAAGGCATTGAGGGGAGAAGACACGGTCGTTACACTCATAAATTGCAAAACATTATAAATACAAAATTTCACTATTTCTCGGATACAGAACAGCTAAAAATTTAAACTGCCTCATTAGTTTAGTGGTCCTAAGTGCGACTACTTCTCTCGAAGTTTTGGGTTCGCCTCCTATTACATGGGACCTAAACATACCGGCGACGAACTGTGAGAACACCACTGCCTAACCCTAATATGTGTGATTGTTTGCTATAGACGCAAGTCTTCGTATGTGGATTTTTTTTTGAAAATTCACTGACTGACGAGACACGCTCTCGTGCAGGTGTCCAGTGTTTAATAAAAGATTAAATTAAATTAAAGATTATTATTTGCACATATTGTACGTATTCCTTACAATGTACAAAACAATTGTGTTTTATCGGTCGCAAGTCTTAAAGTATTTCCGATCAAATTGCGTTCAGTTGGTGTAGAATCACGTTACTTAGTTGCTGTAGGTCAACGGGTAATGGGTCACGCGCGAACCAGCACAATTAGCTCAGTGCGGTAGTGGTGTTGCTGTAAAAATGCGAATCTGGAATAGGCGAAATAATCTACTTTAAAACCAAAGTAGTTTGGTTTTTGTCGAACTGTACATTACACTAATATGAAAAATAATCAAAATATTTCAAAGTGGTTCTGACTTAAAATTCGTACCCATTGAAAGTTGCAGAATCACAAATAGCTAGTTTTAAATAAGTATCTATAGATTTAGGTTTCCTGATATCATAGTAATTGATAACTGAACAGATAAATCGATTGCTAAAGACTAGGCAGAGCGACTACAACACAAGCGACGACGTCACAAGACGCTTGCTATGAATACTGTAGTCACCAGGAATTGTTACTGTTTTCCTATATTACAGTGACATCAGCTATCCGGTGGCGAACTGATTCGCGCCCGATTGCACACCGCTCCAATACCGAGCCACTGTGCAAATTACTGTAGTATCTTATTTGGTCATATTGCACTGTGTGGACAGCTTCGTTAGCAAATAAAAACATTCTGCTCGATTGGAAATATGGCACACAAACATCAGCTAGCTTACGGTTAGAGAACTAGGTATGCTATATCTACATACCTTATATTATATTAACAACCAAACAACAAGGATGATTGTGAAGCTTAAATCTTAAAATTATTTATTTAGTATCTTGGATCGTGCCAATGTAGGAATTTGTAACCAATTTAATAAAGTTGTCTGTTTCTTTATACTCAATTTCAATATATTAATTAGTATCTATAATTAATATCGATATTCATTTAAATTACCTACTGAACTTCAGTTAAACCCTCATGAGCTACGCTGTTTCCGTATAGAACTGAAATCTTACAGAATTAGTGCTGAAGATATAATTATGCGGTTGAGCAAAGCATTCATAGCGCATTCATAGCGCATATCATTACTCTGGGATTAGCGACAAACCCTTAGTGCAGTAGAATTTAGTAGATAATTCATAGAGGGATAACTCACAAACACCGTCTGTTTGAGTAGTTGCTACGTGATCCCATACCAAAGCAGTAAGTTTAAACTTTAATGCGCTTGCAACGCTTGCAGTCCTGGATTTAATACGAGTAGCAAGTCAGCGGTGAATACGTCCGAAGGATAATATTATGTATGCACGATGAAATTAATTGCATTTAAATCCCATTAATATGTCCATATTCATAAGCCCATTAATCATTGATACTAAAATTGACGTTATGATGTAAATTCGTTGTTCGGGATTGTCAATAATAATTAATTTGATGAAATGCATTTGAGCCGTTTGTAATTAAAATTAATTTTAAAGTAGGCATTAATACTTAACAATAACAATCAGCATTTCTTCACATTGATTGAGAAACTTTTGGTTGGTTTCCCTTACGAAACCAACCAAACGCTCACACTTAGGAACGAATGCCCACGTGATGGCCTGTAATTGTGTTGTTGGTGTGCAATAAAGTGTATATAAATAAATAAATAAACGATAAATATCTATAAATACTTCTTCTGTAAGAGTATTTGAATTAGTCAAAGTACTATGTACCGTTAAGAACTGAGGAAAAAATAGGACTATCGTGACGTTCCAAAGGCACGAGAGATCTGAAAGATCTCTCGTGACTTTGGAACAGGATGCCTTGCCAGGATGACAATCTTGAGAAACTTATCGGCAGAATTTTGATATTAAATAATGCCTTCATGTTGCTCCAGGGAGGATGGAATCCCCGATAATTCGTAAATGTGATGAAATTTTATAAATTTCCGATAAAATTTCTTAGAAAAAAAAGAAACATAACATAAATTCCTCCTTTCTTAGAAAATAAAGAAACATCTGTTTAGCAAAGGGCACTTCTAAGTATAAACACATTAAAGGTAGAACCTTATTTTATGCCAATATACAAATGGCATTCATAAGTACCTTGCGGTATGAATGATATGTCTGTAGGTAGGTACTATTAGCGCGGTATCTTATTTTTATGTATATTTTGAATTGAATATTACTGCTGGTAACAGTTTAATATTTGAGGATTTTTTCACAGGAAAAAACATAATATAAGCTGATTTGTACAATGTGATAACATTATTTTGATGTATGCGTAAAACAACTACAGGCCAATCTCGCTGGCGACGGTGATTGCGAAGGTGCTGGATAGTCTGCTTGATTGTCAGCTTAATAAGCATATAGATCTGCACGAGGCCCAGTTTGGTTTCAGAACTGGGCAATCGACAGAAACTGCAATATTGCGACTCAAGCATACTGTCCAGTACTATGTTACTAGGAAAACACCTATATACGCCTGTTTTTTGGACTTGTCGAAGGCATTTGACCTAGTATCCTACAATGTGTTATGGAATAAGCTCCTAGGTGAAACCAGCACCCCTAAGGACATAGTAGGTATATTAAAATATTGGTATGGCAACCAAATCAATAATGTTAAATGGGCGGGCTCATACTCGGCAGACAATAGGTTGCAGTGTGGGGTAAGACAGGGAGGCCTGACTTCACCCCGACTCTTTAACTTATATATAAATGGTCTGATAGATGAGCTAAGCAGCACCGGAGTAGGTTGTTCAATAGATGGTGTATGTGTTAATAACATTAGTTACGCAGATGACATGGTGCTGCTTAGCCCATCTGTCAAAGCCCTCAACAGGCTCTTAGGAATATGCGGGAGGTATGCGGAGGCCCACGGTCTTAGGTACAACTGCAAGAAAAGTGAACTGCTTATATTTAAGGCAGGGAATAAAAAACCTAAAGCTGTTCAACCGGTTAGTCTTGCAGGAGTACCCTAAGCAGAGTGTCGACTTTCAAATACTTGGGACACTGGGTCACCGAAGACCTTTCGGATGACTTAGATATTGAGAGGGAACGTAGGGCACTGTCAGTAAGATGCAATATGCTGGCTCGCAGGTTTGCAGGGTGTACGAAGGATGTCAAGATAGCTCTGTTCAAGGCCTATTGCCAGACTTTTTACACCTGCTCCCTGTGGGTCCGTTATACGCAAAGGTCTTTCAGTGCCCTACGGGTCCTGTACAATAACGGGTTTCGGATGCTGTTGGGGCTGCCTCGTTTCTGCAGCGCATCGGGTATGTTTGCAGAAAGTAGGACGGATTGTTTTAGAACAATAGTGCGGAAGAGAGTGGCCACCCTGATGCGTCGTGTGAGAGACAGTACCAACAGCCTTCTTAACACGATACTGAACAAATTTGAATGCCCAGTTGTAAGGCACTGGAATTGTGTGCATGGCTCCAGGCCAGCAATATTTAATATAAAATAAAATAAATATTCTTACTAACATAGTTTCTAAGCACTACTAACACACTATGGATGTATATCTGAAATAAATAAATAAATAAATAAAAAAAAAAACAATGATACTCGACCATTGAAGTTAGGAAGATTGCTTTTTTAATTATTATTGCTGTTTTTTTATTTTAATAAAGTATCGGTAATGTGTGCCTAAATTGTAACAAAAAAATAATTTTATCTTTAATAATTATATTAATTATCTATCTTTTAATTATATAAGTACTTCAAGAAAATGCTAAAATTGTATCCTTTCTAAATATACGAGTATATAATGCAGAATTATATCAGATACCTACGAAGAAGGTAAGGTACATGGAGTAATGACGGTTTTCTAAAAGAAAGATTGTTTAAAAGTTCATCATGGAAATAAAGATGTTGGTCTACAATTGAATCGGCATACGTAATACAACATCAAATACATGTTTTCCAATACCGCAAACAAAGAGAATTTTTGCCCCTTTTTGAACTCAGTAAAAAGGTATATACCTAGTGTTCATTTTCTGAACAATGTTTTGTTGCAATCATCATATGTTCTGTTTTGACGTATTTTTTTCACATTCAAAGAAGCAACGGTACAGTAGTTCATGTCTGTTTGTACTGTCTGTCAGTTTGTCTCAATTAAACAATAATATTGTTGGAAATCTGAGAAACGTGTATATTTTAAGATACGTCTGGAAAGTATGGATGGTATGACTCAGTTCATTAAATTTGCACGGAAACTTGAATCCACTTGTACCTAACATTTATTGTACCTAACTACTTTCTTAATTCTTTTGCATATCAGAAGAGTATTTGCAATATGAGACCTATCAATTTCGAGATGACAGCGCGGGGGTGAAACCACTAGTATTGTTGGCTTCGCTAACAGCTGAACGTCAGGCAAGCCGAAACTGGAACGATGTGGAGTACGGAAGACCGTCCATTTGAGTAATAATTATAAGGCTAACTCGATAGTCTAAATTATGTTTAATACTTATGGGTATTTTAATTGTTTCAGAATTTCCTATTAAAATAATATAATCAAGATTCCCTACCTGCTTAGAGATAAACGGCGATTCGATCGCTTTAACCCATAATAATAGCTTAAATTATAAAAATAAAATTGTATTTAAAACTGACGGATACTTTCAGAGAACTAAACGAATTTAGTGTAAATGTTTAATTAATTAATAGAGATAATTATATGCAAATTGAAATGATTCTAACAACAGATTTCTCATCATTTAAAACCAGGCATTACCTACCTACAGTCATTAGTGTGTAAAACATAATACTTAATACATTCCCTCTCCCGAGAAGTGTAATAAATTCATTGGCAGGCTACATACATGCCAAGGCTGTATACAAGAAGAACGTGTGCGTGTCTCTTTCCCGGAAAAATAAAACTAATTTGTCTTCTAACAAGTCTCATTAGCTGGCATTACTGTTCATTCAATCAGTGCTCTAAAGAAAACACCCATATAATACTACCTACTCGTTTCACAAAGTACTCGTAGTTACAAATTATGCACTCTGGTCTGTACCAGAGTGCATAATTTAAACGTTAATTAAGTTATTATTAAGTTAATTAAGTTTTTAATTTTAACCCGTGCGCATATTGCCTGTGACTGTTCACAGGCAATATGCGCACGGGTAATATAAGTAAAAAATTATTTAAAACATTGACAGTGTAGAATTGTCTGTAAATATCTATTTAAAAAAAAAACAAATTATCTACTACAGGTCTTAACGTAAAAATTCCTATACAATAAAGCATTTTCAAACTGCCGCTGATTTCGGAGTAAGTACTTTGATCTATTATAAAAAATAGCACCAATATGTGATAGTCCACTTGTAATCTCTTTTCTTGAATTAATTAGTGTTGACATGAAATTTTTTGCCTTCCCTTGCCATAAAGTAATGGCTACGAGATTTGTGAAATTTGCCATGACTATGAAGGGCTGTCGACCGTTCACTGGACCGCTGTACTCTAAATGACCTCAGTAACTCCATAAAAAAAAAGTGAGGGTATGTAACACGTAAATTGTATTGCACGTGACTGTACTCTGTAGGCGACTTGCGTGTTTTCTTAAGAGTTATCATTAACGTGACGAGTGACGCAGTTCACGATAACGATTCACATTCACTTTGTTGTATTAGTATTCTTGCATCGTGCTAATTTCCTAGAAAAACATGCACTGCATGAAGATTTATTATATGTATATAGAAACTTTAATTAAAATGTACTTCAGGCGACCGTATTATAGTGACGTAATTAGTTCAGCGAATATAACGACCTTTAATTTCCAAGAAGTACTGATTTATTACGTAAACGTTATTCAGTTGAACATTAAATTTCGATAAATGGTTTGATAAATCATTATAATAATATCCTCAAATATGCTTACTGCGATTTTTCATTCTTTTCTAATCACAATTTAAAATATCATCACATTTCACTTGGACAAAATGCGCGATTTTTATTTTGTCTATCTTCGTCCAGGATTTTCTATCTTCATACCACGATGGCAAAAACCATTCGAGATCATGTCGCCAACGTCTCCTCATCATTGTCATTAGTACTTAATAAAGAATTTTGTAATAAATAAAGTTCCATCCGGCCAATGCCAAACCCATTCATCCAAAAAGTGATGCTCCAGGACATAAAAACCCTAGAGTAACAAACAAACAATTACATAAACAAGTAATTTCCTAGTTAATCTGTGCAAAATCAAATATGTACTCGTACAATTGTACATTAATGATGTAACAGAGCTGAAAACACGTCGTCTTGATTAAGATTTGCTATACATTCGCGTGTAATCAAGCGTTTTCTTTACTATATGTAGCGACTAAGATTTGTAAGGAGTACAGAATAATTTTTTATGAATACATTTGTGCGTGAGAAGTATCAATCTATTATATAAAAAACACATTGTACTCTTAAAAATAGGTAATACATAATAATATTTATCCCGATTGTGCCCTATTTATGAAAAGGCCTTGAATATAACCCGTTAAAATCCGTAAAAAGCAGTTAAACTCCAAATTACAGATGTGGGAACAACTTGCTCAAAATTTAAAATTATCTTATTCAATTAATAAGTCCAACAAGTGCATCGACACAAGAAGAAAAAAAACAAACATGCTAGTATTTTTCTTGGCACGAGTACCTCGAACGTTTGAAGCGGCATAATCAGATTATGTGGTGCGGGTGTTGTGTTGTGATAATATCAAAGTCTGTTTATCATGGCGAGTGTGACCGGCGGCGGAGGCCGTCGCGGAAACTCAATGCCGCTCGCAGCAACAGGTTGTCTATGTCTTATGATCACCTACATTTGTACAAGGTAGATACTTTGAACATAAAGGATTTCCACTCGTAGCTAGTTCAGCTTGTAGAAAATAAGGGCGTTTTTAATCAAAAGCCGAGAGTGATTTCATTATATGATTTTGTAGGAGGATGATGGAGATAATTAAAATCACCACCTTTGCTTAGCAATAAACTGGCCTTTGACAGATAAATGATGATTATTAGAATAACTAGGTATTAACCCTTTACAAGGAGTTTCACTCAAGGCATCGCAAAATTGAAATTTCTATCTTCTTACACTCATATCGATTTTTAAAGGTATGTTCTATAAATATATATTATGTCTATATATTTTCAGGCAATCTTAAGATTAGCCCAGCGAGTAATGCTGTTAAACTTGGTAATGACCGGATAAAAAAACAGAAACCGCGGGGCATCGCGAGTACTTAATAATATTCACTCAATTTTCAATCTAAAAACAGTATAGTTAAATTCAAATTAATGTGGAAATGACGATGTGTAAATATGTCAATATATCTACACCTACAAAGATACATAAACGTAAATTAACGTCTCATTACCGAGCTAAAGGGTGTTTTCACTTTGATGTTCATGCAAGAAGACGAGAAATGTAATCACGCTCAAATGTCGACTGAAATCACAGCATGAAGTTCTGAAAGCTAGCTATGAAGTCATTCCTTCGATATGCAACCAGAGTTGATCTAATCCAATCGTAAGCAAGTTGGGATTATAATATTAGCATGGATAATGCATAAAAAATACAAAAAGATAGTTTTCTTGGTCCTCTAAGTTATAAATTGATACTCTTGTGAGACAGCTATAGGGTTGCCACCTTTTTTTAGCGCGAAAAAAGTTTTTTTTTTTTTTTTTTCATTTTTGTAGAACAAAAATAAAGTACAGTAAATATTGGAGTTGTAGATTATAAAGTAGGTATGCCTACAATAAAAAGAGGACAATACCCTATTTTTGAGAACGGGTGGTAACCCTTACTAGATCTACAACACAAATCACTATTACACGTTCTAACGTAACAGAATCATAATGAATCTCAATGAACTCGCACTCCTACGCAGAGCATGCACTCTGTTTTATTATTACAACACATCGTTTTAATGATAAAAACACACAACTGCTTCATTACTGATATGCCAGAGGTCCTGATGAAGTTGTGTCGACTGCCTCGTTGGTCTAGTGGTCCCAATCGCGACTGCTACGCTAGAGGTCCTGGGTTTGATTCTCAGTTCGGGCAAAGTGTTATTGGGTTTATCTATGAAATTCTGAGTAGCAGCTAGGGAGTTTGGATTTGTGCCTGGTTAATGGCAAAAAGCTCACCCCTATTACATGAGACCTAAACATAATAACGAAATGTGGTTATGTTATGTTAAGTAGGTAATACAAAACATTTTCAGACTTGCAAAGAACTTAAAAGTTTCAAGTAGGGAAAGGTGAAAATACATGTAATTCGCCTCAGTTGCCTTATTATGTTCTTAATGACATTCTCTTTTGTTCTTAACTAAGTGTAGCTACTTGTGAAGTTTAAGTACAACAAGAATACCGAGATCACATCTCACCAGTCATTTGGAATTAACTTGGTCACATTTCCCGCAAATCATTCTCTGGTGAATTAACAAAGTAACACTCAGAAACGTTCGAAATGTGGCTCATTTTCATTTTAATTAAGCGTCACTGTTGTTCGAATAAAACAGAAACCGAGTTGAGGTGTTGTTTTGCGGCTTGCAGGTACGTTTTTGTACGTTGAGAACGGAAAAACAACTTGAGATTTCCCCAGGGTCGACTGAGCTCCGACGTTCACTGCAAATATTTGACCGCCTGCGTCGATCGTAGCCAGGACAGCTAAAATGTTTGTGCATGGATGGATAAACAGGATGGCCATGAAAACTGGACGTTGGCTTATTTGTGTGGTTTTGAATTTAAAATTATATTGTGATTTTTTTAAATTGCGGATGCTGTATTTCTATTCAACTAACTATTGAAAATGTCGTGCATATCTTTTATTGATAGTCCATATTAGTCCATAGACATTAGTCCATAGGTATATCTCCATTTGCTACTTATCAGTGTTTATGTTTTTATTGTTGATAATTGTCTAAATAAATAAATAACTGGATGAAAGGGCATAATACTAATATTACAAAAAATATACTATCCATTTTAGACTTTTAACGGTCTGAAATTGTGAACACCTAGATTCTGTAAACTACAAAATGTTTTTTATTTGACATTTATTCAGCAATTATTGAAAAAAAACATAAAAAGCACTAACATAACCCATCTAATTCCTGTTATAATAAATAGCATATCGATATCAGGTGTAGGTACCGTTGCATGGACATGTATGTCTAAAATCTTTTACATATTCACAAGTGACATTTCATGTAACTAATACATAAAATTATAACCAGGATAACATAATATTATTGTGGGACTGAGTGAATATCAAACGAAATATTTGTAACGATGACCTACTTTCGACTCGCACCGATGTAAGCTACCTTTCGTGACGCAATGCGTTGATAAAAATATTGTTTACAATTTCTGTTGTTCGATGGAGGTTGGTATGTGTAATTAAAACATACCCAAAGAGTAGAATAATATACTAGGAAAAGAGAGCCCTCTCAGCAATATTCGTGTCACCACTCACCACAACTGACATTTGTTGAACACTAAGGCCATCTTTTGACGTTTCCCATGTACTGATTGTTTTATATAGAGAGATATATATGTACGTATCTACGTATATTATATATTAATATATATATTAACCTATATTAGGTTTATATACTTCTGTATGTGGTCATAGTGCATAAAAAAAAACAAGTTTTTCAGAAATTTCTTTATTTCGGTGCTTTATAATATTTGTTTTTCATAATAAATTTACGCCACTACAATTACGTCCATTGCATTATTAGTCCTCATTTTACCGCACAGAATTCGATTAACACTTTTGCACTAACTGTAAATCAATATATTTACTTTGTCTTTGTGTGTTTCACATCGAAAACTTACAACTTAACACAATTTCTGAATAATAACGCACAAAATATCACGAAACAGTGACTGAAGTTGAGAGAAAACAACCAAACTTAACAACCACCATATTCCACATAATGTCGATAAAACAGTAACACTAGTACCAATTCTTGGAATAAGCTCCATCCATGGTACTATGAGGCACAACGCAATGAAACTTATTTTTGTTTTATGGGATTTATCGAGAGATAGCACTACTGCCTACACAATAAGTATCAAATATAGAAGTGTCCAGCCCCTGAACATACCGTAGATTTTTTACGTGCCAGAAATTCTCTATTTTCCTTTTAAAATTAAGAATTTTTGTCATGACGAAAATCTGAGGAATGTACAAGAAAGAAACTGTTATTTTATACACATTTTGAGGAAAACTAACGTAATGAGTATTGAATGATCTTGTCATGAATCAATGATATTTTTTATTGTTCAGAACAATTTATTTTTATATAACAATTACGTTTTGTAGTTAGTAGGTTTAACATACCATCAAGATTGTATTCATAAAAGGGTTAGGCAGAGGCGTACTAATGGTCACCAGCAGTTCGCCGGTACGTTTAAGGCCCAAATAATAGAGGGTGAGCCAATTGCCATTAACCGGGCACAAAGCCAAACTACTAAGAATTTCATAGAAGTACCCAATAACACTGCTCGACCTGGAAATTGAACCCAGGACCAGGTATGGCAGTCGCACTTATGGGTAAAAGACTAATGAGGCAATTAGTAGGTTACTTCACTCATATTTAATACAAGGTAAAATGTTCCTTACGTCTTGGGACTACACGTAGTTTCATTATAAAGCTCACTTTGCAAGGAAATTAATTTATCTAAGATACTATTATGTTGTTGCATATTAATTATTGCTGTTATTTTCTTAGTTAGTATACTAAATCTTATTTATTTTAATTAAAGTGTGACCCATTTCAGTATAAGTCTTTTATAGTAAAAAAACATAACATACCATTACGCCTGTATACCCCGAAGGGTTAGCCAGAGGTGTACACCCACATTTCGCCGGTATGTTTAGGTCCCACGTAATAGGGGGCGAGCCTATTGCCATTAACCGAGCACAAATCCAGACTCCGAGCTGCTACTGGGAATTTCATAGAAAAACCCAATAACACTTTGCTCGACCTGGGAATCGAACCCAGGACCTCTAGCGTAGCAGTCGCGCTTGGGACCACTAGACTAACAAGGCAGTCTAGTAGTAAAAAAACAACCTAACATAGGTAATTAAAATAAGTCCGGCCAGAGGATGTCGCTACACTATATTAATATTATAAAATCATTTAAATTTCCGCTTCTCGCTATTGAGTTCTGATTGTGGTGCAATGTAACTATTTAGAACAACGAAAATAGCTTTAGATAAATAAAGCTAAAGATAATATCGAATAAAAATAAAGAAATTTCTTTCACAGAAACATGGAGAGAAAAAGTCTTGCAGTAGAATTATTTATTATATTAAAATGCGCAAATTGCAGTCTGTAATAGACTCTCTTAACAACCGTAGTATCGAATTGTCATTTCCCCAGCAATTTCACTGGCTACATTGCCCTTGCAACTGGAATAAAATTATGTTAGCACATTATTACTTAGCCGGCTATATAAGGCAGTTACAACACAAACGGCATAATACAAATAAAAGTAAACATAATTCATATTATTAGGAACAAAATTTGTTTTTTTTAAATGCCAAATATAAACATTAACCTCGCAAAATACAACTTCATCTGGACGTAATATCCCGTGAAATAATACTCGTATAATGTTGGTCAAACCAATAAGTTTATTGACTATCGTTATATACTTTCAACAGGTAGTCTCTATCGCGTCGACTCCTGTTTGAAACAGCACCTACTCACGGTACGTCGGTACGATAGCACGGTAATGTCCATGAAACGTATGAATACGTAATTGAGTCGTCGTGATTTGTACCGTCACATGCAACAGGGTACGGTTTTTGAACAAGGGTTGTATTACATAAGTGTTTTTATATTTTTTTATTGTCCGATGTAGTTTCGAATGCTTAGGTACTTATAATTAAGAACTGCATCATTATTCGTTTCCCGGACGGGCAAAGCGTTATTGGATTTTTATATTAAATAAGAAATTTACAGCAGAAGCTAATAATTTTAGGCCACTTAATGGTTATAGGCCATCATTAACTAACTACTAACTGGCTCATTTTAGGAAAGACCTAAAGTGTTTAAAAGATTATTACAAGTTTATTATTTATCGCAAATTTTGACACTTCTCATTTGAATGACAACTATTTCATAACTCGGGAATGTTCACAAAACGTATGAATACTTAATTGCTTCCGACATGGCTGTGATATAAACTATCACATGCAACAAGGCTAGTTGCTTTGTAACATTATACTAAACAATTGGGCTGTGTATTGTGACTAGGATGTAGGTATTATAAAGGTGTATGTAGATCTATATGCATATGTATGTTAAGTGTGCATGTTTTGCGAACAACATGAATGGATTTGTGTATACATTAGACCGAATACTGCTGCCAGTTATTTGACAGACTACGTTAACATTTAGGTTATATTGCCATGGTTCTCTCAGAGTAAGAAGTGTTAGTAAATTAGATTAGTTTTAAGTACAATATATTATCTTACCATGTAGGTGTAGGGTCACGGCTTTTCTGCTACTGAATTTTATAAGAGGTAGAGGAAATATGTATTTGCATTTTTCCTCATGACTTACACAAAAAGTCAAAAGTTCAACACATGAATTGTCAATTCGTCATAGAGAAAGGTAAAGGAAATTAGGAGCTTAAGTGTGATTGGGCGGGCCATGTTAGCCGAATGCCATATGAGCACCAGATCAGCAACTAAATGAGATGATCCGGCCGGACCATATAATTGATGACTAAATGATCTGGTATCGTTCAGGCTGGTCTCTTGCAATAGATATCATTAACAGAACTGGTGAGGCCATCACTAAAATTTTGCTATACTAATGAAATATTTGTCTCTAACCAGCTCATAATCCACTTAGAAAGTTGATAATAACTACTCCATTTTTGACGAAAATTAAATAATTAATTACTTTATACTCGTAACAAAGCTATTTACGAACTTCAAATTATTCAATGATTCCTAATTAAAATGGAAATTGTTAGTGGGAATTTGGTATAGAATTTAGAACATCTCAGAAGAAACATTTTGTTAAATATTTCTTGTGATTTTTTTAATATACAACAAAGAGGTAAGGTAAGAAAAAAGGCGCCATTGTTCTTAATTAGCTCCGTTACACGTGGCGTGGTACGTTCACGACTTAAATACCTAATTGTTTTATATTCTCCCAATCGATACAGTTACTTTCAACGTTATTTTTACGCCCTGATCCCTTGAGTGATATACGAGCGAAACTTAAATAGGAACGTTTAAACTTAAAAAGTATCGTCACGAACAAACGTAAGTCCCACGTATCTGCTACGTTTGCACACAATGAAATCTATTTTTACACTTTGGTGCACTGTGTATCCATTCGACGAATATATAAATATTGTCTTTTAACAATGTACAATTTAATTTGGTTTTTATGTTGTGTGTTTTAACGAACATGTTTCTAGTTTCGCAATTAATGGATCCGTAATGAATAATTACATAGAAAGTAAGTTTAGGTCGCGACTCATGCATGTAAAATTTAAGTTTGACTGTAGTACTGGGTACTGGTTTTTAACTGACTTAAAAAAGATTGAGGTCCTCAACTTATCTAAATGTAGCTTTTTAATATGATTCGTTTACGAAAGTCGTTTATTCATAAACTTATTTTCATCATTCTTTATTGTTGGATAGGTACTTCTAAGATACTCCAATATCAATTTTGTATTTAATCATCAATTTTAAAGGACGGCATAAAATGCATTAAGTTAACTTTTACTGCAATCTGATCAATAAAAATGCGGTAAAAATATCCATTTTGAAATTTAAAGTCTCGTTTAATATGGCAGTTCCAGAATTCAATATCGCATTTTAAATACCTATTTATTTCATACTTTGATCGATTTAAAATTCTACCATGCCTCGTTTGCGAATTGAACTACAAAAAATAAGGAATAACATTGTGATGGTTTAAATAATTAGATAGAAAATTACTGATTGACTAACTAGCGGTTCGAGCATAGAACCAAATCGATAATAATTAAAAAAACCGGCCAAGTGCGAGTCGGACTCGCGCACGGAGGGTTCCGTACCATTACGATTTATGACGTATTAAAAAAAACTATTTACTAGATCTCGTCCAAACCAATTTTCAGTGGAAGTTTACATGGTAATCTACATCATATATTCTTTATAGTTTTATCGTTCTCTTATTTTAGAAGTTACAGGGGGGACACACACATTTTACCACTTTGGAAGTGTTTTTCGCGCAAACTATTCAGTTTAGAAAAAAATGATATTAGAAACCTCAATATCATTTTTGAAGACCTATCCATAGATACTCCATACGTATGGGTTGGATGAAAAAATTTTGAGTTTCAGTTCCAAGTATGGGGAACCCCAAAATTTATTGTTTTTTTTTTTTTCTATTTTTGTGTGAAAATCTTAATGTGGTTCATAGAATACATCTACTTACCAAGTTTCAACAGCATAGTTCTTATAGTTTCGAAAAAAAAGGCTGTGACACGATCGGACAGACAGACAGACAGACATGACGAATCTAAAAGGGTTCCGTTTTTTGCCATTTTGGCAACGGAACCCTAATATTCGATAATTTATCGTATACGGCAGCTTAATACGATCTTGTATTTTAGATATCACCAGAATATCATTAACAGCTGTAATGTAATAACAAACACAAATAATTGTTGTGTTGGTTGGTGGTTACTCTTATCTCATCCAATTATAAAGGTATATGGTGGCTTTTACTTCGCTTCCATATTTGTATAATTATAAATTTTCCAACATTTAATTTAGAAGGTAAACTTGTTGGCTCTTGCGTTGAAGAAATCTGTTTATTATAATTATGAAAGTGTGCATCAGACAATTTGTTGTTCTTTAATAATGCAGACGGCCCGTGGTAGAAATTCAAGAAACAATATTTCCAGACTCGTGAATAAAATGAAATACTAAGTTTGAAGAATTTTATTCACATAGTTCAGTACAATGAGCTTAAATTACTTAATTATAACTTCTAATGGCTAATATTCTAACAATATTAAAGCTTTTTACAGAGATGAACCGAGTATAAAACATGTTTTTATAAAAAAAAAAAACAAATTGACTGACAGTCCTTGATATTATTTGGCGGTTTATTATGTAGTTGCGCTCCATAATACATAATGTTTCATGTACATACATAAATCACAATATATATAGACTTGAGTGTGTAGGAAAAGATGTATGAATGTGGAAGAACTAACAGAAGTTTGCAAGGATCGTAACAAGTGGCAGTCTGAAGTTTTTGTCTACCCCTGAGGGAAATTGCGTGAGTGTATATGTAGATAGACTTATAACTGACTGATACTGATGTTTTACACTTTTTCACACTTGCACAATTATAATACTCAAGAGTTGTCATTAGCTTCTCTGGCATAGGATTCCGCGGGATATTAAATAGCCTTTGTTGATCGGGAATAATGTTAATTTCTAATTTTGAAAGAATTATTTAAATTAGTACACTTATTTCAGAGATCATCGATTAAAAACAAACAAATCTTTCTTTATAATATTACTAGCTGTGCACCGCAGTTTCACCCACTTTGCCTAGTCGTAGCAATCGTCTCGTGATTTTAAATAGCCTTCTATAACCTTCCGCAAGAGTTAGGCTTTCAAATCAAAAAGATTTTTTCATATCCGACTGGTAGTTCCAGAAATTAGCGCGTTGAAACTAACATATAACCTAAGCTTTATTATATTAGTATTAAAGTAATAGTTTGAAACTAAACTACTACGATTGAAAAGTCATTCAGTCGGTTAATAATATTCAATATGTAAACGCAATAAAATAAGTTTTTTCAAATTTGAAATTTACTACGATTTTCAAGCTCGAAAACGATGATTAAGTTTTCGAGCGATTTAAAAAATTAAACCTCTAAGCTTGATAAGAGTATAAAGTGAAACCACACTTATTTCTTTCACCAATTGGAATGTTTGTTTTGGATTAGATTATTTATGACATTTTCAATAGACTGCCTTATTAGTCTAGTGGACTTAAGTGCGACTGCTACGCTAGAGGTCATAGGTTCGATCTCCAGGTCAAGCAAAATGTTATCGGGTTTTTTATGAAATTCTCAGTAGCAGCTCGGAGTCTGGATTTGTGCCCGGTTAATGGCAATAGGCTTGCCCCCTATTACATAGGACCTGAACATACCTACCGGTGAAGTGTGGGTGTGCATTAGTACATCTCTGCCTAAACCTTTTGGGAATACAGGCGTGATGGTATGTTTATATGCTGTTGTGGTAGGGCCACGCTGTTCGCAGCATGAATGGGCCGGCTCGACCGGGGAAGTACCACACTCTCGCAGAAGACCGACGTCCGAGTAGTAGCGTTTCGTTACTGCGCTTCGTTCGGTGAGCGAGAGGGCCGGAGGCCCAATTCCTCCCCCAATCCCCTGCCTTCTCCTTTTCTCCTTCCCCTCCCTTTCCCTAAATAGGCTCGGCAACGCATCTGCAACTCCTTTGGTTTTGCAGATGTCCATGGGCGGCGATGACTACTTACCATCAGGTAGCTCGCCTGCTCGTTTGCCGAGTTATCCCATAAAAAAAAAAATAAAAAAAAAATATGTTATTTTCATTAGATTTTAAATTCTTTACAAGCGTTTCTGTGGGTTGCGTGCACCTACCCGACTCACGCACGAGACTAACTTGTAAAGTGTTTAAATTGTACTTGGGAGAGTTTACCTCTCAATTCACAATATAGCGTGCGTATCTCGGGATCCGCAAACAATACATTTTCTATTGTTAAGCGACTTCTGAAAAAAAAAGAGGTTCTCTATTCGATTTACAACTTTTTTAAAGTGTATATATACTACACGATACCTTCGCCGATTCGACTATTCTTGTTTTTTATTCCAATATGTACCTATCTGAGGAAAGATGTCTTGTTTGTTATCATAAACTATGAAACTTCGAACTTATATTAATTTATTTCCCTAATAGAAAGCTACATTATTCCGCATTAAAATGGGAATTAACATAAACATTATCCCGCAGGATAACCGGGATATAAAACCGGCCAAATCTCTAGTTCTTTAAAAAATACAAACTCATTTCCTTGGATGTATTCTATAGCAAAACAACATTAGGTTAACGTCTATTCTTCTGGTCTAAACACGTTGATAGCTCCAAAGTTACGCCTCTACAGCATCAATTGGAAAGGATGAAAAAGGAGATAGATTGCATCAGCGCATCGTCTAGCACCATTACACATTTTTCAATATCGAGTCTTATTTCAATATCTTGTGAGAAACGATAACCGATAACAAAGAAACGATAACAAATAGCGCAAATGACGTATATTTTATTTAAATCCGAGTTTATCCAGGAAATATTCGTAGAAGATCACTTTTAATACAGCTTCTACTAATTCTTTGCTCAAAGCTTTCTTAGTAAATTAGATCACGCTGTCAGTTTGGTTAAATATTTTTAAATTCTGCTTTATAATTGCACATTTTCTTAGATGATGAATCAGTTAAACGCTCATTTCAGTTTCAGATTTTGTTGATTCTCATTTACTTCAGTAAATTTTTTATTTCAAGTATTTTTTTTTAGAAGTGCATTTTCTGACGTGTGTTTCCTTCGGCCACTTGTTACCGCGAGCTTTCTTCTACTAGAAAACACAGGTAAATTATTTTGTCAATCATTACGGTGCGGAGTGCGCGGGTTGAAGCAGCCGATCTGCTACACGCTGCGGCAGTCGAGCGCCAGCCGCTACGCCGGAACCCGCACGGCTCGTAGCCCCGTAGCGCTACGACGACTACAGCCGTAGCGCGCGACCTCAACGGAAAGTGAACAAAGTCTTACTTTGTGAGTTATTGCATTGTTGCACTTAACAGAAAAATATATTTGGTCAAACTTTTAAACAAAATTTCACAGAACTTGCTTATATATTTTTTGTTTAGATGTTTTGCAAGACAACTGTTAAAGTGTTTTAATTTGAAATTTTCGTTTAAAAAAACTACTTCACAGAATGTAACTAATATTACGAACAGGAAAGATTTGATTATTTGTTGGCATTGCATAGGCTCTTAAATTACTGGACCGATTTAAAAAATTCTTTCACCAATAAAAAGCTACATTACATTACATTGTTAAAGGCTGTATATTATATCCCGTGAAATGACAAGAAACGTATAATACACGCGGGAAAAGCCGCGGGCGTACAGCTAGTAATAAATAATATTTTAGCGGCATTGTAGCAAAATCAAATAGAAAACATGATAAGCATTTGATGTTAATTTCCAATAATCAATATAATTAAGATTATTCAGCATCTGGTCGAATAAATTACTCGTTAAGGCATTAATCTATACAGAAACTCAACAAAAAATTAAGATTTGATGAGAGGTTTGTTCATCCAGAGGTATCGATAACTACTTATTGTCATATGATGAGAACATAAATAAATTATAATCGACAGAAATATGTCCTAAAATTGCTTTATGCTGATTTTAAATTATCGAATCAAAAAAATATCTTGGAGGTTCCAGGTTTGACTCCCAGGTTTTTTCTATGAAATTCTCAGTAGCAGCTCGGAGTTTGGATTTATCCATGGGCTCGCCCCTAAATCACATGGGAAATAAACATACCTCTGAACTACGGGTACATTGGTACATATCAGCCTAACCCTTCTGAAAATACAGCCTTGATGAAATGATATGTTTATGCACTACTCTATCCCTTATGGTACATAATTATACTTTGAACTTTTTAGATTTTACACGAATTATGCTAACGATATTTAAATCTCTGATTCATTACTCAGCGGCGAATAAGTAATTCTTTTTAATTATTTTCATTTCATTGCTACCTATGATCCCTTCATTATTTGAAGCGGTTGTCCAATTCTCCTGTACATCTATACATACGCATATATGAGACAAGAGAGTGAGTGAAAGTGGACACTCATCCCGTCAAATCCTCTGTCTGAAGTTACAAGTAGAATTAATCCTAACACGCCATGCTTCTATTACTTAAGGGTAAGGCACTCGCATAGCCTCCTAAATTCCTGTTTTTTTTTTCGCAAATTGTAGGTCAACATCGCAATAGTAATTTGGCCTTATTTAATTTTTTAATCTTTTGATTGGATAGTTAAACTTTTCAATAAATTCTGGTATCATAGCAATTTTTGTACTTACATAGCTATGATATTTTATATCCAAATGAGCCAACCAAACCAAACAAGCCTAAAATAATATTATTAATAATATTACTATTATTTTGTCACAAATTCAAACTCCGGGCTGCAAATGACGATTTTCAAACGATAAAAGTCTGATGACGTTGGTTGTCTGAGATTGTTCAAGAAGTTTTTTATAAATACTTAAAGACTTACAAATCTCTTTCGAATGTTCTATATAGGGATTAAAAAGTTTTCTCAACAACAATCTCAACAAAAAATATAAGCAAGCTACTATGGGTTGTCGAAGTCGATTGAGAACGAGGTGATGTTAGATAGTTAGGTGTGTGACGAGTGATATCATTTGACATGTAGACGATCGGGAAGACGGCATGGCGGGGACTATTCGACATCACTCCACCTACCACCATGAGACGGAGCCTTCAGCTGCTTCGGTGAGTCTATAAACAATAATAAGAATGAATACTGGGATTGCCCTCTTACTACTATATGATAAACGTCATCTCACACGCAAAAAAGGTACCAGCATTGATCGTTGCAATTAAAGAAAGATTCACGAAGTACCCCTTGGTATAAAGTCGGTAAAAGCTAAACCTTCATTATCTCCAAGCCGCGAGTAACCAAGAGACTTCGTAATATTTCTTCCAGTGTAGGTTAGCGATGTCTCAAATAAAAGAACGTTTAAATACTCGTATTAAAGAACCTTATCCCTCTCATTCTAAGAAGAGATCCCAGCAGCAGCAGTGGGACAATGTAATGGGTTGATGATGCTGATGATAATGACGTAAATAATATAACGTGTCTAATAAATACAAAAAAGTTTGTTGCAAATATTTGACAAAAACTCCCGCGCAACTGTATTTTTTTATAATTAAGGTAATTGAATGGACTTAAAACTAAATATATTATTATATATTATATTATTACATGTAAACTACTCTGAACTTAATATAGAAAATATTCATTTCCTCTAAGTGAAGCTTAACAAACTCAAAAGGCACGTATTTAATTCCACCCACGACTTACACACGATTCTGAACTTAAGATTCAAGGAATCTCGAGCTTGTAAAATGAGGAACAGCTAAAGCCTGTCACACACATAGCTATAATTTTAATTATATAAAAAAATCGTGTGACATAGTTTGTTATGGAACTCATCCGAACAGCTTGACCGATTTCATTAAATTTTTCATGTATATTTAGTATGTCTGAGAATAGGTCGGAGGTTATTTTTTATACCCCTTCCCTCACCCCCCATTTCTTTTATCACGATTTTAAAAGAGCAGAACTATAACCTCTTTTTTCAGACATTTTAATCTTAACATGCGGAATCAGTTTGGTTGCTTCTTCTCCAAAGTCTGACTCTATAACAATAATAAATAAATACGAAGCTTGTAACTGTGTCACGCGACATATAAGTAGACAAAATGATTAAATCCTCTTTTGATTTTGATATCATCATCATATCAACCTATTCCCGTCCACTGCTGCTCGGATCCGCTGCCAGCCACATTCTTGTCCATAACACGATTACTTATTTAATTTAATTAATATTAATACGCTATAATGTTTTTGATTAAATCCGCAATGGGTTGCTAAATAAAACATTACAGTTATCACTGCAGTCAGCAATGTATTCAGAACAATTTATTGCTGCGTCAGAATAAGGGACATCATATAAAACCTCATTTGTCGGATCCCATTGGACTCATATAATACAATAATACCTCTTAGTGATAAAAGTCGTAACATTTTTACAATGTAGAAATAAAAAGCCGCGACTTTTTATTGCGTTCTCTAAAATTTCACATCAGGAGTTAATAAAATCGTCACTGCGCCGCGTCTTATTGGCTGTCGCACTTCCGACCTCATGCAATATAAACTGCGCTTGATCTCTTTAAACATGAGGTTTAAAAAGATTTCTAAGTGCTACTTCTTATTACTAGTATATTTCAGTTTCAGTATTAGCTTTCAAAGCAATCTCCTGAAACCGTTTGAAATATTACTACAAAAAATTGTACATGAAAAATGAAATTACATTCGACCGCGTGTGACTGTACTGTGGACGGAGAGGTTTTGATACTTGTTTCAATACAATTAATTTTAATAAAATGTTGAGTGCGGAGGCATGAGTTATTGTTTAAAGCTTTTATATTTCCATGTTTTGCTAACAAAGGAAATGAATAGCTATTATTATACGTACCTAAAGTCTAATCTTATCTAGTACACAGTCAAAGAGCAACTTCTTTAAATATGACGGTGTTAATAATATGGACAAAGTATTATTATTTATTTATGTAATTAGATTTAATTCGGTATGTGAGTATTTATTATTCTCTACATAATCTTTTTTACTGATATAAAAAATACTACTAGGTACTTTAAAAATTGCCTATCCACACTGGGTCTGCGTGTAACCTAATCCCTTTCAAACTTAGTAGAAGCTCACGCCACACTCTGGGCAGGAATGGCCTGAACTAATACATAATTTAATTTCAAATCTAGGCCTAAGTGTAAATCACTGCTTGATCACATTGATTTATTCTAGAAAACTGACCCAAAACTAAGTTGGCATTTATTTAGCAATCACACACACTTGTATCTCTATCTACACTCCATCAAATACCAGCGTTAATGACTTGTGAATAAATACTTAACTCTATTGTTCCTTTGTTGGGTAGGGAGAAATACGTAATGAGGAATCAATGGGTTGGGGTAGCCACATCGCTTGTATAATTCAGTGACCGACCACCTGCTTCGCACTCAATTAACACATTTCCTTGTCCTAAGTACCCGTGAGTAAGCCTTATACTCGTACTATATACTACTGTTTCCGCAGTTTTCCCGATGGGAATATTAGATAGTCTTAACACAACATAACGTCTTACTACAAGTAGCCTATCTTCTTGCCAATTTTACAGAAATCTGTTCAGCGGTCTAGACGGGAAAAGGTATCAGACAAATAGATAGTTCATATTTCTTTTTATTTGTTCTAGTTTTCGACTAATAAGGGTTCATTGAAAGTATCTAGAATTTTACAAAGACTATGGTCACTCGTGGAGCCTCTTACGCACCATAAGACCAACATTTTTTTTACTTTACAACTATTTTTTACAACGATCGAACTTTTGATATCATGTCCCAACATTTCAGTGTCACCTGGCAAAAACGCGCAAATCTAGTAAAATATTTTTAACAAAGCGCAGTTGGCTTGGCGTTTTGACAGATTTACCAGCTTGCTGGCACTTCAGCCTCAAAAAATCACAATTGGCTTTATTTTAAAAAGCAATAAAAACTGTAACATCGTACAATATGCATTAATTGGCGCTGGTCCTAAGGTACATAGGTATAAGGTAATACGCTACATATGGTAAATGAAGCTATATGCGTCAAGGCTCCATCCATCAAAATAAATCAACGTTTTTTACGATTCTTACCTGAGTCTTCCATCCATGTCTTACCTGTGCTAGAAGAAAAGTAAGAACACAATTAATCATCTCGTGTTAATGGCATTTAATTTGCTTTAGGTACCAATTTACAACTTTGTAACAGACAATGAAAATTTATTTATTACAAATAATTTGTTGCAGATGTAGGAAAACCATTGATTGCGACTTAACTTGTTTAACATCAAAATCCGTTCAAATCTAATTAGAGAGCAGTTCTCTTTTTTTATATATTGGTATTAATTAATGCAAAATAATATAAATAAATAAACAAAAATTATATAAATTTTCAAATGGAAGAAAAATAGTATCCCAGTTATCCTATCGATCCCCGTTAAGTTCGAATTGCCTGGGCTCGTGTTTTTCATTCATTAGAAAAAGATAGAAGTCACAAACCCTTTTCAAATAGAGGTGAAAAAAACGGCTTATAGGTATACCACGTTTGAAAGTGGATGCATCAAGAGCATTAAGTTGCAGCATCAGATATTTCACTATGAAGGCATTCCCATCGCCAAGCATGCTTGAAAACTGAATTTTAATTATATCCCTTTTGTCGGGTAGGCTCAGCTTCCTCTCGCCAATTATCTCTTTATGAATTTCTGTCCTTTGTGCAAAATAGTCAAGATAATTAGTGAAGTTTGTGGTATCAAAGGTATAGTTTTATAATCTCGATTTTAGTTTTATATATCATCGATTAATCAATTATTACTTCTCTGTATTTTTAATCTTAAATATACGGTCACATTTTTACTTTTTATGATTACATATTGTCCGAACATATAGCGACCACTTTTTTTAGTGTTTTATATAAAGACCTTATCCCACTGCCAGGGACCAGTCTCCTCTCATAATGATAGGGTTGAATATAGTCCACCACGCTAGCCTAATTTTGGTTAACAAAATTCACACGCCATCAAAAAAATCATTCGCGCATTCAGACTTTCTCACGATGTTTTACTACACAATTTTAGCGTGTGCAGAGTTGTTACCTTGGCTTCAAACCGAGACCTGTAACTTGGCATTCCAACGGTCACAATATCACTTCGCTATCACAGCATAAATTCAGTTAGTAAACTTCGAATAATATTGCAAGCAAAGCTGCAGAGGTTCTAATGCATATTTTTAATATGATGCGCAAATGTGGTTTACCTTGAGGTTGCGGAGATGAGATGTTAGATGCTCTGCGTAACATCAAAAGCTTGAAAGTCGTGTATTTAATGACGTGGTTTCAACTGACATGTCTTTGTGTATGAACTAAAGAGTTCCTTTAAATAATGAACTAGGTCTCGTATACAACGATACATTAGCTATGAAACATTAACATTTTATCATTCATTAAGGTTTTCAGATATGACTATGAATGAAAGCATACCTCGCATGACCAACTTTGCTGGTACTTAGGGGTGAGTTCAAAGTTAAAATGTTTTATTTCCATATAACATAACAGGTACTTTTGAATACTCAAAAACCAATTACCTACATAGTCCCAAAAAGTGAAACTTATAGGCCAAAACCAGTATGAAATACTTTTCTTCGCCCGAGTCGTTTCTTTACTTCCCTACATTGGCGCCCAACGTGGGGCTGAAGCTTGATTCGAAAATTGAATTGAAAAAATTGGTTGGCTGGCAGGTATACGGAAGATTTGGAATTCAAATAGATGAATATAGATCTCCAATCCAAAAAGTCCAAGTGTTTATCACCATACATCTTGAACACCGGGATTCTATCTTAACCAGCGTGAACAACTTTACTTGTTCAACGAATAGAGGTCGGACGCACGAATTTTCGCTCAAAGTCACGCTATAGGCAATAAACTACTCGTGCGATAAGGTTTTGTAGGCTAGGAGCTGCGTAAAATATTAAGAAGAAAGAAGATTTACATGACGAAACACATAGGCCGCAAAACAGTCCAACTGCAGAGTAAGACAAATGTACGACAATCACAATGTTCATGTTTATGCGTCTATCATACGTCTCAGTCTCATCACGAACCACGCATAAAGCCACCCATGATGCGAACCATTTGTTATCCGTTTCGCTAAAACATTGCCTCCCCACATCTTTTAAGTGGTCTGAACAAGATAAGCCTAATCTGAGTTCTAACATCGGTCATGACTGTGCGGATTGTTTTGTTTTTATACAGAACTAGCCGTCTCCCGCGGTATCACCCGCGTTCATCTAGGTATTCTCAATCCCGTGAGAATTTCCCATCATATCTGATGGGAATTTACACTTGCAACTTACGAGCCAAATTCCAAAAACTAGGCTTTATGGTATTCCGATTTAATATAAATAAACAATTGAAAAATATTGTCACGCCTGCATTCCTCGAAGAGTTCGGCAGAAGTGTATTATTGTATGCCTACGAGACTATTAAGGCAGTCTGCATACTTTTTACATAGTTTTAATACACCACAAACTAGTTTAATCAATCTCGCTCTATATATAATATTACGTTATCGTCCATTAATCACTCCTAGCAACAAGCATGGGCGCAGTTCGAATAAATAGTTGCCTTATTTACAGTTTGAGTTACTTATCTACCTGTCAAAACCATACCACACGCAACGCGCGACCGTCGTTTGCGTAAGGAAAACAATTTTGTTTTCTGACAACAGGACGTCACAACAAATTATATAATAGTAAGGTCTTTAGAACAAAGGTTGGATATAATCATGGCACTCCAGGGGGGCAAAATAGACCCTTTCCATGAAAACCCGTACCGTATACATAATACAGTTATGTGATTTGTATAGCTGCTGCTGAACTTGAGATTCAGGATTCTATTAAAAATCAAAGTGTTGCTGAGTTTTGACCAGTGTTGTGGGACAATACTATTTTTTTTAAAATACTCTTTACTTAATATAATATAATAGATAATAATAATCAATAAAAGAAAATAGGCATGGCCCCTATTAAACCAAGAACTGTATCTGTTTTTTTTTATTTCATGTAAAGACGAGATCTAGCAGTGAGTGGTCACGATATTTGAGAATTTGCCTACCTATACAGGGTGTTTGGTGCATCGTTTGCCAAATGAAAATAGCCGATAGAAGAGGTCATCAGCTATGTCTTCAGGCCCAAAAACTCATTCCTTGTCACACCAGTTTTTTTATAACAACTTTTGAAAATTTATTTGGAAAAATTCCAGAACTCAGCATTAAACCTTTAAATTAAAAAAATCTAATTAGTATTACGTTTAAATTTCAGTTTAATTTTGATGTCTACTCTTGTATGGTTCTATGATATTCAAAATTACTTGCTAATAACACCTAGTTCCTTTTTAAAAGCATCACAAAGTTTTTTGAAAAAGATAAATTTTATTACAGTTCAACTTCAAATTGTTGTAAAAAAATAACTAAAAGCGATTGGGATCTTCGAATTCTTTTAAAATGTTCTCTAGTCTGCCGCCTTTCCAACGGTATGCCATAAGCCAAAAAAAAAACTTTTGTTAACTTCACTAATTTGCTAAATGTGTAAGCGAGGCACATCGTGCTGATTTTCGATATTACGGTAAGTAGCTCTAGTTTTCGCATTTAACATGCTTTAAGTAGGTAGATAGTGTTATCTGACTCTTACGTAGTCTCTTATCTCTTTCTTACATAGGGAACTAACTATCCTGGAACATGTTTTTTTATTTATTAATAAGTAGATAATTACCACTTTTATTAAAATTGACCGAATCTATTGCATATGCACGCACGACATCTTCGGAGAAAGAACTTGTTTACGCATCGGAAGTTGCAGCTAGGGCTTTTGTCACTATCAAAGCAGAAATACGTTTACGCACCACGACAGTCAAAACAAGATGTCGCGCGTGCATACGCAATAGAGTCAGACAATTGGAACAAAATTTGTAATTAGGTTCTTACTTTTTTATGGCATAACTTGGCAAACGAGCATGCAAGCTGCCTGATGGTAAGTTATGTTCACAGCCCATGGACATCTGCACAACCGAAGGAGTCGCAGATGCGTTGCCGAGCCTATTAAAGGAGAATCCTTTTCTCCTTCCCCCCAAAAAAACGCAACAGTATGCATACAGCTACTTGACGTCGATATTCTGTGGGAGGGTAGTACTTCCACGGTCATGCTACTACTTACTACTACTTTCTTATTTTTTTTACTTTTTTCTTGTTCCAACAAAGTTTGTACGGTGGCCAGCACATCAAGCTATCACAATATGTCAAATTTTCTCAGTGATTTTGAGCTTAACTGTCAACATTTTAGGGTTTAAAATCATTTGAAGAAATTTGACAGTTATGTATAACATGATGTGTTGGCGACTGTACCATATGTAAGAAAGAGATAAGAGACTGCGTAAGATTCAGATAACACTATCTACCTACTTAAGGCATGTTTTAATGCGAAAACTAGTGCTACTTACCGTAATATCGAAAATTAGTCTGATGTGCCTCGATTACACATTTAGCAAATTAGTAAAGTTAATAACAGTTTTTTTTTACTTATGGTATACTTATTTTTTTTAATTATACCGTTAGAAAGGGGACAGACAAAAAAACTTTTTAAAATAATTCGAAGATCCCAATCGCTTTTAGTTATTTTTTTACAACAATTTTAAGTTGAGCTTTAATAAAAATTTATCCTTTTCAAAAAACTTTTTGATGCTTTTAAAAAGGAACAAGGTGTTATTAGCAAGTAATTTTGAATATCATAGAACCATATAAGAGTAGACATCAAAATTAAACTGAAATTTAAACGAAATACTAATGAGATTTTTTTAATTTGATGGTTTAATGCTGAGTTCTGGAATTTTTCCTAAGAAATTTTCAAAAGGTGTTATAAAAAAAATGGTGTGACAAGGAATGAGTTATTGGGCCTGAAGACATAACTAATGACCTCTTCTATCGGCCATTTTTATTTGGCAAACGATGCACCAAACACCCTGTATATTGCGTAACGGGCAAAATACGCGCTTAGTCGTGGAGTTGCGGAAAAAAGCCCGCTACACCCTCAGATCAAATAAAAAGTTAAGACAAGATAAGGCGTAGTTAACTAATACACGTGCGTGTAACGTGTATTAGTTAACTACGCCTTATCTTGTCAGTCGAGCTTTCGATAGCTCGATATCTCGACTGAAAAGATAAGGCGTAGTTTCGGTATACGTGTGTGCGTGTATTTGTGTGTTGTAGATGGCATGGCATGGCGTAGTTTTAGCCGGCCTCACTTCTTTGTTTGCAAAGTTCCATCTTTACTTTTTATTTGATCTGAGGCTACACCATACTATTCCAAGAACGGACGAAGCAAAAGTATCCAAGATTAGTTGCAAGTAGCATTCCTTTCCATATGGAAAACGGGTGTATATTGTGAGTGTATATATGTATCTATTGCTTTAAGCGTTTTAAATGTAAAATCACACGGAGTAACTCTCGACGCCCGCACCCTATCACACGCAACCCTCTCAACCACAAGTCCACGACCTTAGAGAGTGCTGAACCGAATGAAGCGATTACAGTACATCTATTTTAAACCCCGGGCTATGAACAAAGCTAGTCAGTGAGTAACCAAATACACGCAATTAATAAGTGACGTCACTGTCAGACGTCACGCACATTTACATTTGTATTTTCGGTGTCGAGGAAAACTGTCAAAGTTGAATAAACAACTTGGAAATAGAATAAGAATAACTTTTTAACAATTTGTTACATTTCACTGGGACCGTGGTTTATGTAAGTTGCTTAGGGTTACATGTTTGTGAAAATATTTGTTGTGCCTACAGATACTTAACAGGTCTAGCACAAAGACATTTAATTCAGCAAAATGCATTACTAAGCCTCCGAGGCACAAGGACAAAAGCTTTGCTTTGCATTAAATCTGATAAATTTATTTCTTGAAGGGTTAAGTATTACGAGTGACAGAGAAGTAGGTAACACATAAGTACAAGGTAACAAGTTACTCTGTTAAGTGTAGACACTAAGACATTTTCAAGTAAAATCAATGGAGGATTAATGATTTTATATGGAAATGTTCCAAACGGGCGGCTCTATAACTCCTTCGAATATGTTGGGTCTATGGCCTAATTAGAAGTTCATATAAGATCATTAAGATATACAAACATCTATTTGGGCTTATTTGTGGAAGCGTCTCTACTACTAAAAATAACTTTCTATGGACGAGAATAAAAACTTTTACTTTCTTCTTCTTTTCTTTTTTCTTCTAATAAAAGTGTCTAGTGACCTTCTAAAATGTTAATGGTTATACAATCCCAGGACTGCCCATTGCAGAAAAAAAACATGTTTCTGTGTTTGATTAATTATTATCTAAAACATTTTAGAAGCTATTTCAACATCTTTTCTTATTCTTGAAAATAAGTTTTTGTAGAGAAATAATGTTTTTGTAGCCTTTATGTTTCCTTTCGTTTATTCCTGGAAAATGTTAGTAGAGCAAGATGTAGGTACGTAGTAATAGTTAACCTGTGCGACCTCTCCCGAACAAAATAGGCTTAACTTTGATAAATCTTTTCTGAATACAGACTTGGCCTGAAATATATTTGAGTATTTTATGTTTCTGCGATATATGCCTGTGGCGCTTTGAAGAGACGAACTGTCAACAGGCGAACTACTATAGTGACGTGACCTAATATTTATATATTTTTACAATACCGAATTTACATAAAAGCCAAGTGAGTTCTTTTGATAGGCCAAAATTAACTGACAATATTTATTTCTAACACAAGCGAAGCCGCGAGAAATAGATATATGATATGATATATAAAGATTTTTTTATATTCGTAATCGTGCACATTGCAATGTATAAGCTCGTATTAAACTACTTAATCCCAAACGAAATTAAAAAACTCATACCTATTAAACCTACAGAAATTGTAACACTAAAATAAAATGTCCTTGACCCCAAGCACAACTGTAACCATATTTTTGCGTCATATAAAAGCGATAAAGCCATATAACATGGCACTGGTTATATGTTGGCCATAATACTAAAAGGGAATACCTAGATTACGCTTGTAATTGGCAGGGTCGTTTGTTACAAAAAAAACATATTGCCTTTTCACAAATGGATGGAGTGCGGAACCCGATCGTGTTACTTGATAAATTATCGAATTGATCATTCGCGTGTCCGTACCTCGAGAGCTTTCGGATGGTTATTTCAGTTATGAATGGCGGGCATGTGTTCCCGTCGGTTGTGTACATCAATAGCTATAGTATATACAGAATGGAAAAATGATCCGCTCATCAAAAGATCGTATATTTTTATATGTTATATGCAGACAGATTTTGAGAAGCCAAGCCGCGACACATTAATATTCATGGATGGAAAAGAATACTTTAATACTAAGCCTACCTTCAATTATATATTTACTGGATGTTGGCCGCGGATTCAGTTCGGATTTGCATCCCAATAGACTTTTTGTAACAAGAGACAGCTTATGTACAATCGGTCTATAGGTACCTATATTCAATATCATTTGATTTGGTTCTACAATTTAAGCGTGAAAACGTAACAAACAGACAGACAAAGTTACTTTTGCATTTATAATATTCGTATGGATAACCTTTACCAAATCATTATCGTTTTTACCATTTCTGATCTTCAACCAATTTAATAAATAAAGACCAAACAAACAAAGAACTGTTGGTTTTAAGTAACTTTTTTACCATATTTTCTATCCATGGATAACGTTGCGCCAATCTAAACGAAACTAAGTTAATAATATATCACTCTATCTAGAGAGTTTTGTCTATTTCCGAAGCTAAAAAGAAATCGAAACCACATTGCGAAGGCTGAAAAATGATACCGGGACCTGCGTCTGACGACCGATGAAAGGTTTGCTCCCTACTAATTACGGGCACACTAAGCTTTGACTTGCGTTTGCTTCTGCTAAATTCTCTTCTCGATTTATCGCACCCGACCGAAACACTGCGTCATTACATTTTCTCGGGCAATTTCGTAAATTTTCGTCGTGCCCACACTAAATTGATTACTACATAATTTTATGTACGTGAAGCGTGAAACTGTCTGATTGAATATACGTATTATTCTGTCTCAAGCAAAACAAAAACCATATTTTATTATTTTTTTGTTGGTATGTTACTAGTGTTGACCGAGATCGGAAAAGTTTTAGATATAAATCAGAAACCGGAAAGTTTATTAAAATTTCAAGTAGATTTTATGTGAGTTTGAAAGTTTGTATAAGCATGTATGGAATAGCTGGTAAAGTACTGAGTCATTATAGTAAGTGACAGCTATTTGGCGAGTCGCCCAGTGTGTGCAGCGAACAGCGTTATTAATTTCATAACATGAATGTCTCCTAAATCGGACGGAAAAACTAGTGAAGTGAGATATTGGTTTTTATCACTAGTACGACTGCCTCATTAGCCTAGTTGTCCTCAGCGCGACTGCTACGCTAGAGGTACCTACTGGGTTTGATCCCCAGGTCGAGCAAAGTGTTATTGAGTTTTTCTATTTAATTCGTAGTAACAGCTCGGAGTCTGGATTTGTGCCCGGTTAATGGCCATAAGCGAGCTCCCTCTAATACATGGGACCTAAACATACCGGCGAAATGTGCGTGTAAATTAATACATATCACTACTATTTACTATCTGCTATGCAATTTAACTTGTTAGTAAATATAACTTTATTAAACACGTTTTCATAAAGTTATATTAACTCAGTCGTAAGTGGTCTATAAATACCTAAACGAAAATTCTGGATTAATACCTGAAAGCATTTTCTGCTTAATAAGAGTAAGCACTAAAGTACTTTACAAGCGTTCGTACAATACATAGTAAATTAAATTAATTTTAAATAATAAATAAAGCTTTAGGTCAATAAGTTTTTAAAAGAATAGCCTTAAAATACCTGCTATTTTAATTTTATGTTTATTCTACAATAAGTATTAATTGTGTTAATAACTCAATTACACTTTGCTCGAGTCAAATCAGAATCAGTGGGATAATAGAACCCCTAAATGAGACAATCAATAGTCTAATTTCATTCTTATATGTAGCTAATTAGAGTGTTCTTTCAACCAGCTGATAACGGAGATCAACGTGCAGCTGGCACTGTTCCGCGACCTGTTGATCCACATCGGCCAGCCACACGACTGCCCCGAGCTGCGCGAGCGCGTGCGCAGACTACGCCGCGCTTGTGTAGAAGCCACCAAGACCACCAGCCAACTAGTACTACCTAATTGTAAAAAGTTAGTATGACGATTTTACCTAATTAATGTCTTTAATGCTAATGTTATGTTAAAATCGGCGACGGTTGGGGCGTCGGACATGCGATCTTGTGGTTGCCGGTTCGAAACCCACCCATTTCCCTACCGACGTGGACCCACTCGTCATACAAAAAAAGGAGCTGCTCTCATTCCAAGGGGATACTGGGAGATAAGTTTCAGATAAGCATGTAGGGCGCTTATCTGAAACTTATCTGCCAAATATAGTACAGTTGCAAGAACATTTAAAAGTGTAGGTACAATGCCTGTATAGACAGACTGGAGATCAAACCTTACATAATTGCGATAAAAAAAAATATATTTCATTTATTTATATTTAAAGAAAAAACAGAAAATAAGTAATACAGATAGATATAAACCAAAAAAGAACTCTTATCTTGCTCTTCTATCATTAAAATATCTTTTTGAAAGTAGTCTGTGTTGTATAAATCGTATGCTATCAAAGAAAAGTGCTGTGAAAAGAAATCCATCTAACAAATAAGTCCTATAAAGTACCCACCTGCTTAGTTGCTTGGGACAGAATTCAATAAATTCTATTTATCATCATAGGTATTATTTTGTGATAAGAAAAATATTTTTATAATTTTCGAATAATTTTTAATGTCATAAATCTTTGAGTCTCAAAGAAAGCTCATTTTCAAAAGAGTAAAGTAGATTACCTATTTCTTTTATCATCCTGATAGAAGCGTTACATTCCATCCTTCAATTTCCATTTTCATGAGTAGCAATATAAAACATAGATATATTGATAACACACCCAGTTCACCGCTCACGAAGATATAACGCGTATCCCATTTTATTGCACATACCACGGAATCGATCACGTAGAAGATCAAGTAGAAGTTTCCGATATCTCAATTTGAGAAGGGTTTAACCGTTGTTTATTTATCTGTAGCCACTCTGTCACTGACAAAGCAACTGCTTTAAATCAATATTGAAGGCAGCTTAACCTTGTCTTGCAGCGTAGATATTAAATTATATTTAGAACAATATAACGCAGGAAAATGTAAGAGGAACGAGAATTCCGAGAGTCTGTATCGAATCCCCCTTGTGGCCGCAGATCGGTGTCTACCGTTAGATTAATGCTCCATCCCAACTAGATAAATGGCTACCCGTTTAACACAAAACAATACATATCGTATTATTCACTAAAACACATACAAAACAATTTTCGTTTCACTTCGCAATTTATACAACGAGCACAGCCGAAATTGTTTCTTTAAAATTGCAAATCTTTTGTTCCTATTCGCTCAGGGATTTCCAGAAACGACACAGTTTCGCCCCCTGGAGTTACACCATCCATTATTCTGCTTTATGTTATACAAAACATTCACCTTAATAGATAAATTGTGTCGTAAGCCTTCTGTATACACCGAAGTACATGGCTAAAACCCGGCCATTTGCATTTCAAAAGGGAACCGATTCACCGACTGTGATGTCAAATTCGAAAGAGAACTAATTACGTCACGAAAAGATTTTGAATTTTGAAAGAGAAAGTGAATTGAAACTATGGCGAATGATTTCGTAAAAACTGTCAAAGGATTTACTATGCTACCCAATTTAATATTGTTGGGAGATTTATTCACTAAGCGAAGTAATAAAACTCAACCGAGATTTATAACTCCGAATCAATGAGCATTTATTGTTAGAATTCACGGATTAAGCAACGAGTTGGATTTATTTGTAGTCCAGCTGCTCTGTAATATCAAATGATTGGAAACAAATTGTAATTTTGAAGTCCTTAACAAATCCTTGAATAATTTTATTTCGTTCGATTCATGCTATTATTTCTGCTTGTTGGAGGTTTGCGCAAGTTTGAGAAAGCTTGCATTGCTGATTTTCTTTCTTTACTATAGACTTTTAGGCACTCTTTACTATTAGGCACTTGCCTATTACCTGAATATGTGACTGGCAAGTTTAGCTTACATCTGAAATTCTAGTGGTTATCATCTTAACAATAGAATTGCAAGATAATTTGGATACTTAAATAAATTAGGGGAGCAAAAAGCAGTTCATAGTTAATTATGCGGTTGTGCTCGTAACTTCGCTGTTTTATCTGAACAAAACAGTACCTACCTACTAGTACGATATAAGGTTCTTCCAACTAAAGTGGCCTCGCCCAGTTCCGAAACATTAAGCATTGGTTAAAGCACAAAAACTAACTGAACGTTTTTAGTGTCATTTCCCTTATGTTCTGTGTTTGTGACAATAAATTACCATCCCGCCTGTACTCCTCCAAAGGTTGAGCAGATAATAATGGGTCCCATAAAATAGAGAGCGAGCTAAACCCAAGCTGCTACTATGACTTTTACAGAAAAACTAAATAATAATCTGCTTGAACAGTGAATCGAACGCAGAAAATCAGGTTCAACAGATGCACAAATATTTTTTATGTAATTATACAAATTTACTGAGTGTGTTCTAGTTAATTAACACTATAAGGACTACAAACAGTAAGAGATATCATTATTATTTGTCCGATTCGCATACAGACAAAAATAGCCTCTATTGTCATAGGTTCAAGATATAGGTACTAATATCGCACGCTGTATATAGCCAATGGAAATTAATGACGTCATGTTTGTCGTACGCAGGTCAACGAGCGACGGTTGTGCGGAACAGCCCCAGCTGGTGTTGCTCTACTTCATGGCACAACTCCTACTGCGGGAGCTCGCCAAGTGCCACAGACTTGTACAACTTGTGCCAATGGATATGACCTCATATTACGGTATGTTAAGTATACCTACTAACAATTTTCGCTACATTAACTTTTCTTGAGCCGTGTAATGTCACTTCTATTTTTTATTCGCAATTAGGTATGTTTTCTATTAGATAGAATATTTTTATTGAACACTAGTACTTATTGACTTGCTGAATACCTCAAAACACTCTCAAAAAACATTAAAAATTTCGATGCAGAATGAAATACAATATCACCAAAGCAGACTTTATTTTAAAACCTAGGTTGTAGAGGTAAGAAACTCACAAATATTTTATTAGCTCACAAATATTAGTTTAAACGACACGTTTAAAAAATTCACAGTTCATATCATGCTATCTTATGTATACATAGTTTAAGTTTTGAGTGTACCTAGGCGGTTTACCTACTAGAAAAATATACAAAGGTTTGCATGTTTTAGAGGGTGGCAAAATATAGGTAGGTACCACACAATTATTTCCCAGGAGTGCCGTAAGACTGAATAAAGGATTATACCCCATTAGAAAAATTGCCAGGATCGTCCTCTTATGTATTAATTTTATATATATAGATGTATGCATATCTTCCCAAAAAAAAATGTATCTGCCAACCACAGTCTTCAATTTATATATTACTAGCTTTACGCCCACGGCTTCGCCCGCGTGTTTTCTCATACAAACTTTCATCCCCTATTTTATCCCCTTGGGGGTAGAATTAATCAAAATCCTTTCTTAGCGGATGCCTACGTCATAACATCTACCTGCATGCCAAATTGCAGCTCGATTCGTCCAGTGGTTTGGGCTGTGCGTTGATAGATCACTATGTCAGTCAGTCAGTCAGTCACCTGAGTTATATATATTTAGATTACGTGTTAGATAATCAATTTCGAAGATATAATTTTTAAAGACTTTTCTATAGTTTTGGTAACACGGTTAAACCTGTGGAAGACAGTAAAACATAATATATAGATGTAATAAGTGTAAGTCGTAGAACTAGAGGCAATTAAGAGAAAATATTCGTCAGCCCCATGGTGACAAACATTATTTCCTGAATTGTCTGCTTGATGCAGCTCATCGTTAGGCAATAATTACGAAGCTTGACTGGCGACCATTATCTTTGGTCGCCTATTATGATGCCAAAGAAAAGTTTTGCCGCTGTCTAAGCATTCGTTCGCCGACTAACGACCATGCGACCAACGAAATAGCTTTTCATACAAAACTGTTAATTAATTTTATTATTCATAAAAGGTAAGCCTTGAAATATTGTTCAACAAAAAGCATAAGCATATCAAATGAAAATATTTTTTTTAAACAGTGTCGGCATTTTTTAATAAGATAATAAATTCATTTATTACCAAACTTTTTTCCTTACCAAACATTTTTCCTTACCAAACTTTCTAGAAGGTTATTTACACGGTAAATATTTGAAAAATCAGGCAATTATAATAATAAAGAGCCTCCAAGACCAGTGGCAGGGGTAAATTATCATCCGACGCACCCTGGGCAGTTAGTGCCAGCGCAAAACCAGGAGTCTTGCTGTATCTAGGTGCCGTAAAAAGACGGCTTCGGGACCAGCCTGTTGTTGCGTTTAGCCGTATAACTATTACGGTCACATGTTGCATAGTGTGCGCCATATCCTAGCCTCGCTACAAGCCTACTGACTAAATTATCTTTTCACCACGGCTTGAACTTTTCTAGCTCAAGGAAGAACTACTGTAGATTTTAGTCTTAAATTGAAAACGCCTTTTTTCCCAAACACCTACACTTTCCTTTTTTTTTCGAGTGCCACAAAATTGGACTGCAAAAGAAATCTTTTGAGTAGTGTACATCCACAAAAATTTAGCGGCTATTAATATATCACTGCTAAAGACACCAGCCACAGAGAATAAATACTGTTCAGAACTTTCGCCGATACTTTTATAATGGCGAAACATTACCGCTTGAAGCGCAAGTAAAAGTATCAAGATTTAAGATATTTACGCTACACAATACCTGTGAGCTTTCACAATGGTAGCTTGTAGAGGGGCTCGATTGAAACCGTAATAGGACGCACAATTGCATTCAAACTCAGACCAGCTAGCAGCTCTACAGACGTCGGTCTATAAGTTTAATCTCGCTTTTGAAAGCCTATTCACTTAGGATCTGAAGATAATATGAAATAGAAAGATGTCGTTTGGGTTTTGATTCCCTACAATCAACAAAGACACAAAAAAAATATATTATTGCCTAATCACGCCTGTATTCCCCGATGGGTTAAGTAGAGGTATATTGATTTACACTACTTATTGGTTGAGTTTTAGGTCCAATTTAAATTGGGGGCGAGCCTACTGCTTTTAACTGGGCACTCGCCAGGAAATTAAATCCAGGACCTCTTGCGTCGAAGTTGCGCTTACGACTATTAGGCTATAGAGGTAGTCTACTATTCTTTTTATTTATTAGTACTTTTACATGCCATCTATCATCCCTTATGCAGTTTCATGTCGATTCTTCTGCATAAGACCCACGATTTAGTAAACGTGATATAATAAAAATGTAACTTATTATAATTTCTAACCCGTACCGTAACAATAATAATCTTAGGCTGTTATAATAATGGCCTGATTGAAATGAAATATTGATTTTATCTTCGCGCATGACCTTAATAAAATGTAACTCTATATTAGATTTCGAATACTATAACAATAGAAATGTGTGCGAAATACAATGTTGTATTTATATATCTTACATCTAACACAATGTAATATTTTAGAAGCTGTTAGCCTAAGTGATGTACAATACAACAATACCGCGCTATTTTCGACGTTGAAAAGCAAAAGCCCCGAATCAGGTTCAGTGTGTATTTTACCTATTTAAATAACGTTATTACATATTTCATACCTATTTATTTTTCTACACACCAAAATATTTATTTAGAAATATAGATTTAGAGCGTTGAATAATTCATGTAGGTATGATTTATAAAATCCATACTCCCTAAGTATTATTAAACTTGATATTAAGCGAAAGTAACCTTGTTCGTATGTTCGTTCGCTTGGTATGTTTTCATGGCCTAACCGCTCAACTAATTTTGATAAATTTGGTCAAGAAATTTTTTTTCGACGCGAGTGAAACCACGGGCAAGAACTAATAGGTATTCTTATGTTGGAAACTACTGTTTTCACACATTTTGCTGGATCGGGACATTTGAACCTTATATTGCATTAATTATTATTCAAATACTAGAGACAAACTATAATTTGTCACTACTAAACTAGTATATTAATTTATTATTTCATACCAATAAAAGACAAATCCTGAAGTACCTAAAGTTAAAGAAGAGGGGTGAGAAATCTGTACGTTATATTAGTTATTCTATGACAGGGTATAAAAACACTAATAACAAAGTTCTTATAGCACTAGAGACTAAAAAACTATCTGAAAAAAGCGTCTATCTAGTGCACCTGCAGACATAGAACTTTTCTTACATTAAAATCTATAAATTATAAGTATTCTCTTCACAGTAAATTTATGTGTGTCATGAACTCTGCCCTATTACTAAGAATCGTTACAAGGTTCATAACAGATTGTTTTCCCGCAGAGAATCGAGCCGGTCCGTCCAACTTCGGGAATGTCATCAGCCAGATACTACTGTGTAAGCAGATCACCCCGGACTTCAACCAGGAGGAACTATGCAGCATCGTGAAGGATACTCAGGAGATCACGAGGATAGTCAATGATATACAGGAGTATTTACCGCAACATGAAAATTTGAATCACTTAGGTAATTATCACATGTTGGAATATTTTCGCGGGGAAACTATTTTCCCGAAAGTACTAAGGCCATTGATTACACTCATTCCTCTCACCACTCGCTCTATTCTAAATATTTAACTATAACACTAAAAACATAACAATTCAAAACTTACTTTAATTTAAGTTCTTAGTGATTAAATGAGACTTAGAGATTACATAACATAAAATACTTAATAAAAAAAAATCTTACATACATTTTCTATAGCCGAATTATATCTCCATTTTTTATCCTGTATAATTCTGTTTTTGAGATCTGATTTCAAAGGTTTTCTTCATCGAGTATTTGTAGGTTTTATTTATGTGTTATTATTTTATTTGATTGAATGTTAGTTTTGTATGATGGGGTGAGACATTCTATACAAGTAATAAATATTTTAAGTTATGAGTGAGAACTAATGCTTTTGCAAAATTTTATTAACAAAGCAATACCAACCTTTTTTAGTCGTTATTTATCACGACCATCATTGTTGTTGTTACAACAATGATGACTGTTCATGCTACGGTTCATAATATTTGGAAAAAAAGAAACAATGACGTATTCATTTCTATCTATAATAGCGATATATCACAAGACTATATTTATATCTATATGCAATATATTATAATTACTATCGACCCTTTCATGTAGTTTTGAGTTCATGAATCTCGATGTCATTAGGTCATAATATATTCGTTTCAATAAAATATTAAATGAAAGCTATATTACAAACACCGCTGTTATTAGACTGATAATAATCGAAAACTATGATTTAAACTGTTCTGAAAATAATATCGGAGCAAAGTTTTGAAAATATACAATTGTTCGTCTGAAATACTTATATATGAAACCTTCGTCTACAGAATAATAGATAGAAATATACGTATTCCAAATTGTAATTTAATTATGAAAAGAAATGTCTCCACTTCTAAAAACGTGTTTAATTTAGTTGTGTTATGTGTACACGCTTTGTTCATAAACTTCCAAGCAGTTAATAAGAATATTAGTGTTGTAATGTGGGGTATTATGTTACTAGTTATAATATCAGACTCCCAAAATACGAATCGAACTTCATCACATAATTGGAAACCATCGCATGGTCTGCATGGTCCCCACTAGAAATTCTTTCTTACCCAATGACCATCATTTCTACAAGCTCTACTAAGCCCACATCCACTTTAGCTTATTAATCGTTTTAGCTACGTCGCTTTAGTATTTTTGCGGTTGTCCTGATATATTTTTTTTCTGAACGCAACCGCAAACATTGATATTTAACGAAATAATGTGATGGTTCCATATTTATTAGTAAGTAAGTGTAAAACCTAGTAAAAGTATCATAAAACTGTAATTATAACAAAAGCATTTTCATAACTGGTCGGTGTCTTAAATATATATATATTTATTTATTTATTGCCTTGCAGGTCCTAGTTATCATGTATAATATTATTTTGTTTTCAAATGTTAATTGTACGATATTAAAATGCAAATGTGAGTACTATGTAGGTTAGCTTTAACTCGTATCAGATAAACTTCTCTGACAGTTTTGAGTATTACACATGACCTACACAAATGTCTTGCTGATCTGGTATCGTAGTGCGACGGGTCGTTGAGCTCCCTATAAAATGGTTGAGCTACACGATGACTGATGTATGCGTGCCGTCAGTTAGGACAGGTCAACTCAAAGCTGCTATGGCTCTTTCTTCATAAGGCCTGTTCAGATTTTGCCCTACATTGTTAAACTCGTATAATTAGACAACATAACGATTGTCTAGACTTTAAAAGAGACCATGATTCGTTTCGATTCGAGTGTGTTTCACGTTTCTTCTCAGAGGTCATCAGACAGGAAACGTCGGCGCCATCAAGTTAAAAAAAAAAAACAACGTGTAAAAGTGTCTTTAAAAGATCTACTTAAGTATTTACAAAACTAAATATATAATTTCATCATTTCACTTCATTTCAAATAATGTTTAACAATCATAAATAAATACACTTAAATTTTATACATCAAATGCACCAGTTAACAAACGACCCAGTATAAATTTGATATTTCAGTGAATTCAGTGCCACTGTGCAGGATTTCAATTTATAATATAACTCATATTAAACACGAAATACAGTGCATTTATAATTCGTGGAGCTCGTTTCTACGATTATTAATGTTGAAGCAATTGTGCTTTAAATCGTAATGTAAAGGCCGGTAGGCCTTTTAGTCCGTGGCGTGACTATTGTCTCTTCACACCTCTCGTCGAAACAATACTCGTCCTCCCATTTGGCGTGGCAGGCTAACCCATTACTAACTACAAAACGGGGAAGACAGACCATTCAAGTAAAAGGATTAGGTGCGAGCTCGGCTACACCTCTGCGGCTTTTCATTGAATCGTGGGAAGATTTCCCGCTTGTAGAAAGTGGTTGGTCGTACAACTCACAGATTTTATAGTTTACTAGCTGTTACTCGCGGTTTCACTCCCATCCTAAAGGATTTTTTTTAAACAAAAGATAACTATGTTGGAAGGATGGAATCCATTCCCTTACAACATTTTATCGAAATCTACTCAGCGGTTTAAGCATTCAATTGTAACAATGGGACGAACAGAGACACAGACATTTATAATATTAGTTTGGATAATATTTTGCATTTAACACCTTTGATGTGTAAATCATGTTTAAAATGATATGAATTGATAAAACAATTCAAGAGATATTACCGAAAATCTAAACGTAAAAGTACTTTAAAATAAAGGGTTAAATATTCAAATTATGTATTTCATTCAGTTTATTTAAATGCGACAAAATTATTATTTTACATGGGTAAACAAATAATTTCCCATCGTTAATATCTACTTACCAAACAAAGCTTTTGCGTCGGACATAATCTATGTATGTAGTTACAGACTATTAACGTTGCGAAAGGCCTTTCCGTTGGAGTTATACAGTTGGGAAATAACATGCGAAGTCATCGCACCACAAAAAGCGAGCCTATACGTATTTTGGTACAAAATATATTACGGATGGGAAAGGTACATTTTCGCTTCTACAAAGAAATTATTACAAAAATATTTCTCAAAGTAAATCGACAAACAACGCAGTCGACCTTATGTTATTGGAACAAATGTAAATCGTGACTTGGAAACTATATTTGGACACTCAACAAAAATAGTGATTCAATATTTCATACGTGTAAGTATATTCACAAACACAAGTGAACCGTCTCCCTCTTTTCCAGAGAGCAACATCGCGTTGAAAGGCGACGACGTTAACGGACTATGGAGGAATAAGCGGAGAGGATCTCTGTACAAAGGCATGGGAGTGCTTTGTTGTGTGTCACGGCCCAACTACCTCTGAGGGTGACGGGTTTCGCCCACGAGGCGGCTTGGCCCTCAACAAACGGCCATCACTTCCACGGTAGGCTAAAGATGAACGAGAGACTCAGAAGTGAAAAGTGAATGATATGACGTTTATATGCGCAAATGAAAGGGTCCAGTACATTGTTTAATTAGTTACTGATTAGCGAATTGACATGGTTTGTTACTCTTGAAAATATTTTTTATCAATCGACATCACAATTTATTATGTAGCAACACCGTCACATCTGTTTTATTTGACAGTATTGTAACTAAAATAAAATTAATTCATTAGAGGTCCTGTCGCATGCAGCAAAATCACTCTTTATTGTGAACCTAAACAAATATTAAATTTATAAATAGTTAAACTCATCAATAACATTATTGAACACAGTATTTTGATTTGGAGGAATTTCCGAACGCGCTTATTAGCGTTTGCGGGTAGATCCAAATTTATTGACTTAGTTTCTTTATTACTGGATGTATTAATCCAGTGGAGAGTTTTGGTCTTATTCGAGTGTTGCTAAATATGTGTCCAGGAAGCCATATGCTATATCGCTAGAGGAATATTGCTCTTCCCTGTGTACGACTCTCGAACTATCCTTTTAGTGATTGTGCTTTGAAGACTATGAAGATGGTTGCATTTTTGCAGTCGACGTTGCAAAGACCTCAAGTTCCTAACGGTGAGTTTCTTCCAACCTTATTCTCTGAACTGGATCCTTTGGCTTTAACTTGAGTAATTAGGTCCCATCCCAATCCCAACTCGTGGAGGATAAAGTTTATCAATCCTTTCGTCTTTCCCATGACAATACTTTATACGTAAGCTTAGGGAGCCAACGACAATACCTACTGCTAAATAAAATTCGGCATAATTACGTTTTAAAATCCAGTTCGATTGAAATAAAAATTACTTTCAAGAGTAAGCCTTATGTTCAGAGTGTTTGATTTGAAATTATATTATAATCACGTAATTGTAGTTCAATTATGTACCTATGTAAGTAATTAATAGACATGTAAGTACTGCATACATTCATGCATAGATTTAATTATTATGAATTGCCTGGAATGGGATCAATTGCGTTTAAGTAGTATATAATACAAGTAATTAGTATTATTTTGCAACGTAGGTCATTGCAATAATGGCTGTGTCGTGTTTATTTTGTAACATAAGATTAACTTTTTTATGCAGTTACTATAAAAAAAAATTTTTTTTTAGTAAATTGGGGCTATTCGGCTTCTAAAAGAGTTACTTCTAAAGTTCACAATTATAATTCTATTATTTTGAGTACATACCATCACGCCTGTATTCCCCGAAGGGTTAGGCAGAGGTGTACTAATGTACACCCATATTTTGAGTACCTAGATATATTTGATATCTACTGGTAGCCTTTCCATATACGCAACAGAGGTAAAAACCAAACTGAGATGGAGAAAAAAACATTTTTTATATCCAGGCAATTAGCCCCAGTTCCTAGTCAGTCCCAGTTTAACATACGATACGATCTTTCTATTTTGTACAAAATATATTATGTAGAACTTTTTTCTGGGTATTTTCCGATGCCTCACTACGTCATAAATTTTTAATCTAGAAAACTATTGCTATGCTGTTAGATAGATAGTTGAATTCTAGTCAGGTCACAACTTATTACCATCTCGTTCCTTCGTCCTACGAGTTTGTGGTTTTTTGTTTTTTCTAGTCATTTATACTAAATCATTAGCTTTATCATATTTAAATAAACTTTTTAATTGATGATCATTATGAAATAACGTTATATTCTATCAGCACGATGCTCTATTGTTTTCACAGGCGTGCCACACACTTGTTCGGGCTGCAATCGAATACTTATATATAAATATTTTTTTGGAAAAGGCCGCTCGACTTAGCCACACATGCTCACAGATATACCAATCCGCACAAGCCGAATATAATTATGTAGTAATTGCTTCGGTTCGGCTTTGTTATTCAACAATAGGTACTGCCGAACAAGTGTGTGGCACCCCTCATAATTGAATTTATTATAACAAAGTCGGTTAAGAAATCAGCTATTATTTGCACATCTTATAGTAACAAGGTCTATTGGAATCAACATTACAGTAGCCTTAAAGGTTTGTCCCTCACTAGTAAAACACACAACTCTGAAGAGAAAACGGTTACATTTCGCTTCTTCTGGAATAAATTCATATTTAGAACATATAGCAACTCCTTGTTTTTAATCAAAATCATAATATGATTCGCCAATAGCAGCCTTTTTAGGCTTGCTGTTTAATATTTGATTGAAAGCTGGCCTTTTTAGCCCTAATGTTCAATCAAAGTTGTACAAACAACCCTTTCAGCCTTTTAAGATGTAGCAAAATTGTCTTCAAATAATGGACTTATTTCATAACCGACCATTATATTTATCAAAATTACTAAATAATAATATTAGCTCACAGTAGATAAGTCAAATAGTTACCTACTATTTTTTTTTAATGATGGCCTAGTCATTGTGGCGTGAATTAAACTTGAACGTTCTAGTCAATTATTGTAATACCATGAAATTGTTAAGTTAATTAAATTAAGTATGCTACAATGCATAATTAACTCATAAAAAAATTACGTTATCTCTGTACAGATTATTGCAGTTAACATCATAGGTACATATTCAATTTGCTTTCTTTCATGATTCCTTTAACCAAGAAAATTTTCGTGAAAGTTTGAGTGTAAAGAAACATACATAAGCTTTTGACAATATTATTTGTAAAATATAGATGCATTTTTGTGCTCTTAGATTATTGATGTGCATATATATTAAAAGTTTATCGGTATTCCCAAAATCTCAATACCGCACAACACACACTGCGATGGTTATCTTGCAATTGACAATGGTGTGTACTGTACACATGGCTACACTTCGATCTATAAAATCCAGACTGGCTTCTCGTAAAATGCAATACTGTATTTGTACAGCTTGATGTACAGCCGTACAAACCTACAATAGAACACATAGTCCGAACATGAACAATGTAGAATTTTTATGGTGTATAACCAAGTTTTCTTTTGTAAAATGGAGTATTCCTCTTTCGGCACCAATTTGTTAAGCACCTATGTTTTGAGCACATAAGCTATTAATTACCACTTACAGCAGCTAAAACAGCAGCTTATATTTGCTTGGTGCTCAATGTGCTAATATATACCTATTGGTGCTGTAAGTGGAATAGCTCAGATGCTGAAACCTTAGGTGCTCAAAAAAATGGTGCCGAAAGAGGAATACTCCTGTAATATGCCTTCAATAAAAGTATTCATAATTGAAGTTTGAAACTTCAATTATAAAGTTATTATGTATATAAAAAATACATTATGCATTGTATCTCAATCATTATTGTATTAGTAAACTGATGCCTAAAATATATCTACATACATATTTATTAAGTTAGTTATCATGTAAGATGTACAATAATAAGATATAAGGTGGATATCTGATATATCTACATAGGGATATTAACTTTAATGTAGTGCACTGCAAACACAGGTACCTAATGAATAATTATTTAAGTAATTAGTAGAACTCACGCAATTAGCGACACGATATCATTAATTTATCAATAGGCACACAACACGTAGAGAAAAATATATTATAATATTACTTTTCTATATTTCAACGGTTATCTTAACAAAATATTCATATTATTATAGCCTAATTGTCTCAATTTGTGTAATACACTATTATAATATCCACTTGCTAAAGTGAAGACTGTGATATAATCGTAATATAAAATTATTATTATAGAAGAAAATAATTATGCATTAGTAAAACGTAATTGAATTACAACGCAGTTTTAATTACTTACTTTGTGAACCCAATTTAAATTTTAGCAGGTTGTTTTAGATGCACAACTCGTTATGAGGCTTAGCCACTCGCGTGAGCCGGGTAGTCCGGTTTTACTGATGTTCGTATTAAGTTAGCTCTATGCCAACATTTTACAGGCCAAATTTTTCGTGTACCTAACGTAAAGGCTTTATTATGAACACAAAAACTATTTTTATGCCTGTTTTCGCACAAATTAGCATATTTCTAATCCCGAGGATATTTTAGATACTAAGGGCCGAAACGTATTATGTGTAGTAGTAGTTAGTTTTGAAATTAAACGTTCAAAAACATTACAAAAGCAAACTATTCGATATTGTACACATTTTGAGGCGGAAATATTTCGGTTATCTTTCAACCGATTCGGATAACTTTGTCGAAAGTAGACAGGTGCACAGGAATGGATATCAGCCGTATTTTATCCCGCGAGGCAAAGTGATTTCGACGGGAAAACCGCAGGAAAGTTATGTGGCTTGATCTAGTTAGAAATAAACGGGTTTGTATAAAACAGCAACATTATATAGAGATTTTTACTCAATACGATTTCTCTTTTCAAATAACGTTGACGATAAATAGGCGACTCTATAATGAATCATAAATGTAATAATAATCAAATTGATAATTAATAATCCCCTAAAAAAGATCAAAAAATATAGAGTTCACTGAAAATTGTTTTTCAGATTTTCTCATCCATCCATCTAACTGACGCTTCATCCTGTAGGTAAGTGTATTTTATACATAATTGGAAAGGATTACGTTAACTTTACATTTTATCATACACAAAATGGAATCAAAACATCCCTCCGTAAATGGCCCGTGTTACCCACTGTTATGGTTACAAGATTTTTAGTTATCACTGTAAGTGCCTTTTAAATTTATTATAGTTTGCGTTATATTACTATCTTTTTTTAATAACTCATAGGAGAATTAGCAGACTTTTTTTTTCAATATATAGTATAATCTGACAAAAGTTACTGAAAAAGAGATGACTTTTTGATCCTACCCACAAATAATACTTTGCATAGGTACAGGTTTTATTAATTTTTCTTATTTTTTAAACAATCAAACATCAATAAAATTTCGATAACCATATCAAAACCGTGTCATGAAAGTTGAACATGCAACGTAGTTATTGGTTTTGATGAAAAGTGAGACCATCACGCCTGTTATTATTCCCCGAAGGCTTAGGCAAGGGTGTACTTATTGTTCACCCACAGTTCGCCGGTATGCTTAGGTCCCATGATATAGGTGGCGAGCCTATTGCCATTCACCGGGCACATATATCCAAACTGCTACTGAGAATGCTGATAAAATATGAATTGTTGAAAAAAATATTATTAGCGACCTACGAATAGTTTTGATCAAAATTTTTTTTTTCTTGTGTATGAAATATCGATGAAAGTTGAAGATATAATCCTGCTAAGAATCAAAAAAGTTAAATAAGATATTGTAATTCAGATAATGTTACTCTGATTCCTTTATGAGAGGCTGGTGTCAGCAGTAGCAACACCTGTACACGACGTACTGATCATCAGAATAACACACAACACGGACATACAAATATAATTGATTTAATTCGTTAATGAACTAAACGTGCTTAATTATCCCTCTCGTATATGTCTCCTCTGTTTCGTATGTACGGTATGGCGGTGCGGCCGCCGGTGTTACCTTGACTCCGCAACCGCTTTGGTGAATACTCATCTCCGATTGAATCCCTTGGAGCATACACTGGAACACAAAATAAAAAACTATAGCCTTCAAATTTAAACTGGAAGTTCGTTCTTAAATTCCGTTTCCTTATAATTTTATCTTCAGACACAAACCAAATTTTGATTAGACCAACATACAAAGTTTTTTTAATTAATATTTTTATAATAATTCGAAAATATTGCGTAACATACACACGCAAACCAAAACATACAGCTAAATTAGGGATTATCTCCTTTTTTATGTCGGTTAAAATAGGGTATGTTATTATAACAATGTCACAAGCGTAATACGCTGTAAGGGGATGTAATAAGATATCTTTTGCAGTGATGTAAAGTATTATTTGTCTAACAAACGTAATATTTATTACTAAGTGACATGTGAAAGAACCTATATGAAACTATAAGCCAAACACGCAAAGTACAATATTGTTGGTTGAATGTTATACTCGTTAATTTTATTCTTTTAGCAGCTTGAATTTTTACAGTTTTAGGAGACCATGAACCTGAGTAATTATACCTATTAATTTCAATTTGATACCTCTGAGAAAAAGGGTTTTGACAGACAGACAACAAGTGATTTTATCAGAGTAGTATCACCCTAAAAATTAACAGAGACGCCAGTTGCTCTCGTTCACTAATATGCTAGAGATACAGAATAATACTGCTTATTGCCGTAGGTTTTGATACTCACTCTCTTTGGAGTTTCGGATCCTGGATCGTCTTGTAAGGTGACCGTCCTTTACAACAAAGCCTTTATAGCGACGCGGCTTCATCTTGCCCTGACGGTCCCTTTTTAAATTTGGTGAAGACAATGCCAGTACCTTTGATATCCTGCATATACAAAAATCTGATTGATAAGGCCTTAAGACTGGCAGTAGAAACTACGTAGTATGAATATATTAACGTTTATGAAAGATCCCCATCGTAGCAGTCTAAAATCTCGAAGTTTCGTTGGTTTTTATTAAAAATTTGTCTGATTAAAATAATATTAACTAAGTAGGTACAGAGTATCATATTTAAACAATAAAAATTATGCTTACAGATCATTAAGTGAATTCTTATTTTTACTTTTCCGAACCGCTTGAGGATTCAGAACTATGTATACTTTTGAATAGTCTTCGAGACCAGCAGCATCTTCATTCATGTAATTCTTTATATCATTTCTAGATATTGGACCAGTTAGACGGTTAGGTACAAGCCTCTTTTTTGTATGCGAACCCTGTGGTTTCGTTTTACGTTCTTCTTCATTCAATCCCCTAGACAACAGTTTTCCCAAAAGCTGCTGTGTTTGAACATTATTATTGGTGAGGGAGTTGCTATTCTTTTCACTACGACTTAAAGCATTATTCTGACGGAAGTTTGGTCTTCCCTTACGATGTATATTACGTCCATTTTGAATTCTATATGTTTTTTCATTTGCAACCTTATCTATCAAATCAATTATTCTTTCTTTGTTTATCTTAACATAGCGATTATTATCAGAATCGTCAGAATCGTCTAGGTAAGAAAAGGAATCGTCTGAATCAGATTCTGAATCAGAATCGGAAGAATCCTTGCGCAGCTGTCGTAGTCTTCGTGGTTTATTGACTACTGCACCCCGCTGTTGTTGTTGTTGCACAAGTTCTAAAATTGTATCTACATCTAAGGCTGAAGAAGGAGCGCTGTCTACTATATTATTTAAAGGAACTGCTATCATAGCTGAAAAGAGGTCATAAATATTTGAATAATCATTACTTGTACGTAAATTTATTTCCCAGCATAATGTAACACTTACCTATAAACAATATCACGAGGCTCGACATTATCAGCAGCGCTCAGTCGAAAACCTCATGAAAAAATATATTTGAGTTGTTATCAAATAAGTGAACTATATAAATTTACACGGCAATTTGCAATTTTCATTTCCTCTTATCGGATTTGGAATCACATATTTATAAATTCCACGGCATTTGGTTTGCGCACGCGGTTGAAAAGTAATCCCGAAAGCCACCCCTGAATTGTCATTGATAGATTTAATCACTTTCAATGAACCACATTCAAAAAGAATTATAGCGTATTTTCTTTTATATTTTAAAACAGGAATGCAAATGTCGAGTTGATGTTACGGTGAGTCTGACATTGAATAGGCTTGCAGCCTCTTAAATTATTTTGTTCCATTTTATGGAACGGAACATCTTATTTTAAATAAGAAAAACTACATTGTTCACTCGAGAGCGGCACTAAATAAAAGTTATGCGCTAGAGTGAGTTGGCAGGAATTAAAATTCAAATGAGGAATGCTCAAATTGCATCTTAATGTCATCTGTCAGTGTTTTGAATTGATACTAACATTTTCATTTTCTTTTAACAATGTTACAATGCAGGGCGGGGTAAATAAATTATTACGTACAGAAAAATCACCATTAGCTGCAAAACGTTTTAGGGGTTTCATTTTCACGTAAGCGAACAGTTTTTTATCACTACATACAATAAATTAAAGTCCCCGTCGCGCTGTTTGTGTTTACTCGGGTTTATCCCAGAAACTACTGTACGGATCTTCATACAGTTTTCACCAATAAAAATAGGGATTATCTAGGGAGTTCTAGGCTATAATTTATGAACATACCTGTGTGAAGCCTGACTGGGTCGCTAGTGCAAAATAATATAAGGAAAAGGAGCGAAGCGTTGCGCCTTGCGTGTTTCTATAATGGGTTTTAGGTAATTTGACCTAACGGCCCTTTGGCATGGAATACTTGGTTAAAATTAATTATTCATACATACGGATATTCTTATACGTCTTAATATAAGGTGCCAGAAATATTTGAACATATATTTTCGTGTCCATGTAAAAGTCAAAGATAATAACTTATCTAATACGCACATGACTGAAAAGTGAGAAGTGCCTTGGATTCGAACTCGAGACCTTTGTCATGGCAATCCAATGTCACTAGGCTATCACTGTGCAGTCGGTTAGTTTGCTGGTTGGTATATGTAAGCCTCATGTAATACGCGAGCCTAGGTAGGTACTGCAATTGAACGGGTATAGATGTAAACACCGAGCTGCTACCGAGAATTTCACAGAAAAACCCAAAAATACTTTTCTCGACCTGAGAATTGAAAGCAGGACCTCTACCGTAGCGCTTAAAACCTAATTATTTAGCTTAGTGAAAAGTTTGTATAAAATACCCTTGGATGGCCGGACAAAGTTTTTATTGCGCCGCTGCTTCTCTTCACTATAGAATGATATGTCTTTGACTAACAACTACTTCAAGACATTAATTAAGAGAAATCTTGAAGCGTAGTCTGTATGATAGAGAGTCTGTTTGTTCAGCCGTGCTTTTATGAGGGGAACTACTAACTATAAGCAACTGAAGCGGGGAGGTAGCCTAATGGCTAGGGCGTCGGTGAAAACACCCATTGCACTACCGACGTGAACCCACTCGTAATTCAAGAATTTAGCTTAGTACGAGGAGTTAAAAAGCTTACTAGTAATGTGCGACCCCCCTTTTTTATAAAAAAAATAGTTTCTGACTATTCAAAAGTACATAATAATGGTCTTATTGAAACTAAACATTTCCGTCTTGGTCATAAAAATACTTATCAGAGCTTAACAGAACTTGAAAAGTAAATGGTCTATTGAGATACCAATAAAATGTATATAGGGAGTACCTATATACCTACTATATTAAACAAAAATAATGAAAGAATCTGAGAATCGAACCTGCGACCCTTAGTGTAGCAATTGGGGTTGCAGCAAATAATACATACCTAGGCAGCTCGCTAGCAGTTCGTCCGGGAGTTTCGCTAGTAAAAACTAGTAGATTTTGAGCCTTAGATTTTGAATAATTAATCAATTTAAAAATGATGCGCAGGGGGAGGGCGCAGTGATAGCCTTGTGATATGACCATTGGACTGCCACGTCAAAGGTCTCGAGTTCGAATCCAAGGCACGCACCTCTGTCTTTTCGAAGTCATGTGCATATTAATAATTAATTATCACGCGCTTAAACGGTGAAGGAAAACATCGTGAGGAAACCTGCATGCCTAAGAGACTTTCTTGTCGGCATGTGAAGTCTGCCAACCCGCAGTAGGCTAGCGTGGTGGACTATAGCCTAATCCCTCTCATTCCGAGAGGAGACCCGTGCCCAGCAGTGGGACAATGTAGTGGGTTGATAATGATGAAAAATGATGATAAGTTGCAGTAGATTAAATAAATACTTTTTTTATTACAAACTCTTAAGAAAAATTCCAACGTATTTTTAATTCCGTGACGTAAGTATCACTCCATTAATTATAGTAAATATACTTAGGTAATGCTGGGTAAGCTGTTTTATTGGCTATTTACTCGCTAGATAAATTTTACAACCGTCGATTTGATATGCTGATAAAAGCTGTAACAAACAGGCATATCACATAAAAATCTCAGTTGGAAGTCCAACTTTCTTGATAGTGAGGTTGACTCACTTCCTGGTCGGAAGCAAGCAATCGGTCTTCTTTATAGCTTGGTCAGTCATTCTATAATTTTATACGAACCACATTTTTAGTTCACATTTTTCCTTTTAGTGGCAAAATATTGTCTTCCGTTTATGCATTTATTTTTTTAATTAATGACTGAATTAATTGCTTCGATGGTTATGGACATGACTACGAAATATGAGTTTTTCGGGTCGATGTCCCTTTCAGCTAGGGTTGTGTTCCTGGTAAAAAAACAGTGTCCATCTGGACTTTTAGAATGACACGCCATCCATTACGTGAGAATTAATGCCGTCATGTCTATAATTCATATTGTCGATAATTTAATATCGCTTGTACACGTCACACACGTGTGCCATCACTATCGCAGGTAAGTAAACGTCATAATGTTGTTTTTTACTTCACCTACTCCGAAAGTGACCCATTACTACTGTAATACAAGGACCGAAAATAGCAAGTATGCAAATTCAATCCATTACTAGTTAACATATGCTTTAAGACAAAGGAAACAATTTCAAAACATGAATTTCGAACAAAAGTTTTACTAGATAAATAGATAAATAAAATTAATATTGTTTAAATTCTGGTAATACACTTTATAAAATTCAAAAATAGAATTTGTGATAAAGCGCGCGCTTTGAGCACGCCGCGCGCCGTGATGGGATTTTCATTTTTGAGATTTACAAAATAGAATTATGTGATTTTTAGTGAATATTATTATGGAAATTTCCAAACTCGTCAAGTTTGTGGCCCCAAGCCTTGCGGCTGACGGGCTTGATAAGTGCACACGTTAGTAATTTGTCACTCTCTTCCCTTGGTGAAGAATCTTAATTCCAACATAATACAATAATCACCATTACTTTTTTATGTTGGCAACAACCAAAATGTCTTTTGATGATATAGGTCTGCAACAAATCGACCACATAGCGGAAACCATTCTTTGGCCAGCGGAAACAAATAAACCGCTAAAAATGTAAAGAAAGCCTTTAAGCCCAATACGTTTTTGTAACAAATGGATTCAAGCTATTACGAGTTAACGACTAATTTTAGCATCATTTGGACTCACAACCGAGTGATTAATAGATTGAGAGATTAATTGATTGAAGCTAATGCTTTATCTAGTGTAACTTATTGCGATGATGTTTGGCTACGTGATATCTTTCTTGAAAATCAAATTGTACGTTAGGGACCTAAAGTATTTAAACACCATGTTTAGTTTTAGTATCTTCGTAGTGCATGATTTATGATTGTAAAAAATATAATATCTGCAGCTTTTTGTTTATTATAAATTTGGAACGACTTAAAATGTCACACATCAATCCTTACTATCTGTAACTAATATCAAACTCGGGTCATTAAAGACTGGACATAGATATACTCGTAAAAAATTGACTGAAATGAAAACTATGGATGCAACACAATTTTGGTACATAAAAACGCGTCAAATGATGGCGATTTTACGTAATTATTGCCTTCTACAACTTCGTGTTTATTAAGTTCCATTTTGTGGAACGTAGCCCCGTTAGCTCACTTAATTTGTTCGGAAATAGTTTAATCAAGCGTTGCGTCGGATTTGCAGTAATTAAAGAAGGAGACATCGGGCCTCGACGCGTATATTGCTTCCTCAGATTAGCACCAAGCTTCCAGTTAATTTCCTGCGTACAATTCCGGAGTGGTTCTATTTCGAAACATCCTTCCAAATATCTTGGACTGATTTTTACGAATCATTATTTTTTTATTATTATTTATTCAATTAATGCCGTTTTTTGTCTTTATTTTATCAATGCGAGATTTGCACATAAATTTTGTCATATTGCGGTGAAATTACATTAAAAAATGCATGGTTCATTGCAATTTTTAATTAAATTCTTTAAATTAATTAATTAAAGTACTTTATCTTCAGTTATGAGTAAACTTTGCCAACTTTACCGTATGCATTGAATGAATAGTTAGTTCAACTTGCCGTCAACATAAGATGAAGTTCTAAGCTCTGACGTCATTCTTGCTAAAACCTTGCACTTGATGAAAAATGTTACTCGTCGTTAAAATGCGAACTGTGAGACAAACTCCTAAAAATGGTAAATATACACTTTCTTACATATACATTCTGAAAAGTAATATACGCAGGCACGCTGCCACTGCTGGGGCAATGAATGGATTGATAATTATTTAGTAGCAAATTTTTGTCTGACAACTCCGCACAGAGATATTCGTAATTCGTGTCTATTTCACTAATAACTGTCCGCAGAATGAATGCTTACGCCATTAGCACACAATTGAAATGGAATCAATATTGTAATCTGTTCTATGTTTTTGAAACACTAATTGCCAACTATTGTGATCAGTCTGGCCGTAAATTATTCTATTCTTGCGTATTATGCTTTAATTATTACTCCGAATAGTGATAGTTAACACAATGTGTATCAAAAGCATTTGTATTTAGTTGAATTATTGTTGAGTACATAACACGGCTCAAGGAAATCCTGCTAAAGACGTGGAGAGTTGTTAATGACGTCATAATGACGACCCCTGTGAGTACTTTCCCTTAAATATAATTTAGACATGAATAAACCTTAAAGACGCCCTCGCTTCTATTCAAATATTTGTCCGTATTTTACTAATCGCCGCCGGTATCTGTTATTTATGTAAAATTTATACAAACAAACACAGATGCCTTTTATTATATTTATTATAGATTTTTACAATAATATTATTCTAAATAAATTAACAGTTTGAGCGTATAATTAATTATCACGGGCTGTGAAGTCTATCAACCCAAATTAGGCTAGCGTGGTGGACTATAGCCTTATCCCTCTCATCTGAGAGGAGACCGTGCCGACCAGTGGGACAATGTAATGGGTTGATGATGAAATAAAGCTAAGCTGTGTAGCCTTGTGTCCTCATGAATCATACTAAAATTCTTCAAAAGAGGTAATGTGAGCCACCCTGAACCTTGATGATGTGGGACCAAAGAGAAAGTTTTTTTGTAGTACGGAATATTTACTAAACGTAAAATTGTTTGCCCTTCTTATCGATTTTGAAGTAGGTAAAGAACTTAACACAATTAATCACATCGCGAAGTTGTACAAGTCAAACAAGGCTCTCAGAGTCTAGCCGTCGTCGACGATACGACCAACAAACATTTACTCGATTATTAATGCACTTTAACAATCTAGGGATGCATCCGCCCCTCAGGTACTAATCAATTCAATGATCTTTGTGCCTAGGGATGCATCCTCTCCTGTAATAATCAATGTGTCGTATTTTCACTTTTGAAGATCTTAAAATAGCCTTTATACGGAGGAATTTAGGGGAAAACCAACAATTTCATGAATCTATCTCATGCTAGCTATCGATCCCCTAACATTTTTTAAATTCCCATTGAAGCGCTTGTCGTATAGGGTTGTGTTGAGATGAATCAGGTAATAATGAGTGTTATTTTGACTTCTTCTTCTGCCGAGCTAGCATGTGCTCAAGAATAGTTCATGCAATAGAGAAAAGATAAGGAAGGCTGTAAGTTAATAGCGAGAACTAGCAGGATATGATTATAAATTATGATATTATAAACATTATATTATCGTGGACATGTTTTTCTTTTAATGCCCCCTTTAAAAGCACCTAAAAGCTGAGTACAAAATTGTATGATATGATTTAATATCTGTAACGTGAATACAAAATGACAGTGTATTTATTAAACATTTAGGCCATTTTAACTTGCTTAACCAGAGATCAAAAGATGAACAAGCAACAACTCCGGGCAATATAACTCCAGTTGCTTCGCTAAAGTTTAGTTGTTACCAATGCCGTAAAGAATTTAATTAAAGATAAATAGGTATTAAAGCCCCTTCTATATTTGCAATTCATAATTAATGCAAAAAGGACTGTCGCATAATCAAAACTAGAATATTATGAAATTAGAAAATGGGAACCAATTTTAATTTAAACCACCCAGTGTTGAAATACTCTGTGACTATTATAAGAACTATATACGGCGTATGGCGACTATGACAATTTTTTGCGACTTCTCGTGAAAGTCGCACAAAATGGTTCCCAAGAATAAGCGGGTGTCGGAGGGTGCAGATAGATCTGCGGCCTCAATGAGCTGAGGCCTGCGGACCAGACAATAGCCCCAGTAGGCCGCGCTAGTTTCTGCCACACACGTGCCTTCTAGTGGGATGCGAGGCGAGGCATCACGCTTTGACCCCTTCAAAGGAGGCTGGACATGGTCGTGGCGAATGTCACGAATCCCATGGCTGTGACTATAGGGCAAGCGAAGGCAAGAGCGGTTTTTAGTCGGTACGAGTGCGACATTCCCTGCCACCTCCCCAGACAGCGAACATGAGGGTTATCCGTACTATAAAAAAGGGGTAAATGCCCAAACTGTTCATATTATTTACTATCTATTAGATACTAATATTATAAAGTGGTAAAGTTTGTGATATACCTTGTGAGTTTGTGACGTTGTGAGTCTGTGACGTTGTGAGTTTGTGACGCTGTAGGGGGTCTCCGGATCTACTGAACCTATTTTGAAAATTATTTCACCAATAGAAAGCTACGTTATTCCTAAGTGACATATATTATATATTATCCCGTAAAATGAAAAGAAACATAGGTACCTTGACCACGCGGGCAAAGCCGCGGGCGGAAAGCTAGTCATTACATAATTAAGATTAAAATAATGATCCTTTGCATTCATCGATTACCTAATAATTTATTTTATAAGATATCGTTTTTATTGTACTTGGTTTATTTGACATAACGCTACCTGCGTTATGTCAAATAAACCTTAGGTACTATTACTAATGATATAATAATTTATGCAAGTTATATAAGATATTTTCTATCAAATCACTACCCGTTCGAGGCAATAACGGAAAATTCAATATTGGATCTATCAGCACCATTTGATATTAAATAGATAGTCAGGCAGTTCAGGGCAATCTCAATCGCCCGCTTTTGAATTTCCGTTTATAACGCAAACTGTTTATTGAACCATTTTTTTATGTAACCTATGTGATCCACTGCTGAGCGAAGGTCTCCCACATTTTTAGAATGATCTCTTTTAAGAGCTATCTGAGGCTTTTTATCCGGAAATCGTCCAAACCGTTCCGAGACTGCCGTCCTCGGTGTTGACGCTTGTCTCCAGGCAACCAATATTTTTTAAACAAACGTTACCCTTTTGATGATTTCTCCCTCAAAAAAGAGGAAAATGACAAATGTAAGTGGATTAAATAATATTACCCTTTAGTATTATTTTATATTTGTCAATTAACACTATTTACTTATTATACAATACTCAGGTAAATACATAGGTGTAAAAAACTCATATTCATAATAAAAAGGATGAAAGTCAAAATTCGAAATATTAACTGAAACTAAAGTTGAACTATTACTTACTCCTATTTTAATGTCTTGTGAGAATCGTATGGTAGCTACCCATTTCCATTAGCATAATCTGAAATAATTGTAAGATTTATAAACTTATATACAAATATAGCTTTTATATAGGCAACTGGCATTCACTATTCAATACAATACCATTCCTGACCGCACAAGAGACTGCTTACACCGCAGCCATTGGCAGCAAGGCGGTCGTTACTAATTCAAATCGCTGAAGATCCTATTGAAACATCCAATTGGAGCAATTTATTCGACTAAGTCACGAACTGAATAAATTATTTTATTTAAACTCGCAGAATTTAGACCTCATGTATCAATTACATATTGATAGGAATTGCTGCCACATGGGAGCTATGGTGGCCAAGTTGTAAGGGCTGCGATTTACGAGTTATAGATCGTGGGTTCGAACTCAGATAGGCGTTTACTTTGTGTAGGTTATTTCGTCACCTCTGCTCCCAAAACTGAAACTGAACTGAAACCCACACTGGGCCCGCGTGGTGGATTACGGCCCACTCCCTATAACCGAGAGGAGACCTGTTTCCTAGCAGTGGGAACATTACAGGCTGGTTATGCTTATGCAATCATAAATAATTGCAGTATTTTTTGACTGAAGTATCATGAATGCACAATAAAATATAAGTGATAGTGGCTTAAGGTACCGTTGTGCTTGAGGTCCTGGGTTCAACAAACAGGTTGAAGAGTCTTATTGGGTTTTTATTGTTATTTCCCCCGTAGCAATTTTAGATAGTTGCAATAGGCTCGCTAACAACACAGAACCTAAAACCATGCCGGGAGCGAAACAAACGACAGAAATAGACGATGGTTCATAAATTTGAAACAGTACTTCTAAGGTCTTTTCATTCACTTTAACGGTAAATAAAACTGACAAGCATTTTATGGTGGATCTTCAGAACCGATGGTTAGACATCAACTAAAGTTTGATGAGATTAAATAGGAAATAAGTTTTATAGAAGTTATATATTATATCAGTTAAAATAGATTAAAGCTTAAATCTGTTCACAAATGCACGATAAAAGTCAACTTGAGATCCGTTTAAAAAAAAATCAACAATCATTTTAATGGTTTTGACGTACAATATAGTCTTGTATCATGAAAACTGAAGCTAATATTTATTTTCACGTACGTTCTCGTATTTATAGTTACAAACAATACGGGAATATGAAGCCAAACATCTGTTTTGAAGCGTTTCCCCGCAGTACTAACCCGGGGAGTTTCCCCTTCGTATATATAATTTATTTGGCATTTAACGTAGTGGGTGTGTGCTGTGCTAACAAAGTTCAAGTTGCGCAGCGTCATAGCACTCGACGTCAAGTCAATCTACTCCACACCACTAAAGTAGTCCAGTCGCGTGGAATGAAACCACAACTAGGTGAAGCTTCACGTAGTGACGTAGCATTTTCTTCGAGTTGTCAAAAGAGGTTTTCTCTTCGAAGTCTACTTACAATCACCTCTTGCCGCGGTCATTCTATTACTTTTTATTTAACTATAGTTAAGTAGGTACTTATAGGAGCTGCCGTTTAAACTTTGTAAGCCGATTTCTAGGCTCCCGATTTCCTAAGTATTAAATTAAGTGACAGTCAGGCTTTATACAATTCTGACTAGCACTGATAATTGTCATAGGTGACCAATTTACCATATTATGACACCCGACTTCGGGTCCTCCCCGGTGGACAGAGAGGCTTCGACGAACAAATTGAACCCGTCCATAGAATGACCGCGGTAAGACCTTCAACATTACTTATCCTGCGACATTAGGTATATCTAGGTACTATTTTATAATTTATAACATGTATGTACTTGTCATAATTTTGCGTGTTCAATAAAGAATATTCTATCTACTTATCCTCGAGCATGAAAATGAACTGTAAAATAAATAAAGTGTTTACGTGACTACCTACTAAGAAAAGGATTCACTTTCCTTCTGTTTCTTTCTGGTACTCCTGAATTTTTAAATCCAATTCTTAGTTGTAGACTTAACTCATGTAACCTTACACTGGATACAATCTCTGCTAAAAATACAATTTAATTTAGTAGCTAACCGTACTTTACTTCAAGTTTTCTCGAGCGAGAATACACCAATCTGTTACTGTGTGGGTTGCAAGAGGGTTAATAAAGAAAACAAACGGGTTTTAACCGTTCTATATCACACAGCCGATCTATCCTGGTAAATTATTGATCAAGGCGTGGTACTTGTATATACTTTTTAAAAAAAAATGTTTGGTTCAGGTACTCGTGATTGACGGTTGCAGTGAATGTTGACAGTGAACTAAAATTGACATGTTTTAGGGTAATTTCTAGTTGCGTTATTATTAAACGCATAGCATTAATTGCTGTCTGTAAAACGATATAAAAAAAGGTAGCTTACCAGCTCACCATAATTGTCTTAAACTTAATTAGCACGTAATTAAAAGGTGAGACTTTTAAGTGGTGTATCTTTATTAAATACCTTCAAATAATAATAGTATAACGGTAAATAATATATTTATTAAATATTGTTGAAAGACATTATAACCTTCATCGTGAAGTTGAAATTGCTATAATAATCCTTGTGTTAACAGATTCAGAATAATTAGCTATTATCTAACGAAAACATAACAGTTTTAGTATCTATAAATATGTTTTAAACAGTCTTAAAAACCTCTATAACATTTTGAAGTGTCTTTACCTACTTTAATTACGAAGGTCACTTATACAACTAACTTATTAATACAAACATTTTAAAATAATTGAACCAGTAGCATACCTAGAATCATTTTGCACAAACGTGAATATGTATCGATCACCTCTCAGGAGCAATAATTTCATCGATGACGTGCGGCCCTCGGCATTTTTCGCACACCACTATAAAATTCTGGAAAGGTGAAACAAATATTAGCGCATCGAAATTCGTAAGAATATAATTTTATGAACAGCCGTGCCAACTTTATAAATTCATATATTCCGAACCGTGAAAAAGGGCAAAATGAAATATAGAACGTTTAATGCATCGGCATTTTTGGGACCGTGATCAATTGGTCCCTTGCCAGCAAGTCGAGCGAAAAAACTATAAAACATCTCTGTCGATACTTCAAACAAAAAATATGTTTTTAGGCCTCGGACTAGAAAACGAACAACTTTAATCTCGAAGTGGAATGCTAATATTTTGTTGAAACAAACCCCAATGGGCGAATTTGCACTGTAATAATTGCAATTTAATAAATTAAAATTACCAGGTTATATTGAAGTCGTAGCAAATCCATGGCTCGTTCGTAATTGTGCTCGGATTTCGGGACGTGTTTCTCCATAACTTCTACAGTTCGCTGAGCCAAGGCTTCTAATTCGAGAAGTCCTTTTGGTTCTGAACGTGGTGTTTCTGCGCGACGGCCGAGCCTGGCCCCCCAGTTGTGGTGCGTGCGAGATCCTCGAAGACTGCCGCGCTCCCCCATGGGCCTAGCAGGCTGCTCACACGGTTCCGTCAACTTCACCATAGTTACTTTTTAATAATAATGATCATGTTTCAAGGATCCCTTCTTTTAAAGAGGTCCAACTCATTAGCGAATGTTAAGCTTTTTAAGATAATTAGCAAATTTTGAGGAATGTGGTATCTAGTTAATTGATCAGGTCTGTTCAATAAACAAACATCTGAGTCATCAGTCGGCAGGACATGACCGACTATGGCGATTGTTTTCAAAAATATGAAAAACACCACGTGATAATGAAAGGAGCAAATAACAATGGGCGTCAGGCAGGTCATTTATTGTAAAAATTAACAATAGATATAATGCGTTTGTTACGTACTGTTGTCATCCCCACTATTTAAAGTTCCAGGGAACCTTATTATATTGCATTTTCTGTATGTAATTAAGCGTGTTGAGTAGTAAGATGGTGAAGTTGCCGGAGAACGAATCGTACGTGCCTCTGCCGGCTGGAGAGATGTGGACGAGGTACCAGAGGAATCGTAACTTGTACACACACAGTGGCCCCTCAAGACTGATAGAGTTGGAAGAATTTGCGGACTTAGCAGCTAAGTACATGAGCACTATGTCTGACTGTCCAAATATCCGCCAAATTGCAATGAACCGGTTGAGACAGTTTTTTAACTTGGTTAGTACCTACATCGTTTCAGTATTTACATTTTTATTTTGCTAGCTGTATGGCTTAATATGTAGATGCCCAACCATAAAACAATTATTGAACACAGTTCGCCGGTATGTTTAGGGATGAAGAGATGAAGATGGAGCCGTGGGACCAAGTAATAGGGGCGAGCCTATTGCCATTAACCAGACACAATTTTAAAGTATAAGCAGCCAGTAAAATTTCATACGCTATCTGTGTTGTATAAGATGTATATTTGTTTTCCTCAGGGCTCGATTTAAAAGTTAAAACAAATTAAATTACTTATTGATATATACAGCGGGTTACCTATAGCTGTTACCTGACCCACCGAGACCCCGCCGTCCCACACAGGGTGGGTCAGGTAACAGCTATAACCCACTGTACATAGGTAACTAAAAAAAACATAATCCAAACTTCCTTATGAAAGTCTAATTTATTATGAATTTTCGACCTATGTTTATTCAGTAAAGCCTATTTGCTCTTTGAAATTAACATACCTAAATTGAATCAACCGGTATTTGTTTCTTAATGTTTTAATTATTTTGTTTTAGGAATTTAAGTTACGCTGTGACGTATGTGGGACCGCACATAATCAAGATGAGATCACTGCGCCAGAACGATAGAACTATAACAAGAATATAATATGTCTAAGTCTACAATTGCCTGATACTATACTCCATTTGGTTAGGTATTTAACTAAAGGTAAACAAATCATAAAAAAGGTTCTTCTATAGGGCCATTTTTCATCTTGAAACAAAACGTAACCAAAATAAATTATTTAATCATTCAAAAGAATTTTCCTTTACTATACTAGCATATTTTACTACTTTGTTTAATATTAAATGGTAATTATAAATTCTTAAGCATGCGACCAATAAATAAATCAAATCTGATAATTATGTCATAAAGTATTGCAATGTGCCTACTAGAAAGAATCTAAAAAGACAGGAAATCAAAACCTTTTTCTACATAATAGACTTTTGATAACTCGAAAAAATTAAGAAGTAGTAGCTCGAGGAAGCGCGGCAAAATAATTAACCGATATTATACTTAGTCGGGTAACCAGACGCCATTCGTAACAGTTTGTACTTTCGTTCGTTTTTGTGTTTCTTTTGCCGTAAATTGTATTATTTAGTTATAGTTTTGTTTGTTCGTTGTTTTTATTGATTGTTAGATGTGTTGTTATTAATTTCACTCCCAATTCATAAGATATCATTGTAATAAAGGTTGCAGAGCCCTGAACGCCGCCATTTTTATTGTTTACCTTTAGTTAAGTACCTAACCAAATGGAGTATAGCTTAATAAAATAATACCTATAAATTACACAGGGAAGCAAGCCAGAAACATATAAGGGTCATAATATCACTTATATTTACGTAATAACTTCTTATATTGTTTGTGCTAATACATATGCAAATACAACAGTAAAAGTAAATATAAGTGCATGAAAAATACTCAGTAAATCGTGTCTACATACTATAATAGGTAAATATGTAACTTAGAAATTATTGAAAGAATGTTTTTGGTAACTTATCGCCATTTATCAGCTGACGGCTTTGGGAGCATTTGGTTAGATGTAACTTTTCATCGGCCAACCTATTGGCCTATAATCGGCATTTTATTATCTTGAATTGACGCACATTCAAAGAACTTTTAAGTCGGCTGACAATACCCAGGTACTATAGTCGAATCTAACTAGACTGTCGCCCGATAATCGCCAGGTGCTCTAAAATCACAGTGCACAATAGCTAATTTACTAACCGTCGGGATTGTAAGTATTATCAATAAAACCCAATCATCAGTATCTGATTGCAGATAATAAAAAAAACTTTAGGATTGTGATATGATAATATTTTAAGTCTACTTATATGCCATACCTACGCTTTAAGTAACTACATAGGACATTTACGACTTAAATTACAGCAATAAGAATTAAGCTAAGTTTAATTTAAAAACTTAAAGTCATTATCATAATTACTTAATAAATACTTACTTACGCATTTTGTTTTATTTTATTGTATGTAATAAAAACATATTTATGGTCTATTGATACCTTAATGTTCGGATAAAGCAGTATTTTTGTAAAAACCTGAATGAATGCTCTATGTTTAAAACACTAGTCTTTTACTTATAATATATTTTTAGACAAGTATTTTGTCCGTACGCAATCTTTCAACAGTTTTAAGACTAGATTATACTAACAGCGCTTACAATTCTCCAATGACATACTCCTAGGTAGTTCTTTCGTTAATGATCAATTATATTTATTTCTGTAAGTAAATAGGTAGATATTTTAAAAACACTTTTACAAGTGAATGATTTCTTTTTAACTTGATACCAAACTTTCCTAGCTGACGACCTCTGAGAAGAAAAACTGAAACAAACTGAAACAATCTTGGTCTCTTTTGAGGTCCACACATAAGTGTAGCCATAGTTGGAGTTTAACCAAATATCAATTCAATGTCAAAAAATAAATTTTCATACTCACCAATTTTACAACGCTTTTTTGTATTTTTATCAACTAAAAGTTTCATGAATCTAATTTGTAATTTTTTTATTTTATCTAAGTATGTCTTAAACGTATTACCATAACACGCCAGCCCATAAGACAGCAGTGAGTCCACCAGCGCATAATAAACCATGAACAATGTTGCCCTATCTAGCACAAAACTAAGTTGGTGGAACTTCACAAGCACATACCTGAGTTTGTCACATAATTGTATAATGTGTGTATTCCATGAGAAACAGTTATCTATGACTAAACCCAAGTACTTGTATTCCTCCACCACCTCGATATTGGCACACTCACACATCGTCAATCCGTCACTGTGCAGACATTCATAACTATGTCCCACTATGCGCGGCGGACATTCAATTTTTTTACTGTAAGGCGATCGTATATGCATTCATTTGGTTTTGTTTATATTAATTATGATGCCATTATGAGCCCATTTGATAATATTAGTTAAATCCTCCTGGATAGCGCTTTCAATTAAATTTAAATCTTTGTTAGCATAGACTAGACAAGTATCGTCTGCATACATATATATTTGACACTTACGAACTACATTGCACATGCTATTGACATGCATTATGTATCCGACGGTACAGTGTAGTGATAGCCTAGTGATATGACCATTGGACTGCCAAGTCAAAGGTCTCGAGTTCGAATCCAAGGCACGCACCTCTGACTTTTCGAAGTCATGTGCGTATTAATAATTAATTATCACGCGCTTAAACGGTGAAGGAAAACATCGTGAGGAAACCTGCACGCCTGAGAGATTTTCTTGACGGCGTATGAAGTCTGCCAACCCGCAGTAGGCTAGCGTGGCGGACTATAGCCTAATCCCTCTCGTACTGAGAGGAGACCCGTGCCCAGCAGTGGGACAATGTAATGGGTTGATGATGATGATGATGTATCCGACGGGGCCGAACACGGATCCGGTCGGTACACCACACGTGACGCGCTTAGGCTCCCCGAAGACACCGTCAATGACCGTTCGTAGTGTCCTATCTTTGAGGTAGGTACGGAACCACCTGTTAAGTGGTCCCGCGACCCCACACTCTTCCATGGCTTGAAGCAGCTGGTGGTGCTCCAGAGTATCAAATGCTTTTTTGAAATCAATGTAGACCACCACCACCTGCTTCCGCTGGTCCAAACAATCATTGACGTAGTCCGCGAACTGCGCCAAGGCCGTTGCCGTGCTCCGCCCGCGTCGGAAACCATGTTGTGCATTTGTAGGAGGAAGGTAGAAGGAGAAGCATCAGGTGAAGAAAGCTTTCAAGTTGTACTTACGTTATATACTATGTATGTCATGAAATGGAATGCAATTCGGTAAAGCCTAGTTGTTTTAATGAGCATAATAATAATACCTCATAAAAATCTGTAATACCTACCTATATTTAATTAAATTATAGGAATTTAATAAAAGTTTTCGAGCAATGGAAATTCAAGTTTCAAATGAAAAAAAATACCACCGTAAACCCATTATTATCCATAAAGCCGCAACCAATAAAATTAAATTAATGGATTCCTTCCGTTTCCTTCCCTGCCTTATTAAAAATTCTTTGAAATCTTGTCAGTAAAAAATAATCCAAAAACGTTATCGTATCAAAAACAGGAAGGATTTTTGAGAATTGTGAAATCCGAAAATGGATTATCCAAAGTTCTAAACGAATATTATAAAGAGGAAACATTTGTGTTTTTGTATGTATGTTTGTAATGTTTTCACACAAAAATCTTACTTACTACTAAACCGATTTCGAAAATTCTTTCACCATTAGAAAGCTGCATCTTCACTGAATGATATAATATAATATATAATATAACCCAAGGTGTGAAAACGCGGGTGAAGCTGCGGGCGGAAAGCTACTATATAATTATAGTTTCTTATGGAAAATCTCAATAGATCTGATATCACCCGGGTGTCGCCGGGAAGTCTGAAATAAAATTGCCAATGTTAAGTTTATGGAGCTCGAGTCACAAAGACGTTTTAGTCACAAAGAGGCGGTATTACGCCGACTCCCGCGGTAATCCGGATTGAGCCAGCAATTAAAATACTTATCCTGTTCAGTATTTCATCTCGCAACAGTAGAGTGTACCCCAAAGTTATACAGATAAAAAGTGATCCCTTTTTGGGATAAATATTGAATGGCTTATATAATAAGATGACAAGAAATGTATGGGCTGATGGAAAGCGGCAACCGTATCGGACAACTGGAATTCTTAGGCTACTAGGAATTCCAGTAACATCAGCAGTATCAGCAACGCGTTGTCGCTTTGATGGCTCAGTAGTTAAGTATCATATTCCCAGTAATTTCACTGGCTACAAAACCCTTCAATTTAATATTATTGCTTAGTGCCTGAATATTTGTTAATGCCACGTTAAGCTATACATTTTATACTGGAATTGTATAGCTTAAGTATCACTCCAAACGAACTAAGTAGAACAGTTTCATGAAAGTACCACCTCAATCCGTTGTTTTCATCATCATATCAACCTATCGCCGTCCACTGCTGAACGTAGGCCTGCGAACTTGTTTTAACATGCTAATTTTTAAATCCCTACTAAAATAAACTAGAAAGTAAATTTGTTAGACCGTATGCCATCGATTCATATAAATATTCCAGTAACACGGTAGCTTGATAATAAAGAGAAAATTTGCTTAGTGCCAAAATTACTAGCCACACCATTAGGGCTGCTACCTGTGATGAGCCTAAAAAAACAGTCGCAAGTATTCTAGCTTAATATGTATGTATCTACATCCAAAAATAACAATTGCAAAGAAAAGCGTAGTCTTGCCAACAATAGCTCTTTACAGTCGAAATTGCAGTCTTAAACAAACATTGCGGTTTTAGCTCGAGTATGGGGGTTTAAGCCGGAGAATTGAGGCCAAATCCCGGAAACACACTCGCTTATCCCGGAAAGTTCGGCAAAATCCGATGATGTAACAACCCTAGTTACACTGGTATTGTAAAATATTGACAGTAAGCTTTAAGTTCACCGCGACACTGATACTACGATAAGCTAATGAATTTTCCACCAAACAAGTAAGGGTGCTGATAAATTGAAGTTCTTGTTAACTCCGCGAAACAACTTAGGTAACAAAGTTCATAAGCTGAAATATTAGGTACTGATAAATGACCGTAACTTAGGTTTTGGTAAGCCAAATCTAGACATCCAATGAAATACACTAAGTAATCTTACTTAGGTACTTGGTCTAATGCGGTTACAGTATTGCTCTTTATGGGACAATAATAAATTGGTTGATGTTGATTGCGTTTTATCTAACGAAAACGACGGCTTATTAAACTGACGACGCGAAAGTTTTCGCGAATACTTTATTACCTGGGCAACAACGTTTAAAATCCGTGTGACGGCCGCTCGACAACTTTCGCGTAGTAAATCTGCGCCCTTAGTTAACAAGCTACTTCTTTTTCCAGCCAATATTTTTTCTACAACCCATTTTGGTTATTACATAAGTATTCCTTTAAGTTGCTAGTTTCGCGATCCCTGAGATTTTCGAAATTCGAACAGAAGGGGAGTGTAAGTCAAACTATAAATCCCAACAAAAGTGCAGTTAATTATAGAAATGGTTATTGTCAATAGAAATGGTTATTGTCTATGTCAATAGAAAATATTAATAAAACAGCGATGAAAACTTTAGAGACGACAGGGCCATCAATACATTAATAGGCGATGCAGGAATCTATCAATCAATCCGGCACGCTTTGAAAGGCTGCAAATGAGCAGGAATAAGATTTTTAGATTAGGGAGCAGCAAGCTAGTGTAGGTAATAATTATTCTGATAAGCTACGAACTCATCAATCAAAGTACTTCGACTGCCTCCGCCGCCGCCGTCTGCTCCAATCTTTAGACTGTAAGCCTTTACTCACTTATAATAATAATATATCGTCTTGGGTACTTAATGCCTATAGTTTCGGTGTTACCACAGTACAAAAACTAAGCCACGCTTCAAGAAGATTTTTTTATCCGAGTAAATAAAATTTCATTGTATAAGGTTATTGTATGTAGGTACCTACTTATACTTATATAAAATATTTATTTTAGTCCATTTGCCTATATGTGTGTATGTCGTATACACACATATAGGTACATGGACTAAAATAAATATTTAAAATTAAATAGCCAGTGTAGAATTAATTAGACAATATACTGTGTATGTAAATGCGAAAGGAAACTGCGTCTTAATTTTGGTTTCAGTTTTGGGATATGAAGACTACTTATTTGTTAATCTGTTAACTATTGTAATCAATCATAGTAATTATTAATCTTTTATTTTAAACTGCCCCTCGACCTCGCCCTAATAAACTTTTGGTTCGTTTAATTAAACCTTCATGCCTCGCAAAATGTTAAACGCTCAAGTTAAATTAAATTCACCATCGACGTTTCATATTTTGCTCAGAAATAATGTAATTGCCTTGAATAAGATCATATCTCGAACGTGAGTTGGCGGTTTTACTGCATCCTATTTGCTGGGGTCGCAAGAAGATCATCCAGTCATTCTTGATTTTTTTTAAGTTTGGATACAAAACGGAAAGTACTATAATTATTATAGACTAAGAGGGCTAGCATGCGTGCTGCAACATAATTTATGTGTATGCGTATGTAGGTATGTTAAGATCCCACGTAATCAAACTCCGAGCCGCTACTGAGAATTTCATAGAAAAACCTAATAAAACTTTGTTTGACTTGGAAATCGAGCCCAGGACCTCTGCCAGGTAGCAAATCTGCACACGTTTTGCTTTGCTTCACAAGTTGTAAGTACGTACTTTAACTATTATGGATTTTTAAAGGTAGGGTTACATAACAAGTACTTAGCTCAAGGTGACTTCATACATGTATCAAACAGCAAACGTTAGCGACTCTATAGGTACCCTGAATTCTCTCTAGGGTTTTTGATATAATTAAAATAATTATAACGTAACTAATTATGATGAAATTGCACATTCCACCCCACATCACACATCAATCATGGGTGACGCTAGTTGCGTGACGTGACACGCGGAAATTCATTGGATGATAGCAAGGTGGGTGCTGTTATGTCCAAACAAATCGCACCCTTATTGATAAAAACAAAATTTGGGTGACCACGCACGTCGCAAGTAATGTACCTATAATCCTAAGTTAATAAATAAAGAGGTTTTTATATAAAAAAAAAACACTAAATCGTTTTTTTTTAATCGCTTATTATTTCAAATCGTAACACTTCCTTATGTGCCTTAGTCAAGCAACAAGGTAATAATTTTACTTACCTATCTTTGCTGCTTTCCTAAAAATAACCCGTTCAGTCACTAAGACGGCATCATCTATTTTTTTTTTCGACTCGTAAAAGACTTTAAATTGGTCGTGGTCTTTAAAGGATCTATTTACAGAAATAAATATAATTTATCATTTAGTAGGTAGATACTCTCAATATTTTAAATAAACCATAGGTATAATAGAATAGAATATTATTATATAGATATTTAAAACTAATTTAAAAATTAAATATTTATAGTCGTAGGTACTGTTTAAATTTAATTTATAATTTCAATTCAAATTTTTTATTTGTAATTACCATTTGATTATTGACTTACGTAGATATGTTTTGGTATAATGATTATTATAATATTATTTTAAGTTATTGGAAAGCCGTGCATGCCTATAAGTAACTTATTTTCACCGAATAATATAATGTATGTTAATTCCTTATCATATTATGTAATTGTAAATAAGTTGTTGGTATGCCTTATAAATATAAAATAAAAATAAAATAAATAAAGCACTAAGCTAAGCAGCCATAAACAGATACTAAAATCATAACATATGATTCATATTGAATCCTAAATATCAACATTTTTTACTTAAACCCGGCTTCATGGTTTGCCATAACGCCGCCATCACCTATAACTTGTAACTATAAAAATATCAATTAAAATCATAGCGTTACATAAAAACATAACAAATGTAATAATAATCAGTTTATGGTCAGGTATAAAATATTTAACGTCTGTCAGAGCTATGAAACATCGGAGTTCTGAATGCCTACTGTCTTGTAACCTTGGAGAAAAACTAAGGTAAGCTTTGGATATTTAAAGAGTACCTAATAACGTTTCTCGGCTGTAGGTATTATATTTGTACAAAAAATCAACTGCAGGCGGATTTTGATCTACTAGTTAGGGGCGGCTTAAATAAAAAAAAATCCATTCCATTTCAGCTACGCATTGCTTTGGCAAGCTAATGTGTGTCTCCGCCTAAAACTTTGAATTTTCCTTTCATTATTCGATACATTTTATGGATTAACGGTTATTATTATTCACTCGACTCTATTAACGCAAGCATGATGTTCTAAACCGCCTATTAAGTATACTTCAAAAAATTAACAACGACATTTCAGCTCATATCGTACATTCTTTCTACTCGTGCTACTCCCAAATTTAATTTGTCATTTTTTTAATTGACAAAATATTATATAATCCGTTTCGATTCGAAGCTGTAAAATCGATTTTATTGCGTTGTTGTTTCGGTTCGATTCAAAGCTTCCACGTTCGATTACAGTCGGAGCTGCGTAAGCCCCTATCTACAAATATACCAAGAATATTATAGAATATAGAGCGCACTTGGTTACCACTAATACTCGTACCAAAAATGTATCCATCCAAATACACGGCACATCATAATTTCATACACACGTATCTACACTTATTGTTTACTTCAATGTTCGTAGGAACGCGCTTATGCGAAACATTACAGCGTGGTATTCTCTTGAGAAATACGCGTATATTTGTCTAGATACTACTACTACAGAAAAATATTTTTGGTGTTCTTTGGATTATTTTAAACATGGAAAACGGTTGTTTTTTTTATTCGAACACGACTATTTTTATAGGTTGAACAATTTCTGTTCCTAAGATTCTGCAGCGAATTTGTCTCTCTCTCTGTATCGACATTTCGCACTTTCCACTTTAGCACGAAACATGTTATTCGTCGTTTTTCTTGAGGCATTCTTACGTTATATCTTAACCATCGGAGCATGCCCTTTCTCATTTCCACAACGAGGCACCGACAGAAAAAAAGACGTCACAGAAATGAAAATGTTACCAAAAATGTTTCGTTATATATAAGTAAAATCCACGCCTAAACGAATGTGTCCTAAGACCTAATATTCTGACACGAATTGATTGATTATTCGAGTATTACTATGTAAAGATAAATATGTTAAACGTTATTTTTATTTTATATTTAGGTTGCTCCACAACTTAATCTGCAGTTTGTTAACTTACCATATTTTAGAACTGAAATTTTAAAATATCAAGAATCCTCCAAGAAAATGTTAATGTTTCTAGGTATTAGCAGACTTAGTAATACTTACTCACTACTACAGACACCTACCTACAGTAGTGCGGACTTTAGTGAGTTGGTAGGTTGTCGAATATGACATTATAATTTTAAAAGTTCTACAAACAAATGTTTTTTACCTTGTTATAACATATAAGGAAAAAACAGACGTCCAAATGTAAGTGGATACTTACCTAGTAACGAGTTCACAAAAGTTATTTATTATTGAATCATCCTGCCTGTGAAGAATTTCAATAAAACATTTTATGGTAACTGTGCCTAGAGTACTTTTTATTATACTGAAAGTATCTGTTTTTCATTTTCTATGTTTTTGGGACCGCCCCATTAGTCTAGTGGTTCTAAGCGCGACTGTTACGCTAGAGGTCCTGGGTTCAATTCCCAGGTCGAGCAAGTGTTACTGGGGTTGCAGCTCAGAGTCTGGATTTATGCCCGGTTAATGGCAATAAGCTCACCCCCTATTACATGGAACCTAAACATACTGGCGAAGTGTGGTCGTACATTAGTACAACTCACCCTAACCTAAGACAGGCGTGATGGTATGTTATGTTTTTGGAATCCTCTTTATTCTCAATCAATATACGAGTATGTAAGATGACTGAAAACAACTTATTGACTAAACCTTCACAAAGTGCTGCCAACCGGTAATGGAAACCGTGGACAAGATATATGAATACAGGACACTCATAGAGATCCCTTCAGCCAATAGCCGTGAACCAAAACACAGTAATGGATTGAATTATTAGTATACCTACCTACTAAACACTTACCTAACTTCATGATTTTAACCTGTGAGGTCAGCATTATTTTAAGCTTCCCCTACCACACCACAAAGTTTATTGGTGTATTTGTTTTAGGGAAACATTACGTGCCGACAGGCGCACTGTTCGCTAGTTCGTGTTACACAGGTTAAATCTCAGCATTGTACTAAAATATTCAAGCGTGCCGTGAGCCCGTGACCCAACCAAACACACAACTGCGCTGTTTGGCTACAGAACGAACTCATTGGAACTGTATGGTTCATCTATAAATTTTTACTCTACTGGTCATTGATTTCGCTACTATATACTTAGCTTGTATAACCATAGTGTTACCCATCAAGATTTAGTTTTCTCCAATCTCCTGGAAAGTTCCCATAATCTCTGCATTTCCATAAGGAACTACTGTGTGTTTTTTTCAGCTTCTAGATTCTCTGTTTTAGACTGTGCGTCATATGTCAGTTAGTACACAGAAGGAAGAAGATTGAAATTAATGATAATGATGATGTAACATACAGTTATTTTCTTACAATACGTTTTTGTCTAAAGAAAACAACTTGTGTGACGTATGAAATATTTTGTGAGTTTATTTACACAAGTGAATTTGGGAATCACGACTGTCCATATTTTAAATTAAAACGTTTCTAAGTTTATTACTTAACTTATTCTAAATATTTACGTAGTTCATATAATTATAGGTACTGTGGTGATCGTAGTATCACACCTTTTTATAATGAAACTATAAAGATTAAATTAAAAATAAGCAATCATCTATTTAATTCAAAAGTAGAATTGTTCGAGACGTCAGTCAGAAGACGACGTAACCTACTTATATGTTTTTCTTAGTGCTTCGCCCTCTTAATAATTTAAATAAACCACAGTACCTATACCTACGTAATACTTCTCCTTTACCCTTAACCTGTGTTTATGTTACGAGTACCTAATGAGTATTTATGTAAGCCATTAACGTACCATTAAAACGCTAGATCCTAATAATACACTTGTGAAGCTATATCCTGTACAGTGCACAGGTATTCTTGTATACATCATTGTCATAATGACGTCATCACATAATTATGCGATTGACAAGGCGTGGCGGCCATTAACAAGTCATATGCACAAAACGACAGTTGCAGATATTAGGTACGTGTATTCGTTTTTGTTACGTATTTAGGGCCTGCGTTCCCATTGAGGGACCACATTTGAATTTTGAGCTTTTGAATGCGTCAGACTTTAGTAAAAGTTCCCAAACAATTGTAAATTCAGCCAATAATTTGTAAAAGCAGCCACTCAAAAGTTACAATAGGCCAAAGGTGGTCCCTCAGTCGTGACCCACAGGCATCCATATCTCGTGACCTAATGAAAATTTACAACTGCTGTAAATGTCTACTCTTAGTAAAAGATTTGTAAAACTAATTTACCAAATATGAACCCTTTCCGTTCACTGTGTAAAAATTGCTAGCATGCAGAAGGTGGTCCCTCAATCGTGCACTATAAGTTCACCTTGAGTGAAGACCACAATGGAATTAAGAATTTTCGTATGGTTCTAGCGTTAGTAAAAGTATTGAAAAGATTGTAAATTCAACCTCTAGTTTGTAAAAGTAGCCATTCAAAGAGTATACTGGATTGAAGGTGGTCCCTCAATTGAAACGCTTGTCAAAAGAAAATATCAATTTACGTAGCATTCGGAAGTTTAATAGACCAATACTACAGTCTATCCTTTAGTAAAAATTTTTACTAACGATTACTATACTAAACAGTATAAAAAAACGTGTTGTTTTGTGTTAAATAATAATAACATTCCGGCGGAGAAATACTAGAGCGAGGTGACCACACAGCAGGATTTTTCTAGAGACTATTCGATTTAAACGACACCTGAAGAACCGACTAGCGAAATCCTTCGAATAGTTGGGGCTTTTGAATTTGTTACCGGGCATAGCGCCAGCGACCTCAGCCATTATAAGTCTTACTAGTTACTTTTATTTATGGCGACTTACGTTATACCTAGGTACATTTATGAAAGTCCTCCAAACGAAAAAAAAAAAATATACACATTGCTACTGACTCATTTGTAATGTTTGACTGAACTCTATTAAATCCTTGCGTTATACTGGTGATCGGGTGCTGTTTGTGGTAACTGGTCCACTTAATTATATTTTTTTACACACTCATAAGTTGACTGAGTTGCCTTGTAGGTCCTAGTTATCATGCATATTGTTATTTTTTTTATCACTGGCGCTATGTCCGGGCATGAAGCCCCAACTAATTTGTAGCCATTTTGTTTGACTTTTATTGTTCGAGGTATTTCGCTAATCGGTTCTTCAGGTTTGTCGATAAAATACACAAAAAAATAAATTAAAAGTAAAAAAACCCTTTAAAAACAAGATTTTATTTAGATGCGCCATAAATAACAGAATAAACTTTTCATTTAAAACTTTTACTATCAACTTATAACGTCATTACACAATTTATATGATATAAAAACTTGTCGCGAGATTTTTCTACCTATGTACTCGTATTTACTTAGTCTGTTTTTTTTTTTCACAGGTAAATCTCGCGACAAGCTTTCATATCATATAAATTGTGTTATGACGTCATAGGTTGTAAAAAAAAATACTAGACTAATGAGTGCCTCATTAGTCTAGTTTTTCAATTTATAATTAATCTAGGTCATAAGCGCGATTGCTATGCTAGAGGTCCTGGGTTCGATCCCCAGGTCAAGCAGTGATATTGGGTTTTTCTATGAAATTCTCAATAGCAGCTTGGAATCTGGATTTGTGCCCGGTTGATAGGAATAGGTTCGCCCCCTAAACATACCGGTAAAGTGTAGGTGTACATAAGTACAGGTAAGTCAAATACAAATAAAGATTAAGATAAAAAACCAGTCACTAGTTTTTATTTATCCGAAAAAATACTGTTGTGTGGTCACCTCGATCCTAGTATTTTTCCGCAGGAATGTTATTGTTATTTAACACAAAACTACACGTTTTTTTATACTGTTTAGTATAGTAATCGTTAGTAAAATTTTTTACTAAAGGATAGACTGTAGTATTGGTCTATTAAACTTCCGAATGCTACGTAAATTGATATTTTCTTTTGACAAGCGTTTCAATTGAGGGACCACCTTCAATCCAGTATACTATTTGAATGGCTACTTTTACAAACTAGAGGTTGAATTTACAATCTTTTAAATACTTTTACTAACGCTAGAACCATACGAAAATTCTTAATTCCATTGTGGTCTTCACTCAAGGTGAACTTATAGTGCACGATTGAGGGACCACCTTCTGCATGCTAGCAATTTTTACACAGTGAACGGAAAGGGTTCATATTTGGTAAATTGGTTTTACAAATCTTTTACTAAGAGTAGACATTTACAGCAGTTGTAAATTTTCACTAGGTTACGAGATATGGATGCCTGTGGGTCACGACTGAGGGACCACCTTTGGCCTATTGTAACTTTTGAGTGGCTGCTTTTACAAATTATTGGCTGAATTTACAATTGTTTGGGAACTTTTACTAAAGGCTGACGCATTCAAAAGCTCAAAATTCAAATGTGGTCCCTCAATGGGAACGCAGGCGTATTTAGGTACCTATATTTTGTATCGGTCATACGCATGGAAATTAAAAAATCACACAGTATGGTGCCCACGGAAGAGATATATCTCTTCCGTGATGGTGCCGCAATACACTTGCACAAGACCACACTAAGCACGTCAAGACTATATTTATTTATTTAATAACCTGTATGTTTATTATTATCGTTAATACCGTTAGTGTCCGACTACTTATCTCAACTAATAATTAAGTACTTAGGTAAAATGTATTATTGCGAGAAATGCTGCCATGGGATTGTATCACTCCACGCATACTCCACGTGGCAGCTGACTGATGATTCAATTACCCTACACGGCGATAATAGCCCACTTTATATTGTCGACATCGCTATGTCGAAAATTAACTCTGACCGTTGCCTTACAAATTATCCTTACTATTTTGGTCTTGGAACACGTAAACATAGAACAATAAATTTGCTAGGCATTCCTGAAATTTAGATCGCAAATACAAGTAGGTAGGTCCTACCTACCTATCTATAATACCCACAAAGTTGAAGTTGTATGTTTGAACGCGCTAATCTGAAAATATAGAGCGAATTTAAAAATGTGTTTTTTTGGCATTTGATAGCCCGATACCTACCTGAGGAAGGTTATAGTCGATTAACATCACGCTTTAACTCAGAAGCAAGCACAGCTTTTTATAAAAGAAAGAAAGAACGAAATAATTTTATTGACACAATTTGGGTACAACTTATTCTATACATAGGTACGTAAAAGACACAGGTTACATTAAATTATAAATATAGGTAATGTTGATAATAAAACACTTCTTCTGTGGGGTGCGATACGTTGGTAAAATTCATGCCGTGATAATAAGATCAAACAGCCAGCGCTGGACAAGAAGTTTTTCCAAACGAGTAGGTAAGTACGAGAGTACTTATGATCAGATTTCAATCGAACCAAATGAAACTGAATATTAGAATAACATAAACGAAGTGACAGCGCCATCAGACTTTTGCATCCCAATTGCTTGGCAACGCTAATATCCTATGGATATAAAGTGTTATATAGTATGGAAAAGCCTGTTGGACTTTGAACGAAAATTAAATAAGGAAATCTCGTACATTTTTTCTTTCTCCTTAGAAGTGTACCTACTGCTCAAACAATTCCGAAAGTTTTACTTTCATCGTTAGGCTACTTTTAATGAGCTTAATTAATAACTCTAATAAAATTTATAAAGAACTCTCACAATAATTATGTTATTGTGATTAGCCGGATTGAATTACAAGAATCTTTTTATTTTTGGTAGGAAAATATTAAAAATATGGAACTAATTATTTAAATTACAATTTGCCTGCTGTATGAAAATGCCAAGTTGTATGAAAGCTTACCTGAGACTTACTCTAGAAAGCTTTCATACAACTTGGTACCCACTGTAGACGTTAACTCTTTTCTTGCTGAATTTGATAGACTAACTACTATCTATTTGTATGTTTTAGGCATTTTCCATGCAAAGATTATTAAGTTATTTTAATAGACTTACTACTACTACTTTCATTTGTAGCCAACTTGGCCTCGTTTTTTTCCTGTAGGTATGTACCTATTTATTGCAATCGTATATGAGCAGACTTTTTTTTATATGTTTCCTTGTTTTATCCATATATGACAGCAGCTGTGTGGCGGTAGTTGTTAGGTATTTATTTGAGCTCGGTACAGCGAAACCCCAACTTCCGAAATCTGTCTTTATCAGCAATTGGCCTATTAAAATAACTCTGTACAAAACCTAATTAAACCTGGTCACTAAAAAAAAAATAATCTTTAGCATTCCTATCCTCAAATAAAATGAGGCAGATTCAGTATAATAGCTGTGATATTAGATAATCAAATCTAAGTGAGGTCAAAGTCACGGGTAAAGCTAATGTTAATATAAATTGATAGTGGGTAAGTACCAAAGCACCTAATTACGTTATTCAGTGTAAGTAGTGGGTACACAAAGGTCACACCTAATGAACGTCTTAAATAGAATTAGTTGAACTAATGCTTACTACTGAGCCTGAAGCGAATGGTTAGATGGAAGACTGAGGTGTACCTAACAACCTGCCAGAGACCAACTTAATAAAGTAAATTATTCATATAATACCTACATTTAGTAGATGTTTTGTCTTTTTATCCATATATAACACTGCCCAAGCTGCAAAAAAAAAAACAATTCTTCGAGTTCAATATTAGTTACTAACTACGATTCACGAAACATGCTGATAATTGGTAACCAAAAAATATAGGTACCTATTTCAAATATTTTATAGAGGTCTGACCATCCCTTGATCCTTTAATAACTAAGTTTAATCTTGACTACGTTGCCAGTTCCAGTTAAATATACAATTTCCGGTCCAAAGTGTTCATTTGATTTACAGCCGTGTTCTTGCTGTCGAGTATCTTTGAGGGAAAAATAATTAATTTTAGAATCGATTTCTTTAAGCTATAGATGAAAGCAAACTTTTAAAATTGTTTTCATACCTACTCAGAAGAAAACCGAAAAATTTAATTATTTGCCCTTGCGTTTTACCAGTCACCGACAAAACCCCAAAATATCTCCTAATGTGTCTAGTTGTTGGATCACTCCCGGTCCTTAGTCCATTATAAATTTATATATCCCTACACAAACAAACTTTATACTTATTATTAATTTCATATTTGATCCGTTTTTGCCAACCAACCGCAAATTGTACCAAACTTCGGAAGTTAGGCAATAAATTGATTTCCACCAACTAGGAAATGGACCTATAAACTTTGCACAAGCAAATTGTTTTCTAATATTTATGCGAACTGTTGATTAGAATAACCTAACTTTGAAGTTCTGGTGAATTTATTGCTCGAATTAATTAGGAACCTGTGTGCACAAGAAGGTAGTTACTAATAAAACATGACCTACATTATCTACTGAAATAATTAAAAATAAAGATAAATATTTGATTGATGATAAGTATATATGGTGAGTATGGATGGACGAGTTGGAAGGGGAAGACCTCGGCGAACGTACCGCAACCAAATTGCGGATGTTCTTAAAAAAGGCCAGGTTCCGAGCACCCTAAAGCGACGGTCATGCATGAAGAGATTAATTAATGTAGATGAAGCGAAAGTAGTGTGCCAGGATCGTAGCAAGTGGAAATCTATAGTCTCTGCCTACCCCCATGGGAGACAGGCGTGACAATATGTATGTATGTATGTATTTGAGTGATGATTTTCAGTACCTACAAATAGGTGCAAATGAGCTTTTTACAATTAAGCTAAAATATGTCTATTCAGCTATATTTTTTGACAATTGATTAGCACAATAATATTACTTCGCAAGCAATTCAAACACCAAAAACCGGCCAAGTGCGAGTCGGACTCGCGCACGGAGGGTTCCGTACTATTACGATTTATGACGTATTAAAAAAAACTACTTACTAGTTCTCGTTCAAACCAATTTTCGGTGGAAGTTTACATGGTAATGTACATCATATATTTTTTTTAGTTTTATCATTCTCTTATTTTAGAAGTAACAGGGGGGGGGGACATTTTACCACTTTGGAGGTGTCTCTCGCGCAAAATATTCAGTTTAGAAAAAAAATATATTAGGAACCTCAATATCATTTTTGAAGACCTAGATACCCCACACGTATGGGATTGATGAAAAAAAAAATGTTTGAATTTGGAAATTATGGAAAACCGCCAAGTTTATTGTGTTTTTTCTTTTTTGTGTGAAAATCTTAATGCGGTTCACAGAATACATTTACTTACCAAGTTTTAACAGCATAGTTCTTATAGTTTCGGAAAAAAGTGGCTGTGACATACGGACGGTCAGACAGACAGACAGACAGACATGACGAATCTATAAAGGTTCAGTTTTTTGCCATTTGCCTACGGAACCCTAAAATCGTAAGTAGATAGGTAAACTTCAAACAAAGCGGTTTGTATTTCACCAAAAATACAGCAAACTCGGATTTACCTAGCTATCAAATTTTAATTGGAAAAGGGTAAATAGAAGGATAATAATGGGATCTCTTACATAACAAAGTAAGAGAGTTGATAATTTGTAGCGTGGCATGCCTACATAGATGTATTATATAAAAGCTGACTTTCTTTCTTCTCATTGGGGATGGGGATCACCAGAACAGTTCTCTTTAACCCCGCGATCCCACTGACGACAAAACACCAAAATCCAAATGGTACGTAACCTGCTAAAACTCTCGAAAAACTTATTTGATTATGTAAGAAAGAAAGAAAATAAATTTGTTTACATAGACAATACGCACACAACATTTGTATTTAATCAGAGAAGTAAAACTATTGCAAAAGTGTAAATGCGTCAAATCTACGCATAACAGCCATATTCCTATGACTCGTGCGTGGAACGCCACAGCCCGCGCTGATTTTCAGCGACAGTCGAATGTACAGACTTTTAAAAAGAAATCTTCCGCATTTTTCTTTTAGTGGATCTTTTATAAACTACCTACGTATTGTTGGTGTGCAGACAAAAAGGTAGTAGTTTCCTGTTTGATACCTTGAGTTTTTTTACCCTATTTGATACTCATTTACTGCAATTAGATTCAGGTAGGTAAAGAAAAAGATAATAACGCCGTGGTCGCATGCTGCTACTGCTTTTACCTGGAAACCACTGTTACCTATTTTATGCTGATTTGATTTGAGTAAATTGACTATTAGAAGGATGATTACAAACTAGTCAAAGATTTTGGAGACAGGAGTGGATTCGACAAAGAATGACAATTTACACCTAAATCTCCTACGATAGCAAGTTTTAAACAAAAGTTTTAATTGATTGTGAATATGTGGCAATTTCTACTGCCATGTATGTACTTACCTAGAATGTGTTATAGCCGATGCGAAAAACCTAGAAAAAATTGAATTTCGCGCCCAACCCCGACGCTAACGCCTTAAAATGTCAGTCTAGCAATGAGGACACACACACTTTTCTTTTCGTTGAGTCCTCGTACTTAAACTAACGCGAGTGGGTTCACATCGGTCGGTAGTAGCAATGGGTCGGTTTCGAACCGGTAACCACATGATCACAAAAAACATCATTTTGATTGGTTGCACTTTGCAGAGAGACTTAATTCTACACTCCTTATGAGAGACACGTTAATTTTTTGCTTTGCAAGTTGTTGCATTGCTTCCTCATCGTATTATTAATCTATGTAGCAGTAAAACCACAGAATAAAAGCACTTTGTGAGTAAAACGGAACGCTCGCGTAGATTAAAAAACTGTTGTACAATTTATGAGCCAAAGTGACGGTCGACAGCTCATCGTTACGTTGTTTTCGATGATATTTATTTAGTTTATATTTATCTTAACAATAGTAGTGTAGTGATCTAATTCAACTCATCAAGATGTGGGATCCCACTCACGTTCAAGTCACTATTCAAAGGGCTCGGGGACTTTTGATCAAAGGTAAAAACGGTGTGAATAACTGTTTTGTTACGATCGCTCTCGGTAAAGATAAATTCCAAACTTCCGTCAAACACAAAGCGACTCAGAACGTCGAGTGGATAGAAGAATGCGAGTTACGAATACCTTCACAAGGTAATACTGCTGAGATTGTTCTAAAGATTTACGATGAAGATTTACTAAAGGATCATTTACTAGGTCAAGTATCGATTCCGTTAAAAGACCTCGATGTGTACGAGCGGCCAAGAAGCCGTTGGTATACCTTGCAGGGTAAATCAGGCAAAGAAAATGATAAGCCAAGAGGGGAGTTGGAGGTCAAAATAGCTTTCACCGTTAAAGAAGGAAGTTTAACTGACCTGAGTAAAAAAGATAAACATAGATCTTCTTTGTCTAGTATTGCTCAGAATGTAGGTGGCAGTCTAATGAGTATTGGAAGCATTGAAAAACGAAAAAGCATTAAAAAGTTTGCTAAAAACTTGGGTTCTAAAATGAACTTAAATAAGAAAGATAAGAAAAGTGACTCATCATCTCTCAGTGGTAGCATCGGGAATCTCAAGGGCTCTACACTTTCTACCCCTGATCATTCTACACCAAAAAGGTTGCCTGGAGAAGCAGACCCAGGAGTCATTAGTGAAGATGATGATGAGTTTGCTTTTGATGACTTATCACATAAAAGCTCTGGTAGCTCACTAAATGTTCAAACTTTACCAAGGGGCCACAAATATACTCCCTCTCCTGTTAATGCTTCGTTGGAAAACTTAGGTGGTGGTGAATTTTTAAGAAGATCTACAAGTAGCAACTTAGCACTGCCAGAAAAGATAGTACCACAGAAACCTGTGCGCCTAAGCCTTGATACTTTCACACCACCTCAGCTTCCAGCACAGGTCATTGACAAAAATGATGAGTGGTCACAGAAGCTTTATTCTAAAAGAAAATCGAACAGTCAATTAGCCATTGATCGAGAAAAATCATCAAGTCTAGAAAGAAATAAGAAACTTGACAGTCCAAGTTCTTTAAAAGAAAAACCAAGTCCTAAGTTCTTTAAGAAATTTGGAAACAATAATAAACAAAAGAAATTATTGGAGGAACGGATCATTGTGGGTGAAGAAAATATTGCTGAAGAAGATTCTATCAATCCAGCATTCAATAGCATCCCTAAATCAGTGGTTCAAGATTTTGATGGGAAGTCACGAGAAGACCTTATGGTAATGGTCTATAATTTGCAGAAAGATGTTGAGTACGAGAAGAAGAAAAATAAAGATCTTGAGAACTATCTTGATGAACTGCTACTCAGAGTAATGGAAACAACTCCAAGAATCCTACAGAACCCATATGTTAGAAATAACAGTATGCATATTAGAAACAAATAAGTTTTATGCAATCCCTAAAAATTCCAGCACATTATCAATTGCATGATTGTGTAAGATTAATGTGGCATGCCTGCCTCTTTATGTAATACTGATATAATTATTTGAAGACTTTCTTTATTCCATATTTGGTCTGCTTTATTAATATTTTTTATTTTAAAATATAATAGGAACAACATTTCTAACTGGAATTCTAGTTTTCCATTATAGTTTTAAGTAAGTTAATTAGTATTTGATTATTTCTGTGTCTAAATTAGTGGAGACCTGTATTTATGAATTTAATATAAGAAAATATTTTAAATACATGTCAACTTTCACTATTTCAAAGATCTAATCACAACAAACTTAGTGCCTTACATATTTGAATAAGTCTGTGATAGATATTATAATTTGATTTATTTGGTCCAAGGAAAAGGCATTTTGAATACCTAGGTAATCTTATCAGCATTTATTCTAAATATTGAAAACAAGATGATAATCACAACTGATAAACGCTATTTAACAAACTTGCTTCTCTTATTGTCATGATTGTAGGTCAAATAAAAAAAAATACATTGTGTATGTAAGTAGTAGTAAATTTAAATTGTGTAATACAAAGAATGTGCAGCAATTAATTATCCACTGCCACGAAATTTTGTAAAGCAATTTGTACTTTATATTTTTATACAGAAACAATACAATTCTAAAGCTAGTGCCAAACTAATAAAATGTGGTTTTCAAATCTCCATTTTATAGCATAGTCACCTACATCTTATAATCAGCAAGCATATTTTTCAGAAATTTAAATATTTATTTAGAATGCTTTGTGATTATTAATTTATGTAAAACATTTTGCTTCAGTGATGTTTCTAATCTAACCAACTTAATTTCTATTAATGTTAATGCTTATTGCTTCTCGCGACAATCACCTATAATCTGGCTTACAATCATAGTCACATATTTGGCATGTATGATTCATGAGCATGTATAATAATAAGAATGACTAAGGCATTGAATGTCTTCATAGATAAATCAAACAATTCTTCTGGATTGAAAAATAACCCGTAATATAATTATGTACCTAAGGAATCCATTGAAGTGTATTCAGTGAGGATCATTATTTATTTGTTAGTGATATTCTTCAAAATATATCAAGTATTTTTTAGTGCAAATCATATTAAATTTTCATATAATTTACGTAAATCATAGTTATTTTGTAAGAAATGCCTTTGTGCAATAATTAAAACTTAGTGGGTAGGTATTGTTTTTGTTGATTGATACCTTTAGATTTTTATGTTTAATCCAATTATGGAAGTATTACATAACATAAATGTTTATAGATATTTAATAACTAACAAATAATTATGTTATATTTAATAAATGGGGATCTGAGGATTGTTTAATGTTTACATTAATAATTTAACAGTGTCATAAGGTAGATAATTAGAATAGGAGTTGATTCATTACATAAATATCATATCCTTCCTTGTAATCATTATGTGATATTTGTTCAAAAGACAAACGAACAAATTAACAATATATTATATTAAAATGTGTTAGAAGTGAAGGTAACTTTATTGGAAATAAGGCCTTGTATTTCTGTGGTTCTTGTTTATCGATAAATATATATAAATATTAATTTAATATTGCCGAATTGATAATTTATTTTTCTAAGATAAACTACCTACTCTTAAGTCAATTTTACGAAAATGTTAAGAGGAAAGTATGTTTATATAATCCAGAGATAAAATGTGTTTACTTTTGTCACAGTAACTGATTTTTCAATAAACATTTTTTTCAAATAAGGACTGATTTTTTAGTTTATAATATCTCAACTGGCTACAACACCTTATCTACATATTTTTTAATGAAACACTTGATTACACTTGGTAGAAAATGATTTTTAATTATATATTAGTAAAATAATCACTTAATTTAAACTCATTTGTGGCGCCGACTTTTGACTGGTGCTGCGACAGGGGCTGCTGTTACGTACGCCTTTTGGGACAACTTGTTCATGTAATAGATTGTTATGATGGAGAATATCAAACTGTAATAGAAGAAAAAGAAAATAACAATAATTATATTGTTATAAGTAAACCCATAACCAAGCTACCATTAATGGTGGACTATATATAAACACCCAGCAATTGCAACTGCAATTAGGCACGCCTTATTATATTGATATACATAATTTTAAAAGAAAAATAGTACACAATACTACTAAGATAGTGATCATGTTTCTTGCTATTGATAAAATTTTGGAAAATTTATGAGTATTATGTGTCACATTTATATTTATGTTGGCCAACCAAACATTCCTAGAGTGCAGGTCAGGCCCTGGCATGAACCTTCCTTACCTTGTCCCAATTTATTAGGGTTTGGTTTAGCATTTCCTCTTCTTCCATTCATCATTCTTATTCCATCTTTACACATAATATTTAACTGAATTTTCAAACCAACAACTACAAAATACTTATTTGATGTAAATACAAAAATAAGCAAAAAATTACCATGTAGTGAAGCAGATCCTGTGTACCATGCCTGCAGCAATTAATGATATTGTCATAGATATAACTATTTCTGGCAACTTCAACTGAAAGTTTTTACCAAACATTGTTGCTTCTAAGTTACCAATTGCCTGTGATGAGATGTTAAGGGTATAATATGATTAGAATATTTGCTTACAAAATAATGGGAAATTGTAAACATAGTCTACAATAGTATTAAGTATTGATTCTCCTAGCCTAACCTAACTATGTTGGGGTAGACTACCCGTATAAACAGGTGCAGCGGAATAGCAGTATTTTTTATATTTTTTTAATAAAATAGCATACTATCATGCCTGTATTCCCCTAATGAACAATAAGTGAACAACAACACACTTGCCTAACGCAGAACTGTACCATTGTCCACCCAGTTTGCCAGTAAACCCCTGGATAAGGGCAGGCCTATTGCCATTAACTAAGCACAAATTAAAACTCCAAGTGCTACAAGACTTTCATAGAAAAACCCATTTACACTTTGATGGGCTTGGAAAATAAACCAAGGACCTCTAATGTTGGAGTCGCGCTTAAAACCACTAGACGTGAGATAGTTGGTGCAGTTATTTAATAAAGTAGGCAATTGCTGTAATTACTATTTTTAGGTTTTTATCTACTATTGCATTTTTTTTCAAATATAATATAAATTGTTTATGAATATGACTTATAGGAAGTGGAAGTCTATGGGGCAGGCCTTCATTCTGCAGTGGACTTCGTTAGGCTGATATGATAGTGATGATGATGACTTATAACCATAAAATGATGCATTATTATACCATAGATGGATTTCGTTTTTACCATTACCATTACAACCTGTAATAAGTCATATTAATTTGATTTAATAAGAGTCCCAGATATGGATTTCTGGCTATATAAAAAACCTCTGATATGAGAAATATAGGTCTGTAATCTGCAATTATTACAAATAAACATAGACTGATTATATTAATACTTTATATTCTCTTAATGAAGTGATTGAACTAAAGAGGAAGCCCAAGACAACGGCCGGTTTTAAAAAGGATACAGTAACGAAGAACATGAACATCAAAGAACCGAGATATCCCCCAAATATAATAGTGATTGGTGATTTTATCAGCAGCGGTTTGTACATCTGCATTCCCGAAAATATTAACAGGGTCAGAATTGATGATAACACGAAAGACGTGGCACTGTTCACCGCTGTAATGATAAAATATTCAATTAAAACGTGCATGTTTTATTATTATTATTTAAGTATCAGGATTCTGTTTAAATAATACTTTACCCATTGTAAAAATTGTACTTTTATTCAATGTTATCAAAGTGAATTTCGGCGATACCGCAATTGCAATATTTCATGAATCAACGACCTTATCTTTTGACAAATTTAAGACAGTCCGACAGTCATCAGTGTCGTCACTGACTCAGTTATTGTCAATCCACTGTCAATGTCAAACAGTCAAACTTATGCAATGAATAGTTTATTTTTAAACCAAATTGAAATAATGGTGTTTTGAGCAGTATTTAGCCATATAAAATGATAAAATTATTGCAATCATATTACTGTACACACAGCTACACATCAAGCTATAAAAACCACTGTAGACTGACCTCCCATTGTAAAGGTTTTCCGCATAATGCAAGGCTAGCCTATACTGGTTTTGTATAGCTTGATGTGTAGTCGTGCGTACTTATTTTGTATAGATGTTTAACGCTAATGGTTCAGCATTTAAGTTGATTTTAAATCCTCTCATAATCAGTGGCGTAGCGTGCCTTAAAGGGGCCCTGTATCACAATAAGTTGGGGGGTATCAAATGAAGGGTAAAGATTTTGGGCATTTTTTTATAACCTCCCTTTTCTGTTTACTTTTTCGTATTTCTTTTATGGTTTTTGCCCGGGAAGCACGAGATTAGGTGACATTGTGGACAACATGTTACCAATTTACAATTACCGTATCATTGATACGGCTGATACGGCGGTAGCTACGCCCCTGCTCAAAATCTAATATGTACTGCTGAAAACTTACTCCTCCTTTTGATGGTAAAAATATGTTGCAGTACGCACGGCTAGAACAAAGATAGGCACCTTTGTTCTAGCCGTGCTAGCTAGCTAGTTAGCGTGCTACAAAATTTTTTATGGGAAGTCTATACAATGCTAGAACAGCTTGAACTGGACTGGATTTGAATAGGTTGACCTGTAGCCGTGTGTACACACTATCTCTTACTATTTTTTTATATTGGTTTTGGCTTGGATACAAAGTCCTTTAAACCAAGTACCACAGAATAACTAGAAAAATTAGTATACATGTGTCCAATTTACAAATTTTGCTTGGGTTTGTGCCGGTGTTATCAATGTCAAATTGTTATGTCAAAAAATGTGACAGTTGTTATCTTTTATCAGAAGCCAAACAAAACCAAAACAAAAATGATAACATGACATTCCAACTTTTAATGATAATTATTGATAACAGAATAATTAAGTAGATGAAGACCGGCACTGAGTTTACTGGAAGATAGTTAGCTATTATTAAGTCAATTACAATGGCGACTTTTATCAAAAGTATGAACTCAAAAATAATGAAGAATATAGCAATTCATCGTAGCTTTGTAAGTATAACAAACAATTCTTTGGATCTTATTTTGTATAATTCTACTGTTAGTTATCTGCCTACCTATAAATTATTATTCATATGAGTTTACTTTTGGAAAGACTTAGGTAGGTTTTCCGAAGAGGCGACTACCTACACTTTCTCGAGATACCTAGCCCGTTTTGTTCATGATCCATACAATTGATGCCCATAAACTTCTGCGCAGAAATAATTGAAATAAAAAAATAATTTCATATAGAAGAGGTACCGGACTATAACCGGTTACCCGGTTCCCTACACTAGGCAATATAAAATTAATCTTATCACATGGTAAAAACTGTGTAATAAATTTATATTTTCAGAGTACAGCAGCACCACAAGTCAGAATCTATGAAGTGGGACCAAGAGATGGGCTTCAGAATGAGGCTAAATTTGTTCCAACCAATGTTAAAATAGAACTCATAAACAAACTGGCTGCAGCTGGAATAAAAGATATTGAGTCTGCAAGGTATGTTATATTTTTTTATTAGGCATTAGTGTAAAGATGATGTATCAGATAAAAATCTGATAACTTCTTGTGTAATAATTTTTATTGTAACTTTAAAGAAACATGGTCATACCAATGGAGTTGCTCCTGTAGCTTTCTATGTTTACATAAATACCAGAAACTACTTACAGGTCATACAAATATAGGTTTCATGCAGAGATTGACACCACAACCCATGGCACAAAATCTGATTGCTCTGCCACTATAATAAAATGTAAATTTATTGAACATAATACATGATTAATATAGTTTTGAACAGGATCTATCATTTTGGTATGATCTCTTACATGCAAATAGTCCAAGCTACTGTAAAAAGATTGAGAGTAAAACACCTAGGTACCACAAACACCACATGTTCAAGTAGAATGTGATGGAAGCCTTTCCCCTTTAAATGGGGCCAGAAATCCCACAAATTTTCTACATTTTAAAAATAAGTTTATAGTGGAGCCAACTGCTCCCAGAAGCTCATCATGACACATTGAGACTTTTTTAAACAGCCCAGGTAAGACAAGATCATTGAGGGTAAGGGCACCCCTTTGTTACTGTCATAATTAAAGTAATCACTGTTATTTATGACCCGTCAATGCATACAGTTTCCTCATGAGGACATAACAATAGATTTTGCATTGTGTCTACAATATGGCGCTTGTCATTCTTTTTCCGGCCCCTGTAGTGATTACTTTTAATCTTGGGTCTTATGTAACACTTTTCTATATTAGCATAAACTACCATTCCACGGACATAAATTCAAAAACTTACAAATAGGTACTGTTCATTTGTTAGTTAACCTACAATTCATAGTCTATTCCAAATCATTATGTATGCAAATTACTTTTCTACACAGCAACTCGGTCATATACCTACCTAAAATGTTACAAAACAATCATAAAAGAACTGCGGTCTGTAGACTACCTACATCTATATATATAAAAATCAATGCCACTTTTCATTGTAATTTTATAACTCAAGAACGGGTTAACCTATCCAAACCAAATGATTAGGCTTTGTTCGGACTATTTAGTAGATGGTTTTTGTGAAGTTTGCACATAATCGGTCGAGCGGTTCTTCATTTATCACATTTTTTTACATACATATTATTGTACAGGAAAGTCAAGAAAACACGCGGGCGAAGCCGTGGGCGGAAAGCTAGTTGTCTTCTAACTTTTGTAACGCGTCAAGATTTTAGCAGAAGATCCTGCTCCACCTGCGCAACTTTACGCAGTTATAATAACGGACATAGGTGGAACAGCGTATCAAAATATGACTAGTACCTAATGTTTTGGATAAATGCGTTAAGGATTTAAATGCTGAAAAACAGGAGCATAAGAAACACATATTTCGCCCTGTATCGCGTGTCTTTTTTAAGGTATAAAAGGTTGCTTTTCAGTACCTATTTACATTTATTCTTATTGACAGAAATTATGAAGCGGTCATAAGGCTGAAACAGCACCGTCTACCCTAACGTGACGTAACACGGGTAAGCGGATCTAATACGGCAATACTGTGTACGTAATCTGTCGAGATCTACCTTACTTACACACATGCCAACCACCGGTTAGCGCGGACTTCACAGTTACTTTACTAGATAACCCGATCGTAATATGAGAACTATAAACCGTAAAATATTTAGTCTAAGCATAACCATACAATGAGATAATACCTATCTAGCATTCATTTAATTAAATTATTCATACAAAAAGTTATATAATAATGGTACTTCATTATTATTTAGTACGAACTCGCTAGTTCTTAGCTAATAGCATTTCGATTTCTCGATGGAGTTTTAATCAGTCATTGTGTCCATTTTAATAGTTTCTCGAAGCACTGATATATCGTTTGTAATCACGATATACAAGGGTATTATGGGCATACTAATTAGGTCTTAAATGGTGGCATAATACCACTGCCTGTCTCTTAAGTCCATCCTGTTTTCTCTGTTTCGTTAGCTTCCCCAATCAAGATATTTAGGCAAACGTGGGTCTTGTTATTTCTTTCCTTATTCTTCGGAATGAGTCAAATGAGCTGTGGGCAATACTCAACACTGAATGGAGCCCACACAACGTCAAACGACGTCGCGGCAGGCCCAGAAGGAGATAGGGGGACGAGCTAGACCTTTATACGATTCGATTAATGCCCTGAACCGAGAGGAGTGGACGAAGAGTGGGGAGGCCTTTTCCCTGCAGTGGGACGATAATTGATGAAGTGTAGATACCTAAGTAAACTATTATCGGCTCACGTAGATAGTACAATTACTTACCCTCGTCGTAAAGTACCTATGCGCGACTGAATCCTTTCTGGTGTCAGAAGTAGGAACCTATCACTACTTATTTGAAAATCCGGACGTCTTCATTTCTCTCTACACTCGTAAGTCATATGATGCAATACTCCACATAATACGTAATTGGCTTAACAATACCTAAGCCAGTTACGTTGGTCGTTAAATACCTACCATATAATTCAGATTATGTATTTCGGTTAATAGTTTTGTGAGTCCTAAATGGGTGAAACAAATGAGCGATGGGGTCGACGTTATGAAGAATGTTCCCAGGGCGGCCGGAGTCAACTACCCAGTGCTCGTGCCTAACTTGAAAGGATATGACACTGCTGTAAGATATCAAAAAAAGTTTTTAATCTTCTAGCGTTTGCAATCTATTTTTTTTAACGTAACTTATTTCTACGCATTGTATACTTTTCACAGAGACAATGCAACGTAGAAGAGGTAGCAATATTCCCCGCTGGATCCGAAGGATTCTCGCAAAAGAATCTGAACTGTTCGGTAGAAGAAGGTTTGAAGATGTTCAAACTGGTAGCTGACCAGGCCGTTAAGGACGGTCTCAGGGTTCGGGGCTACGTGTCCTGTGTCGTGGGCTGTCCATATGATGGACCTATACATCCGAAAAGCATAGCTAAGGTAACTACATTTTTTTGTCGCAATAAAACCTCGTTTTATGGATATGAAAATACTTACGTCATGCGCTTAGAATAGAATAGTTTATTTGGAAGGATCATAAAAAATATTAATTATTACGCTTACGCTACAAACTTTATCCAGACAGACCTATTAATTTTTACGACTATACTAAAATAACACCTATCATCGTCAACAAAATATCTTTCAACTTTAACATCAGTAAACAGAATATTAAACTTCATTTAAGTTTACAGATAAAAAAATCATTAATCAAAATCTGTATGCATGTTGTCACTAGACAACATGCATACATGAAAATCATGCGACTTGTAGACTACTACAAGTCGCATGATTTTCGTAGCTTAAGGCTTAAAAATTGAATTTCGCGCCCAAGCCTGACGCTTTAGTCATAAACCTTTGGTTCAAGAGTGATTAAGATTACGTCCCACTAGGATACAAGTTGCGATAATAACACGATCATGTTTTAGTACTTCTGTCGGCCACATGCCTATGTCTATAAAATACTAAGCAATTTTAAATTAATTTAATTAAAAATGTATAACTCTCCCCAAAACCATGTTGTGATACGAATAGTTGGGACTTGCTTTACGGAAGACATATATTATTCTAGGTAGATGCACCTTATCCCAGGTTGCTTAATTTAAACACAAACAACCTCATCAGCATGATAACAATACGTTTCCTATTCATTAGTTTAGTGGTCCCCAAGCGCGGGTTTTTCTATGAAATTCCCAGTAGCAGCTCGGAGTCTGGATTTGTGCCCGGTTAATGGCAATCGGCTCGCCCCCTATTACATGGGACCCAAACATACCGGCAAAATGTGGGTGTTTATTAGTAAGTACACCTCTGCCTAACCCTTCGGGGAATACAGGCGTAATGGTATGTTTATTAATTATTATTGAGTGCACATTAGTGGTGTACTAATGTGCACCCATTAAAAACTGCCTAGTCCTTCGGGGAATACAGGCGTGATTGTATTTTATTACCTTTTCGTAAATTTCCCCGTTAGTTCCAAAATAGTATAAAATCTATTAATATAATTTTATTTATCATCCTTTATATAGGTAACAGAGCAATTATTACACATGGGATGCTATGAGGTGTCTTTGGGGGATACCATCGGCGTAGGGACAGCGGGATCCGTTCAACGGCTGCTTCGCGAAGTGTTGACAGTCGCAAAGCCTGAACAACTAGCTCTGCACTTCCACGACACATACGGACAAGCTCTGTCGAACCTGTTGGCTGGTTTAGAGGTATAAGAATTATGGTTGTTGGTCTTCGGTTTCCTCATAAATCCTTCAAAACGTTATCCACAACACTGACAGTTTTTTTACGTAATATCAAACTAATAATGTAATTATTATGCACTTTTTTTTTATATATCTATCAAAGGCGTGGTTTTTGAAAAATCTTTTGGGAATCTGGATTGCGAAAAACATTATCGCAGTTTCACCGTTGCTGCCGCGAATGTAATTTTGAAGTGATGATGACATTTGCGGGTATAATTCATACAATTGAGTATTTTAGACTGCCTAATTAGTCTAGAGATCGTAGGCACAACTGCTACGTTAATTCTGTTTCTGGGTTCTGGGTTCGATCCCCGTGTTGAGTTTTTCTGTGAAGTTTACAGTGGCAGCTCAGGGTATGTATTTATGCCCGGCACAGGCATAGGCTCACCCTCCATTACATGGGACCTAAAAATATACCGGCGAACTGTGGTACATTAGTACACCTCCGCCCCTTTGTGGACTACAGACATGTTAAGACTTTTTTTGTATTCCATCAGAAGCATGGAAAGAGGGATGTGGAAGTGTGGATTGCGCATTACTAGTAATCTTGTTAACCCCCCGTACTAAGCTAAATGCTTGTATTACAAGTGCGTTCACGTCGTTAGCGCAATGGGTGAGTCTCAAACCGGCAACTACATTATCTCAAGTCAGATGCCCTAGACCTATGCATACGTTTAGAGCCTATATGATTATTTAAAATGTTACACAAAAATAATTTTTAATAAGGGTTATGAATCGTTCATAAACATGAACGATTCATAACCCTTATTAAAATTAGGTTAATTTTAATAAGGGATATGAATTAATTTTGATATGGTTATATCCCTTTCATAACCCAAGAAAATGGGTTGGGTTGGCATATGACGCCAGTGAGACAAAATGGGCTACAATAATAAGTTAAAAAAAAAACATTAAAATCACATTTCGATTATTTGTATTCTATTGGACTTCAATTATTATGTTCGACAAAGAAATGAGCCTGGGGTCAAATCTTGATAGTCTTATTAGAGTCGAGATGAAATTTTATCAGCGCGGCGAACAAAAATTGTATAACGAAACCAGGACAAGTCGCCATGATTGCCGCGGTCTACATATTGAGTAGTTATTGCTCCACTGCCATAAACGGTCACTGTATGCTGACCATAATAATTTCTCAAACCTATAACTACAGTTTGCTCGAAATAACTGAGCCTGTCTGAAGTTAGTCGTTCCAAAACTACCGCGCTGGTAAAATCGTTTAATTAACTAATACATAATATTGAAATTAGCAAATAAAATAATCAAAAATACAAGTTTTTCGAAAAATTTCTATTAAACTAAATATGGGTTAAACTAATCTAAAAGTGGGTTACAATAACAGATAATAGACAATTTTTTACAACTTTCTACAACTTTTTGAAATAACAAAATATTTCCAACAAACTCGTCATGTTAATCATTATCATTAAGTGATACCTATAACCCACTTTAAAATTGCTATAAGCCCTTTTGAAACATTGTACCTACGTCTATATTATCTATACAAATATAATAAACCTGAAGAGCTAGTTTGTTTGTTTGAACGCACTATTATGTGGAATTGTAAGTGTGATTTGAAAAAATATTTTGTATATGATAGCGATAGCCACATTCATAAGGAAGGTTATTGGGTAGCTAGCATCACGCTACGTTCCTTTGCAGCGAGGCAAAGCGGGTGAACTCGCAGTGCAGAGCTAGTTTAGTTTAGATATCATTTTTATTAAGTGGAGTGCCGGCCTCCGGATACTGAAACGATAGATTTTACACCGTCTGTAATCATTTTCAATGGAGGTATAAGGAATAATAAAGGTTCTAACGCACTTAAAATACTTTCTTATTTATTTTTAACTTCACAGTTATGTTATATCGTATATGTATATTATCATTTATGTCGTATTTTTTTGTAAACACTCGTAATATTTTAGAGCTGTTAATTCCGGAGAGATCATTAGAAGACTGATTTGTTCGTTATTCACTGTTAGACATGGGTTCATCGCAGTAATTAACGTTTATATTACAATGACTTATGTAATAACAATAATTCAAGTATCGTTGTTATCAGGCCTCTCCAAGCTTGTAGAAATACTTACAAAGACATCGTTACCTACCATTGCCACTGATAGCATTTATCAGTCGTTATCTATCCGTTATCTGACCGGTAAAATAAATAAGTATGGAATAAAAAATATATACAACCGAATAATGGAAAATATAGAGATTGATTTTAGTTTACTTGATACGACCACTGCAGAGCATGGTAACAATGACATGCCACAAAATCTGTCTGATTCTTACCAGCAAACTGCAAATCGTAAGGAGGCAACAGACTTTTTTCGTATGTACTAACTATTATATCCTCCACCAAAATATTGCTGGTTTAATAAACAAAGCAAATATGTTGTCAATATGTCTCGAAGAACTTGTCGATAGAAATGTTAATGTTGAAGTGTTATGCATCACTGAACACTTTATGATGGCAGGATACGAAGGTTACCTTGAAATGCCTAATTACTCACTAGCAGCATACTATAGTAGAAGCAACAGTAAACGAGGAGGAGCATGCATTCTTGTGAAGAACGGTAATCAATGGCGGGAACTACGAGAGATAAAAAAACTATCTATTTCGGGATTATGTGAATGCTGTGCAATCGAACTAATTAGTTGTAATATTGTTATTGTATGTATTTATAGAGTGCCAAAAGGTGAAAATTTGAACACATTTTTTAGCAAGTTGGAATCTATATTGCAAATGTTGAACAAAAAGTGTTATAAACAAATTATAATTGCGGGTGACTTCAATATAGATTTACTGAAACAAAATAGTGTAACTATAGATTTTGAAAGTTTAATGACGAGTTATAACCTGACCTTAGCTATAAAAGAACCGACTAGATTGATCAGTAAATCTTGTATTGATAATTTTGCTCACAATTTCTCGAAACCATGTAGGACGGAAGTGTTAGAATTTGCCTTATCGGATCACACTGCGCAGCTTCTAAAATTTCGCATTAAGAAACCCTCCATAAAATACTACAAAAAAATAATTCGTGATTTTTGTCGAGAAAATATTCAGAAATTTAAAGAGTGTCTTAGCTGCTTTTCTTTTTCTGAAATGTACCATGAAATTGACCCCAACAAAGCATACAACTATTTTATAGAGCATTTTAAACTGTTCTACGACCTCTGTTTCCCTTTTAAATTTATCAATATACCTATTAATATGAAACCAAAATGGATTTCCCGCGGGTTAAAGAAATGTAGTGCAAAGAAAAATCAGCTCCTATGGAATTTCAGATTAAAACCTACTTCTAAAAATAAAAACATTTACCGAACCTACTCCAATTTGTTTAAAAAAATAATAAAACTGACGCAACGATCTCAACACAACTACAAAATTAAAACTTCGACAAACAAGACTAAAACTACTTGGAATATCATAAATAACTCTAGATTGAATATTCCTCGTGACAGTATAACCAAAATCAGACTAAATAATATGATAATTACCGATCCTAACGAGATCGCGAATGCCTTTAATAATTATTTTATTGACAAAGTAAAGCCCATAATGACCTGTGGAAAAAATGTGACATCAGAAATTAGCAATATGGTAAATTCTATTTTTATTCCTCCTTGTATACCAAATGACATACAGGATATCATACTTGGATTAAAAAACACGAATAGTGTAGGTTTTGATAGCATATCAACTAAAGTAATTAAAATTGTCAATTCACAAATATGTGAACACCTAAGTTATTTATTAAATATATGCATCAGCAGTGGTGTATTTCCTGATAATTTGAAAACAACAATAATAAAACCATTGTTCAAAAAGGATGATAAAGAATTGATGGAATTTTATAGGCCCATTGCATTAGTTCCTATTATTTCAAAAATATTTGAAAAATTCATTTATAATAAATTATATAACTATCTCGAAAATAACAACTTACTCTGCGCAGAACAAAAAGGGTTTAGAAAAAATAAAAGCATCAATTTAGCTATTTATGAATTTTATGAAAAAATAATTACAAATGTCGATAAAAGAACCCCAACTTGTGCTATATACTGTGATATGACGCAGGCATTTGACTATGTAGATCACCATATACTATTGAGAAAACTTGAATCTTATGGAGTTCGTGGAAACGTTTTAAATTTATTAAAATCATATCTCTCTAACAGATCACAAGTGACTACAATTTCCAGAATAAATACATGTACAAAACAGGACGAAACATTTCAATCTAAATCACGAACAGTCACATATGGCGTACCACAGGGCAGTATCTTAGGCCCGCTTTTGTTTATAATGTATATAAATGATTTGCCTAAATGCACTAGTCATCCAATGACCTTATTCGCAGACGACAGTGCTGTATCCATCCAGTGCACAAGGCCAGAACAATATCAAGATGACATTAATGACTGTCTTTCTTCAATCATTCGCTGGTTAGACAACAATAATTTAAAAATTAATCTCTTAAAAACGCAAGTCATGCATTACAGTCAAAGGCCTCAACTACATGACCTCATTAATGTCTGCTATCATAATCATAGTATAAATGAAGTAGTATCAACCAAATTTTTGGGCTTGCATATTGATAGACAGTTGAATTGGAAAGATCATGTTGCTGAACTATGCAAAAAGATAAGCAGTTGTGCCTTTGCCCTTTATAAATTATCCGCGTTAGTTAATATTGATACTATACTTGTAGCCTATCATGGTCTAGCTGCCTCAAATTTGCGTTATGGCATAATTTTCTGGGGGAATTCGACTAACAGTGGAATGGTTTTCAAGGCACAAAAGCGTTGCATAAGATCCATGTTTGGTCTTCAACCTACAGATAGTTGCAAACCATACTTCATCAAATACAACCTACTGACACTTCCGTCTCTATACATACTAGAAGTTGCAATCTTTGTACACAAGAACCCTCAATTATTTCCATGCATATCAGACATTGTCAGGCGAAATCGGCGTAATAATAATAGGTTATGTATGCACAGTGCAAAAACTAGTTTGATGACTAAAAGTCTACTATGCATAGCTCCAAAAATATTTAATAAAATACCTCATCTCATAAAGCTTCACAATACAGAACTATTTAAAAATAAATTGAAATCTATTTTGTTAAAAAAGTGCTATTACAATATCCAGGATTTTTTAAATGATAATAATGTTGAATAGAATACTCGACAGTTTACTTGCTGCAATTGATCTACATTATCTTAGAATAACTTAGACGATGACATTTTATATTCTCATGTATTGTTCATATATATATTGTATAATTAATATCATTTTATCTTAGACATTTGTAACTTATTATATGGAATTTTAATCTTTTTTTTTTTATTTACCACTTGTTGACAGCTGGACATGTTTCATTTGATTTTGCTAGTTTTCGATTGTATAATTAATATAATTTTATTTGATGACATTTGTAACTTATGGAATTTTAATATTATTTTATTTTACCACTTGTTATCAGCTTGACATGTTTCATTTGATTTTGTTAATTTTAGTGTCACTGTTTGATTACCTATGTCCATTGATTCATACGCCTAGCAGGCAGATTTTGGTGATTCATTTTATATTAACCATACGACCATGTTATACCCAAAATGCAATGAATAATAAATGATTTGATTTGATTTGATTTGATCTAACAACAACAGCTGGGTACATTGTAAAAGTATAAAAAAGTTACTAGTTTCTTAGCTACATACCCGCATGACTAGTTACGTCATCGGACAAGCCTCTTTAGCATAACTTGTTTTTGCAGTTTGGAATAACAACCGTGGATTCGTCTGTGTCGGGGCTGGGCGGGTGTCCGTACGCGCGCGGGGCCAGCGGCAACCTCGCCACCGAAGACCTAGTCTACTTCCTGTACGGCCTCGGAGTCAACACACACATAGACCTGGTCAAACTGATAGAGGCGGGCCGGTACATCTCCAACTACCTCGGAAAACCCACTGATTCCAGAGTAAACCGGGCAATAGGTGATAGGTTTCAAAATCACAAAGATATCGCTAAAATGGCCTCATGCGATGTTTAAATCAGTGTAAATGAAAAAATTCCCAATAAAATTAAAAACAAATACTCGACAGTAACTTTATAATTAGGTACTTTACTATACAATAATGATAATTATTATTTTCTAAGTGTAAGACAATGATTGATGTTTAAGTATACCTACCTACATATCATAAAGTTCCTCGAAAAATGCGTTTTACATCTACTCGATAAATAAAATATTTGAGATATGTTCTGTGTGTATTTTTGCCTTCGTCCAGAGATGTAACTGGTGATGAGCGCGGTTGTACATACCTACTGGTTTTTATCAAATTATCATGCGGAGTGGGTGCGGTGGCCGTCGCACAGGGGTCGTCAGCTTTCTTAGCAGCCAATGCCAACAGTGGCATGATTTGCAAAAAAAGGATAGCGCTCTATGAAAGAATGAGATAGTCAGATATGGAAATTGACAGGCCACGTTGAAAACTTACCTACCATTTTGGTAGGTAAATTTTAAATATGGTGTTGAGGAACAAGGATGATGGACATTTAGGAGTTTTTTTTTTAATTAATAAATGATTTATGTGATCGTATTTTTTAAGATTAACACTTATATAAATGCATACATAGACTTATCTGCTAAATTATTGTGGTCGTCGGACTCCGCGGGGCTGTTTTCGTTTTTGATGAGATGGCAACTTTTAGTAATGTTGTCATATGCTTTTGTCATATTTGTCAACCGCCGGCGCCAATTATTCGTAGAAATTTTTCTGAGCTTTTAGTTTATTTTGCTGATGTGTTGGTTATTTTATTGGTGTTTTTAATTTCGAGTTACACTCCTGTGCAAATTTGACGCTTTTGTGTTGTGAAACATACGAGACGGAGACTCATTCTTTCTGTGCGGTACTGACGCTTTTTCGTTGGTTCTTTTCCATAATGGTCGGAAAAAGCAATAATAAGTGTGCAAAATGCGGTATAACCTCGAAAGAAAATCCTCATTTGACCTTTCACCGGTTTCCTCTCCCGTCCATGCACGGATCATTAAAGTAAGTCGATTTTGCACTAATTTACACTTATTACATATACTTACATCTCACTGTTATACTAATCAGGCCAGCAAACGTGAGACTGTTGTCTAAGATAAGAGAATTTTCAAAATTGAACATATGTGGCCACTTATCTTTCTATTACTGACTGCCTCATTAGTCTAGTGGTCCTAAGCGCAACTGCTACGCTAGAGGTCCTAGTTTCGATCCCCAGGTCGAGCAAAGTGAGAGATATTGGGTTTTTCTATGAAATGCTCAGTAGCAGCTCGGAGTCTGGATTTGTGCCTGGTTAATGGCAAAAGGCTCGCCCCCTGTTACATGGGACCTAAATATACTGGCGAACTGTGGGTGTACATGCATACACCTCTGCCTTATCCTTCGGGAAATACAGGTCTGATGGTATGTTATGTTAGATAATATCTAATAATACAATAAACCTTTTTCAGGGCTAGAGTTTGGGCAAAATTTTGTTTTCCTAATGATGATTGGACGACAGATGAATCAGTGGTAAAGCTAAACAAACAGCACAAGATGTTATGTGGCAATCATTTTGATGATGCATCATTTACCAGCAGTGCCAAAACAAGATTGAATAAGTTTGCCATTCCCACTGAAGCTCAAAGTCTTTTGATCATGTTACGAGATGAACCACCTAAAAATATGGGAGTAAGTGTTATTTATATTAATCTAGTACATAACATTGATCTTCTGTCTTAAAATAAATCACTTTAGTTAAATCAAATGTAAGAGTAAATTTATAGTTTTAAATTTCATATATATCTTAGAATTTGTTGAGCATTAAACTAATTGTAAGATTTTCATAGAAGGCAACTAAAAATCAATATACTTAAAATGTTTCAGTATACTGCACCACAGATGGATATAGAAGTTACAGCCAGTACTTCTCAGTGTTCTATGGCCATTGAAAACTCAACTCTAGATTGTCTAGATTTGACTAAGGTAATTCAATTACTACTATTAATATAATACTACTGGGTAGATAAATATGTATGTTTTTTGAGTAAGTCAAATTGATTATTTATATTGGATGTAATTTTAGGTTGACCCAGTGAAAGAAATATCAATATGGTAATTATAATCTTTTTTTACAGGAATCAACAAACAGCAAGGGAATATTAAAGGACCTTGATGTCAAAAAAATTTCTGAACTAACACCCAAAAAACAGAAACTTTATAAAAGATGCAGAAAAAATTTAACTGAAATTTTGAGACTGCGAAAAAAATTCAAATCAGTTAAAAAGTGCAACAGGGACATTTTAAGTTCATTGCATAATGAAAATGCAGTAAACAGTTTAATGAAGAGCAAACTAGGCAGTTCATTTTATTTGTTACTACAAAGCCAGCTAAAAAATGTGCCTAGAAAATTAACTGGGCGGAGATGGACACTAGATGACAAAGTTTTAGCACTAAGTCTGTACAAAAAGTCTAGCTCATGCTACAGGCTTTTAAGTAGATTATTTTGTTTGCCTAGTGTGAGTTCACTTAAGGCATTGTTAAACAAAATTCCTATGCTCTGTGGAATAAACAATCAAGTAATTGAAACCATCAAAGAAATCTCAAAACAAAGATCAATAAGTGATAATTTATGTATTGTGTCTTTTGATGAAATGTCAATTAGAAAGAACCTGAGTTATAACTCGAAACTAGACCAATTAGATGGCTACCAGGATCATGCTGCCCAGGGCAGAACACAAGAAATTGCTAGCCATGCCCTTACTTTTATGGCTATTGGAGTAAGGAAAGCCTGGAAACAGCCAATAGCCTTTTATTTTTCGGGAGATTGTGTCACAGCTGACCGATTAGCTGTTCTTATCAAAGAGGTAGGTCTTCCGATTGTTTGGCATATAGATAAAATTGCATTAACATTAGATATAATTCCTGACTACCATTGAGATCTCATAGCAGCAGTCATAAGAGGCCAGAAAGATCTGACTTTTGATTCTTTATTGCTTTTGGAACATCTACAAATAGATGTCCATGGGCAGCAATGACTACTTTCAATCGAAGCAAGCTACCATAAAGCGATATCATTGAGGCCAACTTAAATTAATATTTTTTTCAGGTTTTGAGTACATGCTTTGGTGCTGGTTTAGAAGTGATTGGCGTCGTATGTGATTTGGATGGCGTCAATTTAAAAGCGATTAATTCATTAGGATCATCAAGAGATCGACCATTTTTTGATCATCATGGGCATGAAATTGTAACAATATTGGACCCGCCTCACCTGCTTAAATGTTTTCGAAATAATTTTTTAAAACATGATGTACAATTTACACAGGATATACAAATAGAAGGTCAACGAAAAATAGGTTGGTATTGGTTATTATTTTTTTAGCAGTTTTAAATGACTAACTTCATTGTTAATATCTATCTTTATTATCTATATATCAAATATTAATTGATACCAAAATCCAGAATATTAATAAATTTTATAATCTTCTATTTCAGGAGTAGCTAAATGGAGCCACATTGAAGAATTCTACAATATAGATAGAAGAAACCAAAACTTTGTTTTTGCTCCAGCATTAACCCAGCAACACCTACAGCCCAATGGCAAACAAAAAATGAAAGTCAAGCTAGCTGCTCAAGTTTTGAGCCATTCTGTTGCAGCAGGATTATTTGCTAAAGTAGCCCAAAGTAAGTTTCAACATAATATTATGTCTATTAATATTTTTGAGGAGGCAGAACTCTGCTGCTACTTTTCTTTTGTCGCTAAATATTCTGCCAGGTTTTTTTCTTGGTGTATTTGCAATCAGTCATTAGACCGTGAGCAAATTTATTGTGGCCATCCCTACTTATCGAATAAGGTGGTCCCTTCTAAGTCTGGATCACTGCAGATGGATCAGTGGATCGGTGGAGCAGTGCGGATTTTGGTGTATGGATAACCACTATGTACTGTTATTTGGAACCACTTTTAACATACAATATTTTCTTTACTTTTAGATGAATTACCACAAGAGGCTATGGGGACTGCGATGCTCATCTCAAATATGGATGACTTGTCTGGCGTGTCACCATTCATGGCATCAAGCCATGAATGGTGACACGCCAGACAGAAAAAGAGGGAAAAAATTCCTCACTAACATGTCCTCAACCAGCCCTCATTTAGATTTGTTTACTAAAATGAAAGTATTCTTCTCTGAGATGAAGTTCTTAGGGGCAAGATGTAAGCCCCCATCACAAGATGGCTGGTTGAGGACGATGAACGCAATAGAGCGATTATATACAATTTTAAAAAAATACCATGTTAACACATTATGTGTCCGAAGGCTTAACCAAGATCCTTTAGAAAACTGTTTTGGGTGCATTCGAAGCAATTGTGGTTGTAATCCTAACCCTACTTCAGTTCAATTTATTGCAGCATTGAAAACTAGTATAATGACAAATTTAATTAATAATAATAAAAATAGAAACTGCCTGGATGATTCTAATGAAATATTAAATAATTTTAAACTGTATCTAAGTAAAAATTGTGAACAAAATATTACAAATGATGCAAACTCTTCTACACCTTTTCCAGCAGAAATTTCTACTGAAGGTGTAGATGAGTTAGATATACCTGAGTGTTCTGGAGAAATGCAGGCATGTGCGTATGTGTGCGGCTTTATTGCCAAAAACATTTTAAAGAATTGTGAGCAGTGTAAAAATATTATACTTGCTGATCCGAACACTGAGGTATGTCACATATTTACATCATTTAAAGAATACGACGACGTAAGATGCAGTTTAAAATACGTCCAGCCCAGTCTCTGTAAAATGGTTGAAAATGCTGCAATAATCATTAATAATTATTTAAAAGAAAATTCTTATAAAAAAGGAATTAAATATAACTTAATTAGATTATGCAACAATTTAAATAAAGATTGGCTGAAGGGGTGTGAGGAGCACCATGAAATTAATTTTAAAAATATAATTGATAGCACAATCGCAATATGCCTAAAACGGTTTTGTACCAGTAAAAATCGAGGATTTGTAGAGGAAGCCTCAAAGAAGTCTTTATTAAGAAAAATAAATATTTTGAAAAATGTTTAAAAAACCTGTATTATTTAATATTACTTTCAATTTGCCTACATGAAGACTTAATTGTTTGATGATTTTGCAAAACATTAGGCATTTTTCATGTTTAGATGGGTTGATAATTTAATAAATATGTATGTTTATTATCAAGCCTTTTATTACATGAAAATTATCAGGAACAGGAATTGAAAATTTTAGACGTAAGATACCGGTATTTCAATTGGAGTTAGGGACAATAATTTAATGTGATATTGAATTAATTGTCCCTGACGCCAATTGAAATTCCGGTACTTATAGAAATAAAAAGTTTTAAAATATTATTCAAATCTCCCGCGCTCCCGCGCTGTCAAAAGTTGCTCATGGCAGGCATGGCAGCGCTAGTGTGCATCCATGTAAGCATTTTTGAAGTATGAAGTTCACATTCTTCCCTTTAGGGTATATGTGTTCTGTGCCGTCGCAGGCGCGCACACTCGAGCGCCCGCCGCGGAACGAGCTGCTCGCTTTTATATTGAATTGACCTTATTTATCCGAGTTGATCTTGAGCGGGAGGTCGTTAAACCTTCGCTGCATAGTGTCAGTGTATACCCTACGCGCAGTCGGAACCGAGAGCCGGTTTCGCTTTGTTTGTTTTTATGGAACAAGCGTGACAATGAACATGGTAGCAGTGAAGATTAACGACGACGTCAAAGTTGGCGGCAACAATCCGTGCTTCATCATAGCGGAAGTTGGACAGAACCACCAAGGAGACATCGAAATAGCAAAAAAGTTAATAAAAGCCGCTAAGGTAAGCTTCTTTGCAATACTATTTGTGTTGTGGCAGGAAAACCTTTTTATTTCCTTTGTTTACATTAAAAACAAAACAAAGAGCCGGACATTCACTTCAATGGTCTTTCAATAATGAAAACAGGATGAAATAATACGATAGTTTGAGACTATACAATAGGTAGTGAGCACTAAACCTTGATTTATCCGATATGTATCTATAGACGTATAGTATAGCATTAGATATATAGTTGCATACCTAATTGTATTCGCTTGTATATATACGACTAGGTACTTATTGTATCTAACCGTTACCTACATACTCGCTTGCGTTTTGTAACACTTGTCTTGGGTTCATTATTTTGTAACCAAAATATGCTCTTCAAACTGGAGATAACAAATTCACAATATTGTTTTTATAATTATTTCTATGAATGATGTCATCAAAACAAAATGTACCTACCTACTTTACTTAATTATTTATATATCCCATATATTATTTATATATATTTCATTATTTTAAATACAACATCGAGTAATGTATGTATATATATATATATATATATACAGTTTTACGTTTATATGTTTTATATTTAACGTTACAGGATGCAGGTGCCAACTGTGTCAAGTTTCAAAAGACCTGTCTCAAAGAGAAATTCACAAAGAAATACTTGGAGCGGCCGTATGACAATCCCAATTCGTGGGGCAAAACCTATGGCGATCACAAACGTCACCTAGAGTTCTCCGAGAATCAATACAGGGAATTGTTCAAATATGCACATGAAGTAGGCATACTATGCACAGCTTCCGCTATGGATATGGTAAGCAACTGTCTGTACTATTTTAGTCTTAATTCATGCATCTTAATTACTGTTATTTGTATAATCGCTAATAAGTCTTATTTGGTAATTAATATTGTTCTATATCTTAGTTTATATTGTTGGTGTGCTTATTATAAATAAATAAATACTACTTACGTATGAGCTTACGTAGTGAATCGCAAGAAATACTGAAGGATCCCTAAATTAAAATACTTACAGAGTTCATCGACCGTAATAATCATTTACTAAGGTACACCTACCTCGTCAAGTTAAAAATATAAACAAAGAAAAAATACCTTAACGACCGATAAACTGTAGACAATACCTTTTACAAGTACCTACTTTCTTACTGTGATAAATACCTTAGTACTTACAATTCAAATCCAATGACTTGAAATACTTGTAACTGTTTAATCTATCGTTGCATATAGGTACATATTACGTGTAGATTCACATAGTTTTATTAAATTATTCAAACTGTACTTAAGTATAGGCCTGTGCTACGTATTACTTATTCTGTGGTATAGGTTATAACGAAATATTTCACGCTTTATGGTTTTAAATCCATTATTAAACATAGAAAGAAATTACCACATGGTTCGCACAGTCGTACATGATTACTAGCAACCTTCCTAACAGCTAGAAATTTCGACGACTTGAACTTTTAAATTCGTCTCGTCTGCGAACGTACTGGAATTAATCTAATTTGGAAACGAATAATAAATAATAAGCAATAGCAAGGATGGACTACAGAGTTTTTAAAAGTATCTACCTATGTATTAAAGATTATTATAACAGTTCGAAAGTTCATCAAATGTCTTTATGATCACGATGTTTTGGCTCTGCGGACACGAAGACACTTCAGTGTCTGGTATCAAATGCAAACAACGCTGGAACTAGAGACATTCTTACTTTATTTTCGTATGAAATCGATCTCTTAATGCGCAGCCGCCTCACTGCGGTTTCCAGTTGTTACCATTATTGGACACAACGATAATACGTCGATATAAATCAGTTTACACATCCACTATACCTGCATCTTATTTAGACGTATATAAACTTTTTTTTTTCTTAAATTTCAGGTGTCCTTTGACTTTTTAGTCAACATGAAGGCTCCGTTCATCAAAATAGGTTCTGGGGATTCGAACAACTTGCTGTTCCTCAAGTACGCCGCGTCTAAGAAAGTTCCACTCATTATCTCTACAGGGATGGTTGATAAGACTGCAGTTAAAACTATATACGACATAATATCTGCTCAGCATAAGAATTTCTGTCTATTGCACTGCATATCGGCGTACCCTGTACCTTATGAAGACTGCAATCTGACTGTGATTCAAGACTATATGAACACATTTGATATACCCGTCGGTTACTCAGGTCAAGAGGTCGGCACTGCGGTAGCTTTGGCGTCAGTCGCTTTGGGAGCTAAGGTATTTACTTCTATATTTTTAAAATCCTTATGCCACCCTAAAATCATCTCTTTTTAAAGGGCTGTTTTTACTGGCCTAATAAAGTTAAAAACAGTATGGATATGACTATCTTAAAAATAACCTAATGCTAACGTGATATTGCAATCCGAATTGCAAAAAAAAAATATTTGTGTCATCATTCGGTACCTTAGGTATATAATATATGTTTTCCTTTGTGCGTATCACTGTCGCATGCTACGTGACTACATTCAAGTAGTACTTAGATAGCACCTATGGTTGGAGAATCGAGCGTGATTTATCGAAAATCATTCGAAATATCGTATAAATATTTTATTGTCGATTTCTTTTTGACGTACCTATCTAAAAAAAACATAAGGGCATTGCTATTTTCTAAGTGGACCCAACAAATAATATTTAAACATCATTTTTGGATTAATGGAATCAAAACATATTTCTATAAGTATCTTAATTCCATTAATCCAAAGAGAATGTCTTTTTTCAGTATTTACTATCCTAAGCTCCCTTCGAGTAGCGATATTAATATATATTATCTATTCTATCCTATCTTTGTTCCGTCCTAAAATTCAATTTGCGCCGATGATATTTATTCTCTTTAGTTTTGTAATGTTAATCAAGTTGAAATACATTGTAAATAATAATGTTTTTAATATTTGCTTGTTATTATAAGTGACTGAGAAATACTTCTGCGCGCGTAACTGATCGTGGTTCGATTTCCGTGCAAAGAAACATTTCTAGTAATTGTAGTTCTGGGTCTCTGTTATTGCATTTCAACGACTTTCTAAAGAGGCTTATTCCATAGTGTCAAGTAATCTGAAAAAAAAAAAACTGCCGCTATTTTTAAATTTTAACGTCTATAAAGTAGGACGGCACTAGAAATATTTATTAGTATGAATATGTTCATCAGGTACATTAGTGAAGTAAAAAATCGACTGCGGGCAGGATTCGAACCTGCATCTTCTGGTTAGATACACCAGACGCTATGACCAATTAAGCCACCGCGAGTCCCACCTGCCAGGGCCGTCACATTCTGAATTTACGTCTTTTGAGTAAAATGAAAAGAGGGTTGGAAAACTAAAAATCGTACCGACGTTATCTCTGTATTCAGGTGTTGGAGAAGCACATAACCCTAGAGAAGACGATGAAGGGCACCGACCACGTGTGCTCCCTGACGCCGACTGAGTTCCAGCAGTTGGTGCGCGATGTGCGCGTTATAGAGAACGCACTCGGCACTCCTATCAAGAAGGTTGTCACGTCAGGTGTGTATACACACATACATATTTTTTTATGCCTCATGACAAGGTTCAACATAAATAGACTCAAACCGAAGTTATACGCATTTTATACCAGATAGAGAGCACACTATAGCAACACATGACGTCAAGTCTTATGTGCGCCATACAGATTCAGTCGGAAAACGACAGAACATCCCCATCAACATTTATAGAAGTTTGTTGTCGATTTAAATTATTTTTACCTGTTATCTGCAATAGGCAGATATCTATCATATCTATCAACATGGGACCTAAACATACCGGCGAATTTTGGGTGTACATTAGTAGGTACACCTCTGCCTAACCCTTCGGGGAATACAGGCGTGATGGTATGTATCTGTAATAAACACAATACTATTCAACACAACGAGTTAGCATGACGCTAAAAGTATAAGAAACTCTCACTCAGCTTCTAAACCTATGTTTGTACCTCGTCTTACACTACGTTCTCTGATCGAGAACAAGTCTATCGTGGAGTTATTGGTTCTTCTACAGATATGGCCAGCCCACTACCACTTCAGCTTGCTAATTCACTGCGCTGTCTTTTTTTTTTTATAAAAGCTTACTAGTAATGGTGTCAAACATTAAGTACTAGTATTTTTGTTAACCCTTTGTGCTCAGCTAAATGCTTGTGTTACGAGTGGTTTCACGTCGGTAGTGCAATGGGTGGGGTTCGAACCGGCAACCATATGATCGCAAGTCCGACGCCCTAGCCATTAGGCTACCGACGCTTCAAATTTTTTTATTAACTGTGTGTTGTAATTGTAATTAATGATTAAACGAACTTACCTGAAGTGAAGTTCTATCATAATTATACGAATTGCTTCGTCCGAAGAGATTATTAAACTATGTAGTAACGCCTTTCGGTGGTACTGCTCGTCACTCGTTGAGAGAATATCATCTCTAGAAATTTTCTATTTACTCTGTGCCCCGCGCCAGCCCTGCTGTCATTTAGTTTAGAGATTTTTTAACTAGGTATATTACCAGAACCCTTTTTGGGCTATGCCGTTAGGGTTGGGAGGGTGATACTAATCTCTTCGGACGAAGCAATTCGTATAATTATGATAGAACTTCACTTCAGGTAAGTTCGTTTAATCATTAATTATACTTTCTTGCTTCGTCCTCGAGATTATTAAACTATGTAGACTTTGAGAGCAAGTTCTGGTAATATCGCCTAGATATGATAAATTATGTGATAAAGGTACACAATTTATTATATTACAGATTAAATACATTCCTTTATTTATAAGAGTTGTATGGTTAGAAAAGGATAAATCAGACTTAAGCATCATAGATTTATCTCTTAGTAGATTGATTATCATTTTTTAATGATAAATTTGTTTTAAAACTGGTTACAGTCTTAACAACTACAAGAAGGCAGTAACTGTAAATAATAATAATTGTTATTAATAATGAGGTATGTTTTATGTACCTAACAAATTTAAATATACTTAGTAAAATTTTTTCGTCCGAAAAAAGTGACCTGTAAAACATTTCTATCATGGTATTAACGATAATACCTACCTATTCATAATAATAATTTCTTATCATTCAAATTAGGTAATTTTGATAATTCAAAATAGTTAAGTTTTATTAATTTACAATATTTATCCGCAAGAACCATGTACAGGATTCTTACTGGTACCGAGTCGAAATGCAGGTTCGAATCCGGCCCGAGGTCGAGACCCTTTCGCCAAAATTTTATATCTATGTATATATATATATATATATTGTATATATATATTTAGAATTAGAAGGTAAGTAGGCTAGTAACCTACACAGCTTGTAATTCGAAACTTGAGAATCAAAGATTAATAACTTCGGTACCTAGACCTCAAGGATAAAGTAGTTATTTTTATGGTTTATACCAACGTCATGTACCGGGAAAACTTTTCAGTGTACATGCACGAAGCGTGCCTGCGTGCGTATGCCATACGTACATACGTAGCGCGACGTTTAAAACTATAAAATGTAATCTGTCAAGTGAAACTCGGCGATAAATGTCTCGAATTTGTGTACAAATATAACGTAACATTTACTGTTCATAAAATAATAACATTGTTTTGACTGATTTTTTATCAATCTTGAATGATGAGTTCTTTAGAGGTCGCATTTTAATTATGAAGGTAAGTAAATATTTGGTCATCATCACTGCTACTATTACTATCATTAATACGACATTATATGTCATGTTTTGTTCAGTCAAAGTCTAATGTTTTTATTTACCATATTACAGCTTCTTTACAATGCGTGAACCGTAACGCAATTTTTGAAAACAAAACCTATATTTGCCTATTTATTTAAGGCATGCTTTAAATGCTTTGTACGTTTTGTGTCCATCTGTTTTGAAATAAGAACAGGTTTTTGGATAATAGGTACTGGAGCTGGAGATAGAAACTCATCTACTGAAGGATGAAACATAGATAATTTAAACATTAAATTTTTGTTCTCATCAAATATCTTGGAAAAATGTTAGGTTTTTCTAACGTAACCATTTCAATATCCGTTATTGATTGTTTAGAATTTAAAGTAATTTCTGGTTTTTATGAGTTTGGTAACCCAAACTCGTGTGGAATAAGTATTTTTATACTTATTGATAATAATAGTTACGGAAAAAAAAAAATTAGGGCTAGAAGACTGGGAAGAAAGTCGATAAGTTGATTCATTAGACATTAATAAGCTGGTAAATTTGTAGCTTGACTTGGCGGGGGCACTACCGTGCTCCCCTGATAACACATACAATTGTTTTAGGCATATTGCTTAGTTTTTTTTTTTTTTTTTTTTAATATGGAATTATTGAATGGTTATTTATAACTTTTAATCATTGTTATCATTTTTGTTTTCTTTAATATAAAAGTTATGTTGTATAGTACAATTGTGGGCCTATCCTGTGTTGTGGTTATCTTCTCTTAGAGATACCCCTTTTCCATGATTGTGGAAAACTTACACAATATAGGTAGGTACACAAGATGTATGTACTTAAAATAAAATAAATAATATTGTCGTGTGTAGGTAATGGAATCCACCCATGGAAGATAAGTACTAATACTATATTTATATCTACCTAACTGGTATTTATATATTATAATATAGTATTTGTCAACGTCGATGTTTTGTCTGTGACTAAATGCAACTGGTTAGTTACCCAATCATTTACTTTGTAGGTATGTATCAATTAAAGAACTAATTAATTATGTTGATGCATACATCAATAGGACATGTCCTAGGACATCCCAATTATTACATGAAAAAATAACATATTTCCCACAACTTTTTGATTATGTTGTATTTCAGCATAATATTTATGTTAATTAACTGTCAGCTGCTATGTGAAGATTTGCATACTTATTGAAAAAGGATAGCCTATTGCAAACTCCAACTAAGTATGTTGAGTCAAGAGAGACCCCTTGTACTTAAAGATCCTCAATTGTAATGACAGTTAAGGCAATATAATAATAATATTTATGGATATTATATATACTACAGATATATTTATATTAGGTTAAGGGCAAGGAATGTCGCCAGACGTATCAGAGGTGTGATGAGAATATATGTCTGACTAGATACTCCTTTTTTCTTCACTCTGGTTCGCTATCCCGTCTCTGAAGGCAACACCCCCTCCCCCCCTTCGTTGAGGCGTCAGCATGTAGGTGAAATATTATTTAATTGTATAGTTGTATACATTAAGTACTATTGCTACTGCCTTTTTTTTTTTTTTTTTTTTAATATAATTATATTAATTAGTATTATTTTATTAGTATTGTAATAATATTCAGTATTTTATAAAATGACTGTTGTGTAATATCTGGTTTCTGACCATAATATGTTTGATTTTTTAATTGTAGAAGTTAGTCATAATTCTACCCATTACAATTGTTTATACTAAAATTGTTTTCACCAATATTCTATAGCATATCATGCTATCTGACCATCTGTGTATACCAGTATCAGTAGTCATAGTGTATCAATGATTTGACTTCAGATTATTTTAATTGTAGCTATGTATATGTACTTCTAAAAAATAAATTTGATAAATAAGGAATTATTTATCATATTCATGACAGTAAAGTACCTATTGTAAGAAAAGTGTTGTTGTGTTAGTGTAACAACCACACATCAGGATTGACTTGTCAAGTATCAATCAAAGTATGCATGTTCTAAACTGAAATGAGTCACATTTATACACAGTTTTTAATTAAACTGAAAAAATATACTTGAATTCATAAATTTTTCCAACAAGGTAGCAATCCTTTGATGTTTTTCATGTTCTAATAAGAAATTGATATTTACAAGTTTATAAATATGGTACAGCCATATATAATTGAGCACTCTTACAAGTTGTCATTGGTTATTCTTGTACCTTTCTTCACAGGGCTGTGTTTTACGTAGGTATACAAGACAGATGTATTAATCTGTGATAGATAACACTTCTAAGAAAAAATGGTAACTGTAATTAATACATTACAAAGATTGGTGAGGACATGATTGTTTATCTGTAAAAGATAAATATCTCACAGTTTAGATGTGGTGGTCGTTGCAGGTAGGGCACTGTTGCTTCTTCTGTTCTAGCTGCGATGGCTCCTTCCATTTTCAGTATGGTGTCACTGACTGCATCTGAAGTATCAACTTGCCCGAGGAATTACCTCTTTATGTTATGCTTGATGTTGGTCCGATTAATCAAGGTTTCCTGAAAAGCTGCTTTGATGGCAATATTAAACTGGAGTGCCCCCGAAGGAAGCGCTCTGATAATAAAAAAGACATAATTTGCTTGTTATGTGTTAGTGAATTATCTATAACCATATGAGAGTTGTTTACATAATGCCGATTGTCAGCATCTTGTCAACTTTGTCTGTGATAATGTAGCAGAGTTGTACCTGTGTTTGTAGGTACTTACTAAGTTGTTACTGTTACACTATTGCTGTCAAGCATGATTTTTCACAAACCTAGACTAGGTGCATGGTGAATCAAGTGTGTGTAACAATTTCACAAACCAGTGGCTTATTAGTGTTTGTAGCACAGACCACGGTAGCTCATTATGTGTTGTTGTATTGCAGTGAGACAGTCCCTTAATCTGACTGAATTGCATATACACGTTCGTAAGTAATTCAATTACTTAAAGTAGATACATACCAGTTTTCATTGAAGGATGGGAATTTATTTAACGTGGGCAGTCTGATGCGACCTGTCCAAGTGCTAAATAAGTGTAATGCATGGGTGCAGCTCAGTTGTTTTGAAAATTTAAATGCAAGTCCCAATAAACTTTCATAATTCCTTATTTAAATTTTTCTTCTTGTTGTTACGTTGGGATTCATCTAGTGTCTTGATGATCTATCCCAGTTGTTAAATACATTTTTGTTGCCTCATGCAGGCAACCCATATTGGCTGCTCGAATTTCATTGTTCTATTTGTTATTGTGGGATTCCACTCAAGTCTGGGCAGTCCTGGTGGTCTGTCCAAGGTGCTAAATAAATTCAATACATGAGACAGTCCAATTCAACTACTCGACTTGTATTGTTTTGTTTTATTATAAGTGGGAGTCCAGTTTATCTAGTTTGGGCAGTCCTATGATCTGTCCGAGGTATTAAATATATTGAATGCATGAGACAGTCCAATTTGACTACTCGAATTGCATTGTTTTGTTTTTGTTGCTGTTATGGTGAGAGTCCAGTTTATCTAGCGTGGGCAGTCCTGATGATCTGTCCGAGGTGATAGATAATTTTTATGCGTGAGACAGCCCAATTTGACTACTCGAATTGCATTGTTTTGTTACTCCCAGGTTCCCAAATTCTTGGTAGGTAGGTACGTAACTTGGTTTACATACCTATGGTCTTGAATTAAATAAGTTATATCTCTTGAAATAGATAAAAGTTATGCGTGAGACAGCCCCATTCGGCTACTCGAATTGCAATTTTATTTGTTTTTTCCAAATTCGTTGTAGATGCAGGTCTTAACTTGACCGGGTGTAACTTGGTTAACTTGGTTTACATTCTTGAAATTAATGTTAAAATCACTATAGAAACACTCACTATTACAAGACTTTATACACCTATGGGGTGTTTTTGCAGTAATATTGGACAATTTACTCATAAAACAGCTACGAGTAAATTTTTAGTGACGAGCGTAGCGCACTAAAAACGCGAATGGCAGCAGGGCTGGCGCGGGGCACAGAGTAAATAGAAAATTTCTAGAGATGATATTCTCTCAACGAGTGACGAGCAGTACCACCGAAAGGCGTTACTACATAGTTTAATAATCTCGAGGACGAAGCAAGAAAGTATAATCACCATTAGGCCTTATCTTACAAAAAAAAACTGTTTAAATGGTATTGTTCCGTGGTTATAGAACCAAACAGTATAACTTGAGCCCGCATTTAATACTTCCATTATTCTAGTACTGGTTCATAAGAAACAGGTCAAGTTATTGCTTAATAAACACTTAGCAACCGCATGATACATGCATACAAAAGTAAGTTGCTAACCTTTCATCATATTGTGCGTAACTTGAAGGCCTGTTTACAACTAGTGAGGTTATACAAGCCAAGCGTCAGTAAATGTTTATAATTAGTTCTCAGTAATGTAAAACGCTTATCATTTTCTATTTTATCGCCTTCTAAGTATACGCAGCCATACTCTATAAATGTCGATAAAATTACAAATACAGTCTTAATACACGTAGGTAGGTATGATTGCATAAATATTCATTTTCTTGTATCAAGCTCCACTACGCAGAGGTGTTCCTACTGTGTGTTTTTTTGACCCGAGTCAAGTTCTACTTGAATATTATTTTTGATTATTTTCTGATGTCATTACCTACACACAGTGGCGTGCACTCCATACAAGCAAATAAGCTCTGCATACCCTGTAGTCCCTAAATGTATTTAATTAATAATAAATTTATTCCCCTCTAATGATAAATAAATGTAATTAAAAAATGGTAATTTAGCTTGCGCACCATCTATTACTTTTTTTAAGAACTAATTCGTTGAAGCGTCGATAACTTGCGCGCGCCGCGTAATTCAGCTCCGCGCTGGTGGCGCGCTCTGCTGAGATAAGCAGTGCACCTCGCTGCTTATTCTTCATACAATGCATTTGGACGCATCTCGTGTAGTGCACGGCAAAAGTGTGACTGTGTGCGTGTAAATATGAGCGTGTGTGACAGATTTAGAAGCACTGCTTATTTGCTTTGCGACCAAATTAAGAACCCGCAAAAGCAGCGCATATTGTTTATTGCAGAGGGTCAACGTTTTTAGTCGGATTGACCAATTGATCGACTATATTTTTATTCATTCCAAATTTTTTCGCCATATTGTTTTTCTTGGCGCAAGTGATTGTTTGTCGAGTAATTTTTAATAAGTTTATTATTGTAAAAAAGTAATATTAAACTCGTAAAAATTGAAAAATATACCTGTGAGACCTGTGTAGGTGAAGTGTGTTTAAACAAATTAAAATCTGGCGCGTTTTCGACATTATTTTTCTGAATGAAGGAAAAAGCTAAATTGATTTCAAAGTTAAGGTCAGTACTCAGTTTGGATTTAACTCGAAGAAAGGGTTATATTACTCGTCATTTTAATAAAAAGTTTTATGATAATCATTACTGGTTAACTGGTTGTGTACATACAAACAAATTGTATTTTTTCCATTGTATTTTGTTTACTTATCGCGATAGTAAGAATATTTTCGGTAAGAGACAGGTAGGTGGGGAAGATACCTACAAAAAGCTGAAACTGGTCAGTTTTTTATTGCATACCCTGTCTGAAATCTCTGTGCACGCCACTGCCTACACACATGTCTACATAAATAAACTCAGACCGGCAGAAACTACAGATTACCATTTCCTACGATACATGCATAATACTTTTGCTTCGTCCACATTCATACATCTTGTCATACACACGCGCCGGTTACGGGAGTATCCGGTGGATACCGGATACTGACTACCCAGTATCTATATTGTATTTCCGGTAGGTCCTTACAAAGGTTCTCTCACCAATAATTCCAAATTAAATCGAATTTTAAATAAGCTTTTACAAGCGTTTATGAAACGTTATTGACCCTAGTTGCACGGTTCGAAAAATTTGATCCTATAGAGAAGAATCCGGCAAGCAACTCCATGGATATTCTTTCAAAATAAAAGATGCTACATTATTATTCACTGATCTATTATGGCGATAAAAGGATGTGAGGACATTGGAGTTTAATGTCATAATTAGCCTGATCGGTGCATGGCTTTCTAAGGAGCCCCTACTCCCGGTAGCTCGCTTCATAAATCCCTATCGTTAGTCGTCTTTAATCCATTCTTTCGACATGCCCAAACCATCTCAGCATATTCCTCTCAATTCATGTCACTATAATCTAGTGACAATCGTCTTTTAACGTAAGGTTATAACCAATCAACAACGTATGTCCTCTGTGGATAAAACATTAAATAAGTATGTTAGTTTCTTGCGATAACTATATAAGTTGTACCAATGTTCCTTTACAGAGATACCATGCATCGACAAGCTTCAGAAATCCCTCGTGATGGGCTGCACTAAAAACAAGGGCGAGATTCTGTACCCCGGTGACGTCAAAATAAAGGTGGCCGAGCCCAAAGGATTGAACGCTCTGCACTTCGAAGAAGTCATATACAAAACATTAGTCTATGACAAGAAAGAGGACGAACCTCTTAATGAGGGAGATTTCTGCTAACTATGCTCAAAGAACATAGAATTAAGTTGACCAATAATTCTAATATAACATATCATTGTGTTTAAGTTGAACATGAAAATTAGGTTTAAACATATACTACGTTTATAGACCTTTTCAAGAAACAAACAAATCTATATTTAAGCTTAATATATATTTAGTAAGTAATTACATAATTATTAGGTTACACAGGGAGTATACCATGAAGTTAATGTATCGTACCGCTGTGTTATATTTAAAAGATATTGTCGTAAGCACAATGACAGCATAATCATTCGAATTTATTTAACGTCTCAAAGTGTAAATTATGTGAATAGAACATAGACTAAGTCTAGGTATACTATAAGTAACATACTACTAAGTGCCTAGGTATGCTTAAAAACCCTAACCCTTAGACAGTTTAGATATATTACAAATATTTTTCTTTATGCCAATTTTATTAAAGTTTTACTATTATTTACTGAATTTTATTTACGTGGATGACTAGTGATGTACGGTTAAGTATATACCTGCCTACGCAATGAAAAATACTCGCATTGACGTCAACACCCATTCATAAAGTTATTATAGTCATTGCGTCTGCTATATCTCTAACGCAAATTACCTCTGGCTAAAATGGGTTGTTTTCGTGCACATGTAATTTTTGTATTTTAAATATCCACTAAGATTTATAGCTCGCAGTGTCTTCGCATCGGACATATCCTGATCACAGATGCACCGGCGCAGATTATGCAGTTTGGGACGACAGACGTCGCTCGATGCGCACAATCCGGCTGCGATGCGACGAGATACTCCCTGACGCGTTTTATTAGCAAGTCTGTTTTATTTTTGTAGACGGTCAGAAGGCGAGCAGTGGTTCAGAGGTGTGTGGTGTAATAGAGCATAAGTGGCGCAGCGGGCGCGCGCTAAGCGTTGGCTCGGTGCCCGCGCTGCCGCCAGTCCCCGGAGCGCCGGCCCCACCGCCGCCTGCGCCGCCTCGCCGCCTCGCCAACACATGCGCGCCCATCACTAAAACTCACCCGAACCCTTTTCTATTGCGTATTACATGACCGAAGCTGCACGAGCGACACTCCAGACGCAATTCTTTACGACCAACGTTCACAGAGCTTACGCCACGAGGCGAAGTCAGAAAATACTTCTACTGATAAAATCGCGTTTGTGTTTACGCGCCTAGAAAGTCTGAGAATTAGTAGCGGGTTCAGAGCAGCCGATTTAGGTCGCCCGGTTCAGTGCTAGCAGCGAGATATTTTTATTGCCACTGTTGGGTGCAGACGTACGAGCGCCTGAACACGTTGCTGGTTAAATAAATTATTATTTATAGAGTAAAATCGTAAAGTTCATTCCATAAACATTTGCGCGTGTGTGTGTGTGATTATTCCTAGTTCCCTGTATATCGGGTGGAATCCTATGTTACGAGACGCGGTGTTGAGTGCTTGAAAGAAGAGGAATGTAACGAACTGTATCGTTAGTGGCATTTAGGTGAAATCTTTGACATTTGTTAAGTGCATTTGTGTGTGTTAGTGTGAGAATGCATCACTTGTATCCTCTGGCGAAGGGCGACCCGCTGTGTCCGCTGGGCTTCCACCCGCAAGTCCGGTGGCCCACGCGCTGCAAGCGTTGCTTCCGCGACTACAAGGAGCACGGCGGGGTACGCAAGAAGGAGGATGACTTCACAGTATCTACGCCCAGCCTCTCCACTTGGAACACGCCGTCGTCACGGTCAGTGCCTCTTACTCTTATCACCCACCCTTTTGAATACAGCTAAATTAAATTAAATGTATTCAGTAACACCCTAAAACTAAATAGTTACCTACTGAAGATAACTTCTCTGACTAATAGGTACCTGCTGCAGATTAACTACTCCGGAAATGATTATCTGAATGACATGGTAACTCCTAATAATTAGGCAATTTACGTAATAAACCCCTGTCATCTACGGTCTGACTGAATGAGATCTATCATATTAGCGCGTTCCTGGTTCAGCATGGTGCCCCCTAATCAACCAATAGGACTTATTTATTCATCTTGCACAGATAGTATGAAGACGAACTTAACACCAATAGGCAAAGCAGACAACCTAAGGGTGATGCAGACAATACAGCCTATTGTAGTACTCTTAGGGCCGTTCGTCATAATGAAGAGGTCGAGGGAATAGATCAATGAGAATAGGTACCTGAGGTAGCTTCCCAGTGGCGTAGCTAGGTAACCAAAGACCGTGGGGCAAAAAATCAACTAGGACCCCACCTAAACTATTTAAAATCGTTTGTTCCGTATTTGTCGTTTTCCAAATTCGACGTACTCGAGATTTGTCGTTATCCAGATTCGTTCGTTCGTTGCAGGAAGAGTCCGAGGGGGCCCCCCTGAACTTGGGGGCCCCGGGGCACTGCCCCCTCTAGTCCACCGGTAGCTACGCCCCTGGTACTACCATTATAGCCATGCTTGTGCAAATTATGATTGCAGTTTGCTGTTACCTACTACTCACAGGAATTACAGGATTACATGAACAAGCTCTTTCAACTTCCCATGTAACGACTATCTGAAAAATAACAATACCAGGAGTGTACCTATTAGGTCTTTTCAAAATGGTGCAGAAAAAAATTCCAGTTAACATGGGCTAGTAGGATATTCAAAACTCCGTCACGCCTGTATTCCCAGAGGGTTAAGCAGAGGTGAACTAATGTTCAACCTCAGTTCACGGGTATATTTAGAGCCAATGTACTAACAAGGGGTAAACCAATAGCCATTAACGGGGTACAATCCCAACTGTGAGCTGCTACTGATAATTTCACAAACAAACCCATACCCATAACACTGCTCGACCTGAGAGTTGAACCCGTCCTGGGTCACAAGCGTAGCAATCATGATATGCACCACTTAAGTAGCTAATGAAGCAGTTAATCAAAATTAATATTTATCTTTCTTTATTGTTTTAAAATCTTTACTACCTACAGTAAACATTTTCGAGGTTTCGATACATCTATCTAGGTAGATAAAACACAGCAACATTTGGACTGAGTAAATAAATAGTGAAATAACTGTCTGTCTGATGCTATTTACCTACTGATTTCTGAAACGCGAGTAGGTGTAGTTAAAACAGCTGCATATTGAATATTTATCAATATATCGTAATACAATCCTTTAAAGAAATGTAATTTCAATGATGTTACTGAATTATTTAATACCTTACATATGGACATAACTCTCAGTTCGACAGTAAATTCATCTGTAGTAAGTAACTGTCATAGAGGTACTTACGAACAACGATTAATAAAAAGATACCGTAGAAAAGTCACCAGCGTGGTCCAGGTTGTCTTTTATTCAATTGAATTTAGGAACCTATTTGGAATTGGCGTTTTTTAGTAAAGCGATTCCATATTTAAATCATCATTGCGTAATGCGTATGGCGTTATATCCAAGTTTTTTCAGAATTTTTGACTTCTGAAATTTCTCATAGGAAAGGGTCTGATCATGTGTTCCGAAATCGGATTCTAATGTCTCCCTTAATCACCATCTTCATCAACAAATAACAACGTGTACTACATTTATCACCGGCTAACCTTTGCACATTATTCAACAAATTGCTATAAAGCGATCAACTAGTTGCCATAAAATTAGTGTGCAGTAAAATAACAAAGCGGAGATTACGACCGTTCTCCAGTGATGTAAGAAGCATAATTCTCCAAACTATCTTGAAATAGGCATGTTACAGGCTTTGACTACCAAGAAAACGTAAACTTGAGCTAGAAACGTATGATTATAAAGAAACCATGACCTATAACTTATTAATATTTACACTCTTGGCCACTCCAGTTTACTACCTGTGCCTAATTATTTCAAATCTTTAACAAAAAAACGGTGGCACTATTCCAAATTCCTGAACGTTTTTGTGGATTGTTTGTACTGCTCCCGGTTGCTGAAGTTTGACGCAAGCCGCCTTCGTGTGTACTCTGACATTATACCTAGTGCGTATCTTCACTACCACTGTTGTAATAAATGGCAATATTACAAACAAATCACTTGAATTATATTGTTGCAAAGTGCAACAGAGGATTTGGGTCAATATCAAAAGCATGATTCAGAAATGTAACTGCTTAAAAGCTTTCGATTTGATCTGAATTAAGAACTGCTAACCAAGTAGATTTCCATGATTCAGAATAGAGTTTGAAAAGTGTAAATAATATGTATACAGAATAGGTAAAATTATAAATATTTGGACGTATTCTGAATAGTATCTAGAGATATATGCCTTGCACATCTGCCTACCTGAACCTACGCAGGCTATGCTCTAAACTCTAATGCTAATTCGTCAACATTTACAAACAAAATAGGATTTGTGTACACTATCAAATAAATAACTACCTCTTTGATATTTCCGTACAGCGATTGCTTGGCTCTGTTTAGAAGATCAAACACATGTTATCACATTTCTCATTTTCATACGTCTTGCTACATTTTAGAGTTTACGATTAGACGGATGTTACTACCTACCTACGTCAAGAAGTGACGCAAGTCCAAATGGCCAAATTGCCTTATTAGTTTCGGTACCTATTTGGAGGATACATAGCTATTTATACTTCTATTAAAAATATGATGTGGACACTTTTGGACACTATGTTGGATTAATTACTGCATAATTTCTTTATCTTAATGTATGATTGTATATAAGTTGGTATGTTTCTTTCATAAAGAATAAATAAATGAATTCGTCCTTAGTCGTTAAATGGAATCATTAGATTTACCACTCCAAAAAAGGCTGATTCAGTTGCTAATTAGTGAAATATTCTTTGTGCGAGTAAGTTAATATTTAATTATGTGGCCAATGAGTCTGTACTGCACAGTAGATATGTGATATTAGGTACGGCGCGGCTATACGAGATTGAGTTCCGGGTTAGATTCTACTCAGGACGCGTTGTGCTTTGGGGCAATTATACAGTATTCAGAGAGTTAAAGAACACTTAGAATATTTAATAATACCTACAGAAAACTTGCTTAGACAGAGGCGTCTGCATCTGATATGGGGATACCTCCACAGTTTGCACATATTTTATATAACGGATCTCTGTTGATTGTTCGAGGAAACCTTGACAATATGTAAGTAGATAACCGGACTATACTTAGGTACAATATCAATGTACCAAATGGTCTGTTAGTTCTACCAGTAACCTGGTAGTTCGCTGGTACGCTTTACCGGGAGAGCTCGAACACAAATTCAAACCCCAAGCTGCTACCAAGATGGACAACTAATAACCGATTGCTCAACCAAGGAACCAAACTTAGAACCTCAAGATCAACAGGCCCGCTTGAATGTGCCATTTATAGATCAATGAGGCAGTTAAAATATAAAATTCTGATGAGTAAGAAAAGTATAAAATACAGACAAACATACCACCACGCCTGTATTCCCCGAAATAGGCAAAAGTGAACTAATGTACAGTCACAATGCTATCCATTTTTAAACGACTTCAAAAAATGAGGCGGTTATACGTTCGTCTGTATATTTTTCTATGTATGTTCACCGATTTCTCCGTCCATTGCGAACCGATTTTGAAAATTATTTTTTGTTCGAAAGGGTATACTCCCGAGGTGGTCCCATTTTTATCAAGTTAAAATCTGACGATGGGATCCCGGAGCACTCTTCAAATATTATATGCAGATGCATACCTATAACAAGACTTATAATTTTTAAAGTAACTCGTGCATTTGCTCTCAAAAAGCATCATTTGGTGAAGTGGAACTGATGATGGAGACCAGAAATGGTCAAAATCTCAAATCAGTCTGTTTTCGAAAAATCAGGAAAAATACATAAGGGGTATGTATTTTTCCTGATTTTTCGAATACAGACTGATTTGAAATAATCTTTTTTTGTTTTCAAGGGTATACTTCCCAGGTAGTCCATTGTCATTAAGTTAACATCCGATGAAGGGATCTTGGAGGAATCGAAGGAACTCTTTAAATAAGTATTGTATTTGAATTTGCTCTAGGAAACTCGTGCAAAACCAATTCAGTTTCTAGGAATTACTAATTAAATACCTACTTATTATTTTTCTTCACAGGAGTCGTGATGATGATAATGGTGTGGAGGTGGAGAAGGCAGGGCGAGGCTGGGCGTCCAGTACCAACCTCAGTTCTATCGACACTCCCAAGAAAGACGCCTTCTCCACAGGTAACAAAAAACACTTTGCTCACTACTGAAAAACTAATGAGACTAAACCATTTAAATTTAAGTAAGTATGATATCTACTAACTGTTGGGAATTTTTATATTGGTGCTTTAAGGCGAAGAAAGTTTTTATTTTAGACCACTTTCGACTTCTAGTATACAGGTACTGTCTCACGGACGTTGACCCTCCTATAAATAGATTAAATAAATCTCAATCTAGGTCCCCAATTACAGTCTTTGATTTGTATAAAGTCTTACTTATCTACGCTGGAGGTTACCTAATTACTATTAAGGTTAAAATTAACATTGAACTGATCCCTGCTAATACTGCTCCTCATATGTTAAGGATGATTTGATAGTCACTCTGATCGCTGAATAGTTGACTGAAGTGGGTTTCCAGTGGTAAATTTTAATAAAGAGACTTCGAATAAAGACAATTACTGGGGTTGTAATGTAAATGTGTCGCATTCGTGATTATTTTGCTTAGGTACTAATTATGTACCTTCATCCCATTAACCGTCTCACTGCTGGGCACGGGTCTCCTCTTAGAGTGAGAGGGTTTAGGTTATAGTCCGTCCTGATATCATGAAATGCGGATGGAGCCGCGGGGCACAGCTAGAATAAAAAAGATTATTTTCCATTTTTTCGATTTTGACGTTTTTTTGTACTTAGGCATAGGATCACTTTAATAGCTCTTAGTTATAGTTGAATACAAAAAGTGGCGCTATTGTCGACTTCAATTACAGTCAAATAATAATTGTCTAGTAAAAACCAAAATAAATAAATATTAAAAAAAACACCATAATGCGGCATAAGAATAATTGGAAACAGCGTCTCTTTTGTCGTAGTCTACCTACCTAATATTAAATCTGAAACATATTTGAAAACGTTAGCCAAGACCATAATATTCCACCTGTAAGTTTTAGTCACACATAGTGCTTTGTTGATCCTAATTTAAACGTTCCGCGCCTACACATTGACATTTTGATAGCTATCTCATTTAGCTATTTACATAACATACGAACATGTATGTCTAGTACCTAAATAATAAAACTGGCTACCTACATAACCTACATTTAACTTATCTCCTTATAGATACCTAAATTATATGGGTCCGTCTACCACGCAGAAAATTCCTACATTATCTATCTAATAATTATAACGCCTTGAATTGTGGCACTGAACATCTCTACGATGCACGCTGCATTCTGCATGTCATGTGTGTATTTCCAGAAACAAATGGCTAACATTATCAACAATGTACCATCCTTAATATTTAGGTAATACGACTATATTATCTACTGCTGAACAGATTTCGATATTTGGCAATGACATAGATTGTATCCTGAGGAAAAAAAAGGCTACCTCTTATGTCAAAAACTCTTGTAGAAATACGCAGCTAAATAAATAGATATTATTGATAGGTTATTAACAAAAATCTAAATTTACATACAAGGCCATGACATTCAGTAGCATGATAAATTCACAGATCTAATAATTTATTAGATCAATCACGTGATTAATGGACGGCCCCTAATCGATAAAACCACCAAACCGATTTTGATCATTTATGATATTTAGTATCTATCCCGCGGAATAACCTTTATCTGCAGGCGAAGCCGCGGACAAGACTCTAGGTAATATAAATGCGCAAATAAATGTATTTAGAAGCTATTGCGTATAAAACTCGCCAGGGTTTATTGCTGTCTTTCGATAATACAACTGATTTGGATATTATTTAGTTTGGGTATTTTTTATTTTTTTTAAAGGTTACTAGAAATGTGAATCGCACATTACTAGTAATCATGTTAACCCCTCGTACTAAGCTAAATGCTTGTGTTACGAGTGGGTTCACGTCGGAATTCACCCATTGCACTACAATGGGTGAATTTCGAACCGGCAACCACATGATCGCAAGTCTGACGCCCTAGCCGTCAAATAGGCCGTCAAACCGTCCCATCAAATAGCGGCTACCGCCGCTATTTGATGGGTCTGTTGAAGAAAAACATTATTCGTGGAAACTACAATTACTGGATAAATGATAATTACATAAGCTACTCGTACATATCTCAATGTTAATCATAGAAATATGTCATACAATGAAACTAAATGAAAATGTTTCTAAACGATAAGGTAAATGCTAGTAAACAAATGTAGCTAACTATTATAAAATGTTTCACATGTTCAAATGATACAAACTGATGACTAGGCAGCATGGTCTCAGACCTTAGCCTGTTCTGTCAGGAAATAATCTAAAAAAAATTTTCGAATGATAATTTACATTACTTTACCACAGTTCAATATTCCAAGCATTAGAAAAACAAGAGATTCAAACCACATATATCAAACTTTTGAAAAATATCTACCACAATAGTACTGCATCAATCAAACTGCATAAAACCGGACCATCCTTTCCAATACAAAAAGGAGTCAAACAGGGAGACCCGCTATCTCCAAAACTTTTCACCGCCACTTTAGAACACATTTTTAGATCCTTAACCTGCAACTGGAGGGAAAAGGGCATTGTGGTGGGTGATAGAAGGTTAACAAACCTTCGATTCGCCGACGACATCGTTCTTTTTTCATCCTCACCACTTGAACTCGGCTGGATGATAAACGACCTCAACACTGCAAGCCTCGAGGTGGGACTGAAGATGAACATGTCAAAGACCAAACTCATGACAAACAGCACAAAACGAAGATTAGAGGTTGATGGGATAAGGATTGAATATGTCCATGAGTATATTTACCTGGGCCAATTAGTCTCCTTCCAGGCGCGACAAGAAAAAGAAGTTGCACGCCGCACCGAAAATGCCTGGAAGAGCTATTGGTCCATGAAAGGGTTAATGAAAGGCCTCCTTCCCCTTACCCTTAAAAGAAAACTCATGGACATGTGCATTCTCCCCGTCCTAACGTACGGTGCTCAAACTTGGTCTCTGACAGAACATCAAAAGTCCGCGCTCGGGGTTTGCCAGCGAGCCATGGAGCGCAGTATTTTGGGAGTCAGGCTATCAGACCGCATTCGAAATAGCATACTGCGCTCCAAAACACAAATCGCTGACGTTGGCCAAAAAGCCGCTACTCTGAAGTGGAACTGGGCCGGGCATGTGTGCCGTATGTCGAACGACTTGTGGGCTAGACTTGCTACAGAGTGGAGCCCACAAGGCGTTAGACGACGCGGAAGGCCCAGGCGGAGATGGCGGGACGAACTGGACTCCTACTTAAGAGATTGGGCCGTAAAAGCCTTAAACCGTGAGGAATGGCAGGAAGGTAGGGAGGCCTTTGCCCAGCAGTGGGATCAACCGGGCTGATAAAAAAAAAAAAAAAAAAAAATTTACGTACTTTGTGGGTAGAAATATATTATCTAGAATAACTACGAAACGACGATAACTTAGCACGCCAAAAATTTTATAATACTTCAATAACCCAAAATTTCAATCAAGGGTTCAATAGAACCAGTGCATCGTGGACGTCGACGCCGGACCTGGGGGCCAACGACACCGATAGCACAAATGCAGTCACCGTCAGCCTGAAGCTGCCCAAGAGACGGCTCACAGGACCACTGCCGTCTTTGGATACTGGGCAGAATCATTCTGGTATGTTTTAATTGTATTGTGCAATGTTGCTAGAGTTATTTGGTAACGTCAATTTGCGATTTTTTGTGGATTGTTTGTTGGAACCTATGGCGAACCCAAGTAGTTGAAGTCGTACAGTTGGAATCTTGTCGAGCCCCATATTATAGACACTTAGTCAACATCATCGACCCATTACATTACACTGCTGGGCACGGGTCTCCTCTCAGAACGAAAGGGATTAGGCTATAGTCTACCACGCTAGCCTAATGTGGGTTGGCAGACTTCACATGCCTTCAAGATACTCTCAGGCATGCAGGTTACCTCACGATGTTTTCCTTCACCGTTTAGGCGCGTGATAATTAATTGTTAATACGCACATGACTTCGAAAAGACAGAGGTGCGTGACCTTTGACTTGGCAGTCCAATGGTCATATCACAAGGCTATCCCTGGACTTAGTAGAAAGGGATAATATCCTAAAACAAAAACCGATAGACGATACTTAAGGATTTTTCGCAATAGATAAGTATAAGTAAAATTAACATGGTTTAGGTTCTTTCTAAACATTAATTAGTGATTGAACTAAAACTTGACTGCCTCGTTGGTCTAGTGGTCCCAATCGTGACTGCTACGCTAGAGGTCTTGGGTTCGATCCCCAGGTCGAGCAGTGTTATTGAGTTTTTCTATGAAATTCTCAGCAGCAGCTCGGAGTCTAGATTTGTGCCCGGTGAATGGCAATAGGCTCGCCCCCTATTACATGGGACCCAAACATACCGGCGAACTGTGGGTGTACATTAAGTGCACCTCTGTCTAACCCTTCGGGGAATACAGGCGTGATGGAATGTTTTGAACTAAAACGGTCTATCTCAAGTACAATATAATATTTGCATTAAATTAGGTATCCTTGAACTTTGTCCTATATTGCAGATAAGTCACTAGAAAACTCCTTTATTGTTCTCTCTCTCCTTCAAGTTCCAATAGTTTCCCATCGAGTTCCATCGGTTTTATTCCAAGGCCGGGAGTGTTGTTGGACGGAAACGTTATTGGGTTTTTCAATTTGTATATTTTGTGTAGCAGATCAGAGTTTGGGTTCGTGCCCGGTGAATGGCAATAAGCTCTCCAGTCTCCCCTTATAACATGGCTTATGTTATGACATGACTTAATACACAGGCGAACTGTGAGTGTAGATACACCTGTACACCTCTGCTTAGCTCATCGATGAACACATGCTTTATGGTATGATTTGTTATGTTTGTGGCGTAAAATTTTTTTGGCAAATTTTTCGTCGATTACAAATTCTAGGGTTATGGCAGTTAGAATTGTGTATTCACTACTTCGTCTAAAAAATTTTGCTTAAAAAATCGTTATTAGCAGATAGCAGTATAAATTGTAATTTTTTGGGAGAATCCCTCTCCTGGAGATCGTCTCGCCTAGGGAGGAGGAGAATCCTGCCTCCCACCTTAACTTAATAAGTAGTTCCTGCTAGGAAATGTCCTATATACTATACCTACCTAATATCTTTTATTTAATGTGCGCCAGATACAGTGACGCTGCGACGACCGTCGCCATCTCCTCCGCCGTCGTCCGCGGTGCAGACACAAATTACAATAAGCAAGAACGACTCGTTAGCTGAACGTGTGCGAAAGGTAAAATAATAAAACTTTGGCCGTAACAAAATAAACATACAAATTAATCGGCAGTATATTTTATACAAAATCTGTTCTATTTTTTTTTTAGAGAGTAGGAGAGTAAGTAGCGGTTATTCTCCCTTGGCATGATGAAAGGCGGCCTCAGACTTGAATTAAATGGCTAAATATTCTTTAAGATTAGTTAAAATAATGTAATTTTTTTTGAGTCTTTCTTTACAAGGATCTACGAATATCTTTTATAAATAAGCTTAATATTAGTATTGTCACCCATGTAGCTGACCTATTTAAATTTTATAGGCAAGAATTATAGGTGAGGAATAAGTATCCTTATCATATAGGTACTTATGCTTATATTAGACTAGATAATTAGATTACATATTGATAATATCATAACATTCCAATATCCTAGTTGAAAAGAATGTTACAAGAAACATATTTCAGATGTTTTTTGTTTATTTTTAAAATATATAAATTATATATACTAAACATTTAATGAGTTTAGCAGCAACATTTTTTTACCCAAATAAGTAGGTACTACCTATTGCTTGTAAAGTTGAACATGTTGATTAATGGACTACTGAAACGGCACCACTATTGTCTTCACCTTGGAATCATAGACGTGTGAACTAGAAATGGGTCAAAGCTATAGAACCGTCTACTTGTGATACTAGTAGCTTTCAACCCGAACTGAACGCGGTGCGCTGCCCAAAATAAACATAAAAGGTCACCGTGAAAGTTAGTGCTTGGCAATGCGCAAGCTTTATAATTAATTGAGGAAATGACCTATTATCTGTTTTTACCACTTTAAAATATAACATTCTAAAAATAGAGTATCATAAAACATCTAAGACGAATGTTTCGTAACACAGAACCTATTAATTACCGATTGAAAAACGATTCTACGATAAATTATCAGGCCATTAACATTGTTGTTAGCTTCGCAGAAACTACTGCACTGATTTTAATATATCCTTCCACCAACTACCTGCAATTTATAAATTACTGAAATAAAACAACGCTTTAAATTAACTGACGATACTTTACAGATGCAGTTAATTAAATCTCAAAATAGTTTTGAGAAGGAATCAAGTATAGAAAAAGAAAGAATAGAAAAAGAGAGAGAAAGAAGAAGTTTGTCTAGAAGTAAAGAAGCGCATCAAGAAGATAAGACTGCACGGACTAAAGAAGACAGGACATCTACTAAAGACGATGTTAACTTTATGATGCAGGTGAGTGATAAACACCTATTCCTGTTTATTTTTATTTTGGTAAGAAGTTTATCTAAGTGTCGGACATCGGATGGCTATGTAGCTTGATATGATACTTAGATATTACTGATTCCGATAAACCGAGTTGTTAAATTAAGTCGTGAAATCGTTATTATCGATTCTGCTGACGTCAGCAGAATCGATAATAATGACAATCTATAAAGTACAATTTTATTCGGTGAATTCATGCTTCCAGATTCTGCTAAATATCAGTATTTTCTGCGCGACTGCCATCAGATCTCTGCATCCCAACTACTTGATAGCTTTCAAGCTTTTTGGGCTTCTAACTTACACAAAGAATGAATAAATACATCACGGCTACCATAAACGTAGTCATAGGTGTTTGTATAACACGGAAGGGACTAGAATTGTTAAAAATGTTCATCCTTCCATGACCTGACCGCGGCGAGTGCAGGTTCACCTTTCAGATCCATTGATCGACGCAGTTATTACCTACGAACCTATCATTCAATGTAAGAAAACTATAAGGGTATTTTTCGACTGTTCAGGTGAAGAGTTCCCGCAACTCATCTTCAAGCTCAAAACCACCGGTGCGGGGCGGGCCGGCGCGGGATAAGGATGAGTCCGATGACGACACTAGCACCGCGGGCACCGTCACCACGGAAACCACACTCGTCGACGTTAACGTTAAGGAGTATCAGGTGAGAAAAGAAAGAACGGGAAAATATCTTATTGCAAACACTGGAAAGATGGCCGCTGGATAACATCACATACCATCACGCCTGTATTCCCCGAAGGGTTAGGCAGAGGTATACTAATGTACACCCCACACTTCGCCGGTATGTTTAGCTCCCATCAGTACAAATCCAGACTCCGAGCTGCTAATGAGAATTTCATATAAAAAACTAATAACAATTTGCTGAGGCAGGAAATTAAATCCCAGACCGTGTAGCAGTCGCGCTTTGGACCATTGGACTAATGAGGCAGTCACTTGATGAATCACAATAATAACAATTGACGGTGGCAGTGGTGAAGGTGGCTTGACGTCGCCTCAAAGACGTAAATTAAAAATGTGAAGGCAAATTTCGACATGGCGGGTGGGGGTCGCGGTGGCTTAGCGGTCATAGCGTCTGGTGTACTTAACCAGAAGACGCAGGTTCGAATCCTGCCCGCGGTCGTATTTTTCCTTCACTAAAATAACTTAATAATCTTTGCATGGAAAATGCCTAAACAATACAAAAAGAGAATCACAATAATGTTTATACTTGACCTGTTATTGTGCGAAAAGCCTATACAACGCGAGTTGAGCTTACACTGGAAATATATCGCTACAAATCATGTATACTTATAGTATGATATATTGCTGTATTATTTTCAGTACGCATGATGTGTGGCCACGTGTCCATGAATCATGTAATGATTTATCAACATTGCCCATTTTAGTCGCACACGTGTCTTTTTACTACTAAATGTGAGTCGTAGGTTAGTTTAAACTCGTTTATAATTTATAATAAAGTTTTTTGCCTCCTTAGTCTAGTGATCCTAAGCGCGACTACTACGCTAGAGATCCTGGGTTCGATCAGTGTTCTTGGGGTTTTCTATGAAATTCCCAGTAGCAGCTCGGAGTCTGGATTCGTGCCCGGTTAATGGCAATAGGCTTGCCCCCTAATACATGGGACCTAAACATAACGGCGAAATGTGGGTGTACATTAGTACACCTCTGCCTAACCCTTCGGGGATACAGGCGTGATGGTATGTATGTAATAAAGTTTTCTGTCAGCTTTTGAGTATTTTTCATGACCTACGTAAATTTCTTGCTGATCTGGTATTACGTCGTGTGACGAGACGTTGCGTTCCTTAAATGATGGTTTGAGCGACAGATTTATACGTGACATCAGTTAGGACGGGTCCACTCAAAGCTGTTGTGGCTCTTTCTTCAAAAGGCCTCTTCAGATTTTGCCCTACATTGTAAACTCGTATATCTGATAATATTACTACTGTCTGGACTATAAAAGAGACCATGATTATCTGAGTTTGTTTCGGCGTTGCTTCTCAGCGGTCTCTGTCTCAGAGATAGGAAATGCCGGCGACATCAAGTTTAAAATAAAACGGAAACTCATTTATTTGTAAAGGATCCTTCTTACCTACTACTACATACCTACTACCTACTGTACCTACTTAGAGAAAAAAAAACATACAGACGAATTGAGAACCTCCTCCTTTTTGAAGTCGATTGATAAAATATCATTAACCACCGTGATGTTTCTGTTCACTTCTTCAAAAACTTAATTAAATGCCGTTTTTGAGAACTTTGTCAGTTAATAGCATACATGCTACAATGTGAATGCGTGTTGATATTTAAGTACCTACATAAATTTTAATAGCTCTCGCCTAGCTACGTTCTAGCAGGGTTAAAAACAGGCATAAACATTTCAGCAATCTTTGTAAAACACCACGTGCCCAGTTCAGCAAAGGTCATGTTAATTATAACTGATAACAGTTTGTGATCTAAAACTGAACTGTATGCTTTCAGGAACAAATAGAAAGCTTGAAACAGGAAATGGACACGCTAAAAAAACGCTGCGAGAGAGTCGAGAAAGAGAAGAGTGATATATTGTTGCGGAGACTAGCAAATATCGACTCTGTGAATAAATACAGTACGGGCAGGTCCTCGGAAGTGCTGAAGCTGCAACAGAAGGTGAACGAGCTTTCAGCACAGAACGAGGACTTGAAGGACGAGAAGAAACATCTCTCGTTGCGGATTAGAGAAATAGAAGGTGAACTTGAGGTACGCATAAGCACTCTATTCAAGCGTTCATTTAATGAGCCCGTGAAATTCTCACATAACATCCCCTTGTCACCACATCTTATTCATCATTATTGTGTTCAAAGCTTCTATTGGTTTATGTAACCTTTAAATCCTGTAAAGTTGTCTAATACCTGTCAAGGAACAATTAGCAGACGCAATTTCTACCGTTTAACTGCCCAAGTCAAAAATATTTGAGTAAATTTTACCTGAATCGTACTTATCTGCCTATTAATCGTTAATGTGTATTTTGTCTCTCGGACAAATCCGACTTTGGCTGTTAAGTAGTTAATTCATTCAATCATGTAGTTACCTCCTCCAAACTCATACACATTATATTCTAACATTCTATTGTAATTTACAGTCTCGTCCATCATTAGAAGCGCAAACCCGCCAAATAGAACAGCTTCGAGCGAAGCTGCTGGCTGCGGAGACCTTGTGCGAGGAGCTGATGGACGAGAACGAAGATATGAAGAAGGAACTGCGGGACCTAGAGGAGGAGATTGAGGAGATGCAGGATAACTTCAGGTAGGATAACACATACTTCATATTATTGTATCTGGGATCTACTTCGCCAGAACTTCTGCCAAACTACTAAGTCAAAAATAATTATAATCTGATTATGTCCTACGGTCTTATCTAGATATACGTAAAATAAAAAATTAACTAGCCAATGTTTGTGCATAGGACATATATATGACGATTTTAATTTAAGCCTATAGAGCAATAGAAGTCAAATCAATTACCTACATTTAACATTGTCTGTCTATTTTTATGCGCATTATGCAAAAACGACTGCAAAGACTTGGAAGTGATTATATTTCGAAAGGGGTCAAACTTACATCTGATGCATGTTTGATCTTGATACACGGCCTAGAAGCTGAATTGGTAAATAAAATTCCGTTGTGCCGCAATTTTTCTCCTAACCAAGCCGGTTACAAGTCCAGTTTAATCGATTAAAGATTTATTTAATTTTTGTACTTATGGTGTGACCTGGATAGTTCATAGCTATACCTACATGATAAAGGTACATAGTCGTTTGGGATGCAAGAGAAACACCAGCAAAAGTTATGTATGTGTACGTCTACACTTTTTTTTATTTCTTTAGACCAGTATTTCGTATTAGAACGATTCTTAGAACGCTAAAGCTTAAACTTCGTTTATTAAAAAGTGGGTTACAGGCGAGCAACCCGTAGTTAAGACTTAGTTGCCTCCAGAAGGAAGACGCGAAATATCTTATTTTTAATCGCGATTCCGTGAACCACACGCTGTTGTACAACTAGGTTCTATTTATAAGCTGCCATTTTCAGCTCGTACAAATGTTTTTCTGGTTGCGCAATATAACTACATATTTACTTTAACGGTATATCTTCTTTTTAATAATATAAAGTGTTTTGTTTTTATTTACCTACATTATTATATTATAATCTAATAATTTGACTAAATTAGACATCAACAAAAAATTTACTCGTTGAACTATTTGTAAATGAATTGTAGCCAAAATAGTTTTGTATAGTATACACAACGCATCACTCAACAATTTGACCATGAAACTATTTGTAAGACGAAATTATTATTCATGATCATTGATTTAAGGAGTCCAGAATATTTTCTAACATTTACTCACTAAATATAGCGATATCTCAACAATGCTAGTACAGTAGATACAGCTTACACCTAAGCAGATTAAAGTTTTGGTACTGTTATATTATCACATTTGGCAATTATCATCATCATCATTATCATCATCATCATTATCATCATCATCATTATCATCATCATCATTATCATCATCTGCCTATATTAGTCCACTGTGGACGTAAGCCTTCCCTAAGGTGCGCATTTGGCAATGAATGGAGTCAATTCAGTTCAGGCAGCTCCGTAGCTATTTTTCAATATTAAAAACCAGTCATTTAAACCAGCTATGCATAAGAATGAAATGAAATTCTCAGTAACAGCTGGGAGTACGGATTTTTGCGCGGTTAATGTCAATAGGCTCGCCCCCTAATACATTGAACCTAATCATACACCCGAAGTGTAGGTTACAATAGTACATGTCTGCCAACCCTTCGGGGAGTATAGACGTTATGATGGTATGATGATATGCATAAGAATTCTCCTGGCTGACATAAGGCTGTATTGTAAGTAGTGTTTTTTTTTTATTTCCAGGGAGGACCAAGCAGATGAATACTCGTCGCTCAGAAGGGAGTTAGAGCAGACCATAAAGAATTGTAGGGTTTTATCGTTTAAGTTAAAAAAGACTGAAAGGAAAGCTGAACAGCTTGAACAAGAGAAAGCTGAACACGAGAAAAAGCTTTTAGAGGTAAGGCATACTAACATAGAAAAAATATTTTGTTAATTACCCAATAATAATTATCGTGCACTAAGTGATGGTTAAACGCTAATATTGCGATGTCTTTACTAGCACAGTAACTAAAATTGTACTAAATATTATATAATACTAAAATTGCGTAACGATCGATTTGCATGTAACTAATTAAAAATAACAAAATTGCAAAATTCCTACAAATATAACTAACTACATATGTAGTTAGTTATCGTCTGTCAGGTCTTATACCTGACAGACGACCTGGTAAAGGTAGCTGGGAGTCGTTGAATTCAGGCGGCATATAACCGATCGTTGTGGAAGTCTATGGGGGTGGCCTTCGTTCATCAGTGTCCACTGATTCTCGTCCACTCATTTTTGGCTGATAATATATTTCCATACTTCTTTCAGATAGTGGGTGGCCAAGATGGCTTGCAGCGAGAGAACCGCATCAAAGACTTGGAGCAGGAAGTGGCGCGGTCCACGGAAGTGGCGCTGAGATTACAGCGGGAGCTGGCCGAAGCTAACACCAAGCTAGCGGCCGCCTCGGGAGCCCCACCCGCCAACCTTAAGAAGAACCAACTCACCGACGGGGTTAGAACTTTCTTATTACTTCTTTCCTCGTCAAACTATTAATATTCAAAATGAAATGATTATTAAGTTCTGGCGTAGCTGGGAGATGGCGGTTAGGGTGGGGCAATGCCGATTCTAGAAACCGTTAGAAAAATCGAAGGTACTCAAACATCGTTAAATGCTACAGTCTGACACTGATGATTCGGTTTCAGAAAGTTTCCCGTTCATCATTAACGCGTGGCGGCAGTCAGGAGGAGCCAGCCCAGCTGCTGCGAGACCTGCAGGACTCGCTGGAGCGCGAGGCCGACCTCCGCGAACAACTGCGAAACGCCGAAGAAGAGGTATCTACAAATAATCTGACTTAATGATTTCTAAAAAGTTCACATACAATTATACTATTCTCGTTAATAGTTCAATTGAACAAAACGTACGCTGCCATTTCAAACAATGGTAGTTTAATTATATCCTCTGACACACGCAAATAACTCGGTAGTCCCAACGCACAGCAGAACCAACAAATATATGCTTTATCCCACTAAATTCGAGCTTGGAATGCAGCAAACACATGCACAAATAGTTAGTTTCGTGATAACTCATCTCTTGTTAACAGTTAAATGTCATTACAGCCACTTATTTCTCCGATCATTTAGTTCCACTAGAAAAACAACGCATTCATTAGGGCATTAGCTCTTGTTCGACGGGTGCCAGCTGGCAGACTGCCAACACACGTCTGACTCAACACCGTGACACCTATATGTTATAAACACATTATAAGTTTTTTTGCTGTGTAAGCAAAAAATAAGCAGTTTAAAGTTAATCAGAAAAATAAGGTTAGGTTTAAGAGCTTTATTTCTCATTAAGGTTTACATAAATTCACTTACTGAGAAAACTAGTTACAACTAAAATTAAGGTTAACTATGAGCGAACAAAGAGTAGATGAAGTACGTAAAACAAGAAATTACAGTAAACAATAATATAAAAACTAAGTGGGTAAGCTTAAAAATTCCATCAACAAAGTGTCAATACTAAGTTATAACCGGCGACCACAGATACTCAGTACTACAAAATGTTAATACTACTAGAAGTGGCATTGACAACATTGTAATATTTTTTTTTTTTTGTTTTTTTTTCTTCTTGTTTTTATTATGTTTATGTTGTTATTATGATCTTATTATGTGTTTTTTTTTTTTTTTTTTTTTTTTTCTAGTGAGTGTTACGATTAAAACCTTAAATCAATTAATTATTTCCTGTATGTAGGTTCTTAGCCGTTTTTTAAAGCTGAGTATAGTTTTAGCATCTTTAACATCAGCAGGTAATTTGTTGTATATTTTAATGCCCTCATATTCAATGTTCTTTTTACCGTAGTTTGTTCTAGGTGGCCGGGTGACTAAATAATTTGCATTTCTCAATTTAATTTTTTGGACATGGCTTTTCTTAGTGAAAGTTAAATCTGTATGAATTTCTTTGTTTAAGATTTTACGAATTAATAAGCACGTGTAATACCTATAAGTTTGAGCGACATTCATTATTTTAGTGTCTTCGTATATTTTTTTCGTGGCTGTTCTAAATTGATAGTTAAATAATATTTTTATTAATTTATTTTGTTTAGTTTGAATTTTTAAAGTTGAAATAAGGAATATTATGTTCAAACAGGCTAGTCGATATCGACAACGTGACTACAGCAGAAGGATTCGTCCACATCTAATCCCTCAGTCTCCCCGATCAGATCCAATTTCACCTCACACATCCATCAACGATAACGAAAAGATAGAACCGAATACGATTCAGAGAATATTCGAAATGCAACTCGCTCTAGAAAAGAGTTTGTCATCTCTAGACACTAGTCCATCATCTATTGGTGTTAATCAGATCACTCAATCTCCACAAGACCTCATTACTAGTTATTCTGAGGGTTGTCAAACTGATACTATTCTAGTGCATGATATGATGACCGACACTAGGAAGATTACTCTCGATTCAATCGTACAAAGTACAATTGACATTTTGGAAATGTATACCCAAACAGAAGTAGCTTTTATGAAAAATAAATACATGCAAACTGAATTTATGGGAATGAACAATTTCGTACAAACGGATAAACAAAAACTTAGAAATGCTAGTGTGCAAACTGCAGCTAAACTTTATAATGACAAGGGCTTACAAGCTGTAAATAATTTTAAAGTATATGTTGACGCTAGTACAGAAACTGTTATCAATAATTGTGAAGATAATATTAATATCGAAAGCGATCTGCTGATAGATACATCAGAAGTTCACGAAGTATTCGATAAGGACAAATCTGAAAGTCCTCCTCTTACTCCTGATAAAACACCAGAATCTCGTTCACCCTATCCCTCAACCTTTGTATCCTTATTCAGTCCGTTGGCCGTAAGATTGTCAAATATAGGTACTTATGACCAATTTATCCGTTTTAAATGTTGGTTTTCTCACCCTGTATTTTGTCCATAACCACAGAATCCTGAACAGTTTTGTTTATGACAGTAATTTAGACTAGATATTAAATAATTATAACTAACGAATATTTACAGGCAAATAACTTACGTAAAACTGCGTCACGGGTCGAGGACGACAATGAGTCCTTGCTTCTACAGCTGAAGAAAATGGCTACCAAAGCCAGAAGTACGTCAATCTACTTATATTGTGGAAAATCAATTGTGTTTATCTAACATAACACCTTCCCCAAGAACCAACGCACAACAGACCCCGTTGTGATTCATCATTTTCATTGTGTACTTGCATAACCATTAATTCATAACATACTACCTTTACTTCTATATGTTTACTAACACGCTTGTCAGTGTATTTGAGTTACACGGCGTATTGATGGTAGCCATTTTCTCCAGTCAGAAATAGACTTTGTTGAATATTTTACAATGTCTGGGTTTACAAATGTATCCACTAGGTACATTGTTGAACATCCGTATCCGGAACCATGACTCAGTACCATTGTTTTACTAATTTTCATGAAAAACCTTGCATAATATACTAAACGATTTAAAAAGCTTTGTAATTTGGAGCATTTAAAAAACTCGATTTTATTTGTAACGCTAGTCAACATTATTTGTAGGTCGTAAGCTGTCGCCAACAGCTCCATCAAATAAACTCAGTATTGATAGTAACGAAAAAGATGGAAAAACAGATGACGAAGATCCAGCTGAACTTCGACTCTTACTTGAACTTAATGAACAGGTGCTCACACAATATCTATAACAGACATCATTCACTCGTATCATCAAAACTCAAACAATAATATTACTGATTTTAGGAAGCATCAGTGTTACGAAGAAAAGTTGAAGAAATAGAACAGGACAGAGAATCATTGAAAAAGCAAATTAAAGAACTTACAGATAAAGTTGCTAGTCAACCCAAAACAAATTCTACGGTTACTGTTCGTCGAACAACAAACGCGAAGAGTAATAACTTAGCAGAAGAAAAAGTAAAAGTATGTAAATATGTTATTATATGATAATCGATTTCTATTAAATTACTTACACAAATCTTACTTGTAGGTTTTAGAAGATGAGATCGCCGAATTAAGAAAGAAACTTATTGAAAAAGAAAGAGACTGCGAAAGGCTACACGCCGAACTCAGTCTGGCTCAAAAAAAACCAAAGGCTTCACTCATAAAAAGCAAGTAAGTACAATTTTAATTTCCTATTAATGAGTAGGCTTAGTAATGAGTAACTTACTAACAACACAAATTGCAGATCACTTGATGGTGATCAACAAAATGTTGACTTGAAGAGGCAACTTCAAGTAATAGAACAGGAAGCGAATGTTCTTCGGTCTAAGACGCAAACTTTAGAAGCTGACAACGAGAAACTACAGGCAGAAAACAAAAAGTTGCAGGTAAATACCTGCAACTAATCTTAATTTTCTGTTATTGATTCTATTTGGTCCAGAATTAACGGTTATTTTATTTAATGGTGTTTCAATTACAGCTACTAAAACATGCCAAGACCTTAAAATCTGATAAATCAATAGAACAAAACTCAAATAAAGTAACTCTACTAGAAAACGAATTAAAAGAAGCTTTAGCTAAACTAAAAGAATTAGAAAATAATAAAGACGATAAAGCAGAGAAAAAAGTAAGATTTGGTGGAGAAATCAATAACAAAAAAGATGCTGATGCTTTGAAAACAAAGCAAGAAGAATTAGATAAACTAAAGCTCAGCTATAGTAAGGTAGTAAAAGCTCTTATTGCTTAAGTACAAGTTAAATCTATTATTATTATTATATATTAATTATGCAATTAATGTACCCTATTATTGCAGCTTGAGAAAGAAAAAGCACAATTACAAGTATCGTTAAAGGCATTGAAAGAAGACGCAATCAAATCGTTTAAACCCAGAGTTCCAAAGAAGCCAACTGATTTGACCACTAAACTGCAACTGAAGAGAATGATAGAGGAATTGGAAAATGAAATTGGTAAAACATTTATGTTGACCTGTATATTATATTTATCAGAATTTCCCTACAAGTATTAAATTATTTATTAAATTAACAGGTGAAATGTATGTGGTTATGAAAAACGCTGGACTCTCTGGTACCGAGATTAATATTAAAACACAACTAGAGAAAGACATAGAAGAAGTTAGATCAAAATTGTCTAAAAATGACTCTGAATTCACAAACGAGAAAAATCGATTACAAACTGAAATTGCAAAACTGAAGGATCTAAATAGAAAGTTAGAAACAGATAAAACAGAAATTAACAGTAAATTCAAATCATTAGAAAAAGACAAAAGCAGTATATCTGGTCAGTGCAAAACACTGCAAGAAGAAAAAAAGAATTTAGAGTCTCAGATTAGTAAACTTAATAGTGATCTGAGTAAGTAGCATCCTCCGATAAACATAAGAAATTAATTCTTGTCCGCTATTTTCCAATATTCAATATTTTTCTGTTTTAGAAAATGCAACGTCCTTGCATACGACCATGTCTGACTGCATGAAAAAAATAGAGGATCTTAAAAAAGAGATGATATTAAGGATAAGGAAATTGACAAGTTGAAGAAACTAGTAGAAAATATGAATAAATTAGAACAAGATAAACAAAAATTGCTCAAAGAGGTAAGCACGAGCAGATTTCACATAATAATAAAATCCTTTTGTTTAACCCAAGAATAACAAAAATATTTCTAGGTTGGAGACAAGGCTAAAAAGATAGGTGAGTTAGAAAAAAAATTCAAAGAGGCAGAGGATAAATGCAAACGAGTTGAAAAGCAACTTACTGTTCGTAAAGACAAAGTAACTAAGCTAGAAAAGGAGGTAAGCAGTGATTCCTTTATTTGACGCAAATTTGTCATTGATGTACTTCACATGATAACAAGTACCATACATAATCATACTTTATTAAAAATAGCTTTCCCAAGAAAAGGAGCAAGCGGAAATATTAGCCAACAGTCAGCGGCGAATATCAATAGATTTCACTAGTGAAAAAGATCAAATGCAAACGAAACTCATTAATACCGAAAGCAAACTAATATCACTTGAAACAGATCTTAAAGAAATGAAAAGTGACTACGAAAACAGAATAACTAATTTGGAATCAACTATAGCTGCCAAAGATTTTCATATAAAACAACTGGTACTTGGGTGATATTTGATATAGGCATGCACCAACGCATGTCTCCCATATTTATTTGACCAAGTTTTACCTTTGTTGTTGCCTGTAATTTTTCCCGAACCCTAGAAGAAAGCAGCTTATTTCAATTATTGATAGATCATTTAGGAAAATTCGCATGTATTTTTCCATACCTCATAGTTTATTCCCTCCCTAAAAATTACTGAAATGTTAGCAGAAATCTTTATCATTATTATTAGTGCAGATGTGAAGCTAAAGGCATCGAAATTAAGATATAATTCATATCAACAATTGCAGGAAGATGCCTTGCGAGATACATCGAACCAAAAATACGACGAAGCAATATCGTCCGTAGAAATGGCACAAATGCAAGATAAATTAGAAAGAACTACCAAAGAGCTTGACGAGAAACAGCAAGAGTTAGCAGAAGCCAGACGAGAGCTCGATAAGACTGAGAAGGAACTATCCGCAATCAAATCAGAAATGTCTCAATTGAAATCTAGTATAACTAAGCTGGAAAATGAAAAGAAAGAACACGAAAACAAATTACAAGCAGAAAAGAAAGAGTCTAGTTATTGGGAGAGCAAGGCTTCCGAGCTGGAAACAGACTTACAGGTATCATCACGAACATTTACATTCACATAGACATTATCCGAAATAAATTTAACAAACAACATTCACATAATCTTTCTTTTTTAGGCTGAGCGAAAGAAACTGGAACGCATGCGTAAAGCTCACGACACAGACATAAAGAACAAAGAAGCAGAATTAGCTACACTCAAAGGTAAGCTAAAAGTACTAGAACAATCGTCGGGTGCAGGCGCGAAAAAAATTTCTGATCTCAAACAGGAGTACGAAGAAACAGTCAAAAGTACGTACACTACTACACATCCTCGACTCATAAAAGGAAAAACATGAATAGGTACAGAAAATACTTTTAATGTTACAGAATTGGAGCACTCCCTTGCTGTGGAAAAGGCGGAATATGATGAATTGACGGGTAAATACGAAATATTAGAAGAAGAGCATGTAGTCACGAAAGCCAGACTTACAGTGGAAAAAGAACAGGCACAGGGGTAATTGATATTCTGAAAACACGCATGATTTTTAGTGCAACAATCAGGTTTAACTGTTATATTTTTTTTTACAGTGAATTAGCACATGTGCAAAAAGAATTAACCGCAGCACTGGCTGAAATAAAGACCCTCCAGGATAACTATGATACTCAATCTTCGGCGTGGACAAAAGAAAAGACTGAACTGCAGGTATATTTATTGACTGTTCATAACGCTTGTTGATAACGCTTTGAATATACCTGATAGTCCTGATAATAACTCAATGTCGGTGCAGGACTCCATTTCATCACTACAAGATCGTCTTTGCGGCGGCGGTTGGGAAGTAGAGCGGGCGCGACTGAACGCCAAGCTCGAACAACGTGAGCGTGAACTACGTAATGCACACGACCAACGAGACGTTTTGCAGCACCACCATGATATGGCTAAGAAAGAGGTTTGTAACAAAGCTCACCTGAATAATCTCATCTCAAAGATCATAAATGTAAACCACTTTCTATAAATATTACTACCAAGTCAATCTACATAATAGTCTCCTAAATAGGATTTGAAGTACGGACTTCAGTAAACTCACCTCTTCTGGAGGTTCTAAAGTATAATCGTAAAATAGTAGTTGGAAGGTGACTAGAATTGCAGAATTAGGTACTTACGTGAGTTTGGTTAATCATTACTTTCAGTTGGAGGAAGCTAGAAAGAAGCTGGAAGACTATGAAAGAGTATCAAAGGTACAGAGAACCTTGACAAGTGAAAATGCGGAACTGGAGCGAGAATTATCATCCTTAAACACAAGACTTGAACAAGCTGACGTGGCGAGGAAAAATGAACTAGCGGAGATGAAGGTCAGGTACGAGGGACAAATGAATACCATGCGAGATGAATTAAAGTCTTTGCACAATCAGGTAAGCATTTAAAATGTAAAGATTTCAAACCATTTTTAAGAATATACAGACATATTACAGCTTGGACAACATGTCCTAGCTGTAATATGTCTTCAGTAGTCTACAAGACCACAGTTTAACCATCCTAATATAATCCAGGTATCGAGGTTCCGACGAGAAAGGGATAATTACAAACAAATGTTGGATGCTGCTCAGAAAGCGATGGCAGAAATGAAGAGTGGCGACAAGAGCTCTAGAACGCCAAGACTGTCTATATCTAGCACTGATGAGGTAAGTTTGAATTGGATCAACTTGTTCAAAACAAGGAAGAAATAGAACGTGACAGACTTCAACATTGTAAATACCAAATAACCCACATGATGTTATACAGGAGGAGTATCGCAACAAAGTAGCAACACTAGAGCAGCAGGCGGCGTGTCTGGAAGACGAGCTATGTGAAGCGCGGCTTCTGGCCTCTAAACTCAACACTGAGCTCATCAGCGAACGGTCCGCGGCTGAAGTACGCTTCTCCGAAATGCAATCCAGACTCAATGAGGTATACCCACTTCAACATAATACGTTCGACCCATAACAATGTGTCTAGGTTCTCTATATAATAACTGAGTTAAATCTCATCAACCGTTTTTAAAATTTACGGTAGAAAAACATTAAAATTTATTTCAATATTTTCTCGTTTTCTATAACATCCTCAAAACATGTTAAATATCGGGTAAATATTTTCAACGTTACAGTATGAAGAAGAAAGATTGATGTCATCAGGAAGAGCGCGCGTAGCTGGGTTAGCGACACGTATGGAGCTCGCCTGGCACAAGGAACGCGACGAGCAGCAACGGTTGCTGCAGGAGACCTCCACTCTAGCCAGGGACCTCAGGCAGACACTCTTCGAGGTACACTAACATTTACGTAAGACCGCAAAAAAAAATGGATAATTATATTTTATGAGGTATTTATTACATAGCCCCAAATATTTATTCTTACCCAGTGCCTATTTAGGTTCACGAGAGAGAACTAACTACACATCGCGAAAACTAAATTGGATTTCTAACTCATAAAGTTACTAATATCGTAGGATATAATTTTCTGTTTATAGATAGAGCGTGAAAGAGAGAAAGAGAGATTAGACATGAAGAGAAGAATAGATCAATTGAAGAGAACAACTGAGGAAGAGACTGAAGAGGCAAAGAAGAAGGTAACCTTTTTACAATAGTATGGGTATAGTTTCAAAACAGAGGAGGTAACACCACGTGTTTTTGTGGGCGTTTTATTATTGTGAAAGAGGGATGCATTAAATAGAGCTATCGGTTTCACACAATCTGAAAAAGAACGCAATAATACGTGGTGGTACAGGTACAGCGTCAGATCCGATTACTAACAATTTTCGTTTGATGCAGGTCACAGAGTTACAATGTGATTTGCTAGAGCTGCGAGATGCACATGCGAAGTTACGCACAGCCAACGAAAAACTTCGTCGCGACAAAGACCGACACGATCGTGACCGCGACCAAAATAAACTACTTGTTGGTTCCCTCAAACGTGCACAACAGGTAAATATTACAGGGATTCATTTAGATTTTTAATATGTAAACTTTGTAACCATTTTAAAGTGAAAATTACGAAGCGTTCTTCGTTATAAAATGGGTTGAGTAATTTTGGAAATGGTTCTCAAATTCAAAGAAAGCCTACAGTAATCTTTGTTTTCCCCAATAGAAAATAAACAAGCTAACGTTTGTTTTCCTCAATAGAAAATAAGCTTACTAGCAAATACTACAATACACCGCGTTGGCTTTGAAATGCCCTTACTTTGATTCTTAAGTCATAAGCAAGATCTGTCCACTTGTAAATATACTTCTTTGAATAATAATTGAAACAATTTTCTAACTCAAATTATTTATTACAGGAGGATGATAGAATAATAACGCAGCTTCTAGAAACAATAGACGACCTAATGAAGCAGAGCCCAGAGTTGTTCCGTAATGACGCGCCGGTCAAACCTGAGAAGAACTTAGTGACTCCTACACCCCCGCGAAGGAATAGGGTAGATAATGTTTTGATGTCCTTATAATTATATAGTTTTATACACTTTTATCAATCACGATTTTTTTTATCCTCAACTGCTGAGAACGGCGTGCAATCGTTATTCCCAACAGTGAAAACGAAACAAGTCTTAATGTCCAGCTGTACCTACCTTTTTTATCGACGACCTTATCCTATTTTTTTATGGTCCAGTCATCAAAATCTCGGTCAAGATCAGCGACGCCGGAAAGTGGTGCGAATGGTGCGGAGGCGGCATCGACAGCGGCGCGGCTGCGGCGCCTCACCGACGAGCTGCGAGCCTCCCGCATCGCCGAGCGACAGCGACGGCACCAGGCCACCGCTAGAAGGTTTGCACTAATTACTCTGCCATATTGGTCCAATAATTGTACCAAATAGTACCTGACTACACCTAAAACTGTCCCACAAAACGTCACCTCTGTGCCTGTAAACGAAATGCAATGTAAAGGTTTAGTATGTTATGCGTCTAATAGTTACTGTAATCGAGTGAGAACGTTGGCGCCAGTCTGTGATACGATATAAGATACATTAAATGCTACACCTCTAAGTGAGTGTGCATAGAAATTACATCAATAGATGCCTCGAGTCGAGTTTGTCATTTTCATATAGGAAAATTCGGTTTGTTCGTTCTTGCGAAATTGCGGAAATAGTAAATATAATAGAATTACAACTTTTAAAATTATTGAACACCTGATTTGAAATAGTGAAATAGGATACCCCTCATGGCTAATTAAGTTTCACTTACATATTTCTTTCTCAGAGCGATGTCGACGGAGCCTCGCGACACACTGTCGGTTTCGCCAGCCAACCGCACACCGTCCCGTGCACCCTCGCTCAAGAAACGATCTATATCCCTTGAGCAGACAACTAAAGACCAAGTAAGTTTTTAAAAAATATTATTTAAAAGACATAAGACAATTTTTATTAACAGCCTCTCCCTCTCAGCATGAGACAGTCTGCCAACCTGTAGTATGTTGGTGGAACATAGCCTAACTACTCTTATTCCGAGAGGAGACCTGTGCCAACTGGGACAGCAAATGGGTTGATAACAAGATATTCGGCAGGTTGATAACGAGTAATTTTTTTCTGGTTGTGCCCGGACAATAATTTTTATAATAATTATAGTGAGGATACTCGGGCATTTTCCGAATATTTATTTTTGTTATATTTTATGTACAAAAATTGCTCTGATTTTAAAGGGCAAAGAATGAGACTGATTTAAAAATTGATCTCATATACTTATAAGATTCTAGTGGTACAGCAGGTCAATAGGAAAAGTTTCCCCAGAATTAATATACTTAATACTGTCGCATCACAGAGCTTGATATGGAAGTCGGTGGACGAGAGCAGTGTGTCTTCGATGCAGTCTCTCGATGGAGACGTAGATAACCGTCTGTTCACTATGCAGCGCGACGCAAGTCTTGACAGGTAAAAACATAACTTCAGCTTTGGTAATTGAGTAAGAATTTTGGCTCAACATAATGATGACATGTTTAAATTACTGAAATCTAGAAGAGAGTTATCGATACCACTCTTTCTTTCTTCTTTGTTTTGTACCATATGGCGAAAATTTTAGCTTATTGAAAAATACGGGTATCGGACACTGGCACGGGATTAAAATAATTGTATCCTACCGCTCATATCTTAATACTCTTTGCAGTCGATTATCTGGCGGATCCGCACAAAGCGAAGTCCTTGCCTCAGAGAAGAAGAAAAAGAAGAGCATTTTCGGAAAATTAAAAAAGTTGACCAAGTCCCGCTCTATCGATGACCAAGTGGACAGCACAGAGCACGTGGAATTCAGACCGATTGGCACTGTGTCCCAGGTAATAAATTGTAGATACTTCTTGTCTAAAGGGTAGTTTCTTCATCGCAATCATCGTAACAGCTAATTTCTAAAGTTACTAGAAACGATTACAGTTTTTCTTTGTAAAGGCATAAATAGCGTAGAGTCTTGCAGCTATCACTAGCGTTTTGAGAGTGGGTCATGTCCCGTACAAATTGAACGAAGAGCTAGGAATAACACACATTCCTAGCTCAAGTTTCGAAGAAGTAAAAAACCGGGAATCAGTAGCGCTTTTAGTTGACTGCGACGAGTTTTTTTTCATTTACTACTGTTTTTGTTTTTTAAGAAAGCTTAAGAAACATAGGTTTAATGTTCAGGGCTCGGACTCCGATATGAGCGCAGCGGGAAGTAAACGCGACTTGCGAGGCCGTTTATCCGACATGTTCAGCAGAAAAGGACAAATCTCACGCGGAAATAGGTTTGTAACCACTAATGTTCTTTTATGAAATTTAAAAAAAAATTGTATATAACAAACATTGAAACAATCAAAATTATATTTGTACCCCCTATGCGGTCGTATACCGTCCGCAGCTAACGTTTGTTTCATATCTTTAAAAGCTTTCGAATAACGAAAAGTACCCACACCCTACACCTTATATTTTTTTGTAGAGAAGAATTATTATTTATCATCCCATAGTGACAATAAAAAATATTTGACGTTTCAGCAAAGACCTAAGTCCAGAGAGGCCGGTGAGTGCAATGGGCGGTTCTGTTAGCAATCCTTCTCGGCCGCCTCTGCGAAATGCCAGCAGTACTACATTGACGCGCGCGTCGCCAGCTAAACCGGTACTTATACACTTTGATAAGCAGGGGCCGTATTACCACGTATTAATGCCATCATTTTTAGGTTGTGAGTGAGGGATGCCGCTCTACAGGTTAAATAGTGGCGTCCCTCTTTCACAACGTAAAAATGATGGCATTAATACGTGGTAATACGGCCCCAGTCGTTTATTAGGTATAGCGGGCTATTTTCCGCAACTCCGCAACAAAGCGCGTATTTTGCGCGTGTTTTTTATTAAAAACAGTCTGTGTTAATTTTTGACAAATACCTTAGACTATTGCGACGATTGAATTACAAAGTGTTCACTGTACCAAATATTAGGAGGTCCTATCATTTAAATGCAAATTTTATGCTTAATGCATTGAATTGAAATTGAATATCAATGCCATCCAAGAAATCAGGTGATGTTGATACTCGATTATATTAATTCATAATTTTAATCCACAGAACGAAGTGCCGAGACCGGCAAGTGCCACGCCTGCAGCAAAGAGGAAAGGGAAATAACTGATACTATAAAGATTTCACTTCATTATAGTGTATTTTATCCATTTTCCTATGATTTTTCCACATAGCTTGTAATATCACAATACATATCAATAAAATAAATTATTCTGTATAACTATCGATAGAACATAACTAATCTATCAGCATCTAGCTGTCTAATAAATTGAGTACTTTTTAAAGCGTATTATTAAGATCTGAAGCCCAGTTATCGATAGTTATGCACGTCTGGTTTACACCGTCACAACATACGTCATGCGAACCGTGACGAAACCTTAATTCCTTACGTCCTTAGTTTCCTTTTAAGCATAGCGAGGAGTCGTGTTCTGACGTCAATCCCTAACGTAAAGAATTCGATTAGCAGTGCTAATGTTTTAGTTATGTACTTTGTAACTTTATAATAAAGCTGTTGAATTAAACTCTTTCTTATTTAGAGCTCAATAAAAAACGAAATTAAAATATCGCATTAAACTAAACTTCTATTCAATTTCAATCATTTTTACATTTGACATGAATGAAAATAATATGCATTCTTACAAAAACGAAACAACAAAATAGACCCAAAATAAAATAGAACCTCACGGTGTTGGTCGCAGTGTGGGAGAATAGATTCGAAATAGTCATGGCGGCTAGCTTTGGTCCATCAGATTGGAGTCCACGCCGGCGCCGCCCGACGAATCCTTCAGGATGGACTCGAAAATAGGCTGCAGGTCCGGGAACGACTTGATCTGAGTCACGAAGTCCATCAAGTGAGGATTTTTTTCTGTAGTGAGATATGTAAATTTAAGCTCACGTTTGTCTATGAACCCAAAATACGTACGTACAACGTTATTTTGCAAAATATTGTGAGATCACAAAAGTCACTCCTCGACTATTTTGACCAGGGAATGGAATCTATTTACGGTTCGTAACCTTGGGCGAGTTTGGAGACAACTGCAGGTTTTATTTTTATATATTTATACAATATTTCCATGAAACGTTTGTTCCAATTGGCTCCTCAGATTTATGCCATGTTTTTATCGTAATACGATAACTAATGTCATACTAATAATACTTGTTTTAAAGAGTGCAAATGAAACCCTTTATGTGATACCGAACCTGAACTAATAACCGCCAAAGTACTGAAGACAAATTCTTACCTGCTTCGGGTATCTGTAACAGCGCGGCAGCTGCTCTGAGCGCCGATCTCTTCAGTTCGTCTTGCTTCTCGTACTCTTGCTTTACTGAGTTAGCTTTCACCTTCATTGTGCATGTCGCTCTTAGAGGCTCCACTAAACTTTCTAACCCTGAACACAAACAAAAGTTTCAATAAACGTTTACGTTTTTTAAGTCAAAACGTTTCAATGGAACATTTTATCATGAGAGCACAGAATAATTGTCTTTAGAGAAGGGGTCAAAATGGCGAACGAACAAACGTGCTTCAATGTCCCTTCCATCTTATATATTTCGCAGTCGTGATTTTCTAATCAAGCGATTTTATCAGAGGCAGTGTCGAACGCCTTACTTCAAACGTGCGCTGTATCTCGAATGTACTGTACATTTCATGGGTGAAATGGCGCACACTAGGGGAGGCCTACGTCCAACAGTTGACTAGTATAGGCCGATGATGATGATGTCCATGTCGAGTTATACTTACTCTGCAAGACGACGGCGGGGCAGAGCTGTGCGAGGCGCGCGCACATGAGGTAGGTGAGCATCTTGATGTCATAGTGGTCGCGGAGCCCGTCCTCCACGTGCCGCAGGAACTCGAACACGTCCAGCCGGTCCAGGCAGGTGCCCAGCAACGTGTACATGCACTCGAACGCAGCTTTCCTCAAGTCTAGCCCGTCGTCCACTGAGTGCTTGAATGGACCCATTTCTACTTCACGGATCAATTCTTTCTGTAGATACGGAATAAACGTGGATAAGTTCGATACATCTCATCTTAATTTCATCAGTTAAGCGGAATAAGAACGATCAAAATATAGGTACTAGCGGACTGTAGCATTGTAGAAATAGGTACAGTGCCCTCATTTCCCAAAAAATCTGGTATTGTATTGATTTGTATAAAATCTAGCAAACGGGGATTGAAGATTACGAAAGATACGACGTAGCGCGCAGAAGAAGCACAAAAGACTAATGAGTTTATTGGCTTAGTGTTGTGATTACCTTGACTTTGGTCTCGCTGTAGATGGTGGGCAGCACATGGGGCAGCAGGTCGCGGATGAGCGAGGGCTTGTTGTGCGCGGCCGAGTTGAAGGCCACGAGCGCCACGCGCCGCACTCCCAGCGACGGGTCCCGCAGCGGCACCAGCAGCTCCGACATACAGCCGCGCAGCAGCGGGTCGATCGCTTGAGGCTGGGAACATTCACCTATTTATGGATGCACCACACATAGTTTGGACATTATTTACGACCAAAAGTCATAAAGAAACCTTGTAATGACATTCGATGATTGTATGTCACGCCCATTTTTGTCAGTAACTACCATTGCTATCAAGTCCGCGTCTATTATCTTAAATATTTTTTTTCTATTCACCCTCCTATCCTTTTCACAACCATGTTAGGATCGGCTTCCAGTTTAACGAGAAGCTGCTGAATATAAATATTTTATATGTAGACAGATAGGTAGGCAGTCAGTTGTAGCAGTCCATAAGATCTCAACCCAATTCCTGGGCTATGCGATTAATCTGAAGTTACTGGACCTTTTGAGCTTCGGACTACGACTAACGATTGTCATAAGAATATTATAACGAGGACCAAAGGCTTTTGTGCTCTCCAAAGCTCAGAGGGGACTATATCTACTAAGAATGGTCACTGGCCGAAATCCACATAGTGATCGCGACAAACACAGCTTAACCTTACACATCAGTTGATCAGTTGATCCACTACTAGCCATTACATTTAAAGGTAATATTTTCAATAACAAAAATAGATCAAAATAGTTTTGAAGGAAATACCTAATATGGATAATGTATAGTTTACTTTGAGGATGCAAAAAATGTTGAAATCTGATGCACAAAACTACATATATGTAAAAACACAGTCATTTTTGTGTTTAAAGTAATAAATGAAATCAAAACATTCAAATTTTGGCTATACAATGTTAAACTTACTTGATCTGATATCGTGAATTTAACTGCTGTGACAGCGGTTGTCCTTGTGAGTGGTTCAGGCGACTTGAGGAATTCCTTGAGGTGAGGTAATAAGTCTTGTGGTTCTAATAAACACAATTTTCCTAAACATTCAGCCACCTGAAAATATTATTATTATTTGTATCTCCTTTATGGATCTCAACGCATGCCTTCAATGAGAAAGACGTTATTATTACTATGTTAGATATGGGGAACGCTTTGTATTTTCGTAAAATGATACGATACGGTTCTAGTAAATTACCCCCTACAACGTCACAAACTCACAAACTTTACCTTATTATAATATTAGTATACATAAGCTTTTACAAGCATTTATGAATCGTTATGACTAGTTGCATGGTTCCAAAAAGACAACTTTCCAAAATAGGATCCTATTTGATTTTTTGATAATGTTTAGTGCAGTAAGTATTACCCACAATAGTTGTATACTTACAACATTACGAGATCCTTCCTCCGCACACTGACAGTGTTTGGACAGTTGCACCCAAATTTCAGGTATAAATGGCCTCAAAGCTTCAACACCCTCGGGAGTACACGATTCACATGAGATTATCTGAAAACCAACTCATTATAGTACATTCTATAATCATTTTACCACAGAAATATCATAACCAAAACCTGTATTTATTAAAATTGAAGTAATATTGTTAAAAATTACAGTATGTTTTTGTAGAAAAAAAAAAATATGGGACTATTCTTACCTCCCTCAGGGAGTGTAGTAAGAGATACTGCCGTTTAGGCTGCGCTTCGATTTCTCCAAGTATGAAAGGTAAAAACTCTGGTAGATTGCCCACCGCCACGGAACCAAGAGCATAGCTAGCAGCAGACTTCACTTCTTCTGATGATGGCGTGAACGAACTTAGGAGGACCTCCTTCAGGTTCGGTATGGAGCTTAAATCTCTGTGAGCAATATATTTTAACTTTATCTAAAATGTGGGTTACATTACTCATTACTAGTATTCTTGTTAACCCCTCGTACTAAGCTAAATGCTTGTATTACGAGTGCAATGGATGAGTTTCGAACCGGCAACCAGATGATCGCAAGTCCGACGCCCTATACGACTCACTTTGGCACTTTAATTTCAACAAATGATAACAATGAAGTTAAAATAACCTCTTATTTGTAAGTGGCTATTATGACTTATATAATCAAAATATCACAAGCCAATGTGCTAAGGATGATTGAGAAGTTTGCTAGATGTATAAATGCAGAACAAAGGTATGGTACTAACAGATGTCGTCCGATCTCGGCGAGCGCCAGCAGTGCGAACATATGATGTGCGTCGGAGGCGGGCTGCGCCGCGTCGCGCAGGAAGCCGCGCACCACGTCCAGCGCATCCGCCCCCCCCTCCACCACCACCGCCGCCACACACTTGGCCAGGGAGTGGAACGCCTGCACGCAACACATCACATTATACCATCACACCTGTATTCCCGATTCCCGCCAGAGGTGTACAGTCACGAGCACAGAGATGTATACTGTATACACCTCTGTTCGTTGTCGAGTTTTACTGTATGTATACAGTATACATACAGTAAAACTGAACAATGATTTCCTCTGAAGCTATTGGTTACGATTATATACTATACTCCATTTGGTTAGGTACTTAACTAAAGGTAAACAATAAAAATGGCGGCGTTCAGGGCTCTTCAACCTTTATTACAATGATATCTTATGAATTGGGAGTGAAATTAATAACAACACATCTAACAATCAATAAAAACAACGAACAAACAAAACTATAACTAAATAATACAATTTACGGCAAAAGAAACACAAAAACGAACGAAAGTACAAACTGTTACGAATGGCGTCTGGTTACCCGACTAAGTATAATATCGGTTAATTATTTTGCCGCGCTTCCTCGCGCTACTACTTCTTAATTTTTTCGAGTTATCAAAAGTCTATTAAGTAGAAAAAGGTTTTGATTTCCTGTCTTTTTAGATTCTTTCTAGTAGGCACATTGCAATACTTTATGACATAATTATCAGATTTGATTTATTTATTGGTCGCAAGCTTAAGAATTTATAATTACCATTTAATATTAAACAAAGTAGTAAAATATGCTAGTATAGTAAAGGAAAATTATTTTGAATGATTAAATAATTTATTTTGGTTACGTTTTGTTTCAAGATGAAAAATGGCCCTATAAAAGAACCTTTTTTATGATTTGTTTACCTTTAGTTAAGTACCTAACCAAATGGAGTATAGTTACATACTTTACTGAAATGTACAATATTTCGACATTTGAATCGATACTCTAATAGGAAATAGTTTTCGTATTTCAGTCAATGTATCCCATGTAATAGGAAGCGAGCCTATTGTCATTAACCCCGCGTTCCGACTGACGACAAAACATGTTGCAAAGAGCTACCTATCCCTCTCACTCTTCGAGTTATATATAGAAAAAGATAGATATTTGCAACATGTTTTTCGTCAGTGGGAATGCGGGGTAACATTTTAAATTAAATTAAATTGATTTTGACTGAAATCAATTATTATGCGTTTTATAACGGCAAAGTAGCGTGACAGTATTGAATTGTGATAAACCGTGACCTGTTTGATATGGTGAGCGGAGGCGTTGTGTTCGTGCAGGCGATGTACAGGCGCGACCAGCAGCGCCAGCAGCTCGCGGCGGGAACAACCCGCAACGTCGGCCGCCACCAGCGCACTCAGTACACCTAACATCGCCTTCAATGCACCACCTAACAAAGTACATAATATTTACTTATAAATTCAAGAGACTGATATGAGATGATAACTTTGTACGAAAGTTTGCAAAAGAAACCGAATAAAAAATCCCCCAAATCCTTAAAAGGGCCCCAAACTATAAAGACCAGGGGCCTCAGGATGGCCTAAAACATGATGCCAGATTATTTGGACATTTGTCAAATTTTTAATACTCAATACATTTATTGCACACCACAAGTTAAATAGAATGATCACAAATCAAATCAAATCAAATCAAATGTTTTTATTTCAAATAAGCTTTTACAAGCGTTTATGAAACGTTATTGACTCTAGTTGCACGGTTCCAAAAGGTTGATCCTATGGAGAAGAATCCGGCAAGAAACACCATGGACACTCTTTTAAAATAAAAGATGTTACATTATTCACTTTACACTATGGCGATAACAGGATGTTACAATGGTTTTAATGTCAGGCACGGCAAATATAGGAGAGGAGGAAGTTTTACGACCCTTTTTAGCTTCGTATTATATTACACTTTTTATTATTTGAATTTTGAGAATCATATTTGAATCCGACATACAATATAGTGAGAGACAGGTGTAGTCTGTTAGTGTAGTACCTTGTAGCAGTGGCGACTTGGCGAGCGCCAGTATGTTGGGCGTGAGGGCGTGCCTGGCCTCGGGCGTGAGCGCGGCGGGGCAGCGGCAGCAGGCGCCGCGCACCAGCGCCAGCGCAGTCTGCGCACAGTGCAGGTCCGCCTCGCACACCAGCGCCGGCACCTCCATCAGCACCTGCACACGGAACAAAACTCACACTTAAGGCTAAAGCGTTAACTTTGGGCGGGGAATTCAAATATATCTTGGTATTTTGTTAATTATTCGGCTATAACACATTCTAGGTACATACATACATACACTCACGCCTTTTTCCCATAGGGGTAGGCAGAAACTACAGAACGCCATCTGCTACAATTTTGTATACTTCTTTTGCTTCGTCCACATTCATACATCTTGTCTAGGTACATGGCAGTAGAAATTGCGACAACAATAACTTATTCGCAATTTAGTATTAAAACTTTTGCTTTAAAATCGTTAGTATCGAAGATTTTGGTGTAAGATAGTGGATTCGACCAAATATGACAATTTACACCTAAATCTCCTATGATACGAGAAACGTTATAAACCTGTCGCTTCCTACGAAAGGTCACCTATAATGTTACATGCAATGAATCGTGCTGTCGGGTCGGGGCACAACCCAAGGGCCCTTGACACATGTTTAATTTGTAAATAATAACAGGCTTAGTGGAAATATTTAATTAAATATTTAAGTGTATGCGGGTAGTTTGATAATGTTACCTCAGGCACGCACGTCGCTCGGAATATAAATACCGGCTTAAGTGGTAGGGCGGTCAGTCGTTGTCAGACCGTCGACCGGAGCGGTGGTGTGTTGGTGAGTCAACCGTGAGTACAATTAATGTGCATACAATACAAATATAATTCGTATTTAAAAAAAAATATATTAAGTGTTTAAAGTTGTCGGTGGGGATTTATAGGGAATGCTCTCTGCTTAGTAACGTTTTATGACGTCACTGACAACCAGAAGACGCACGTTCGAATCCTACCCGCGGTCGTATTTTTCCTTCACTAAAATAATAATCTTTGCATGGAAAATGCCTAAAAATACAAAAAGTTAGTTAAAAGGTAAGGTGGCATCGTACGACATCGTACTTGCTGTAAAGCATGTCATGTCGGTTTAGAAGCACATTTTCAACAGATGTCACTGACGTCGCCACAAAGACGAAAATTAAAAATGTGAAGGCAAATTTCGACGTGCGGCTGGGAGTCGCGGTGGCTTAGCGGTCATAGCGTCTGGTGTACTTAATCAGAAGACGCAGGTTCGAATCCTGCCCGCGGTCGTATGTTTCCTTCACTAAAATAACTTAATAATCTTTGCATGGAAAATGCCTAAAAAATACAAAAAGATATGCTCATGGTTTCTTTATTTCTGTACAGTTTTTTTTTCATAGAAATGGATCGATTTGACGACACTAGGTGCGGCTAAATAAACATTCATTTCTGAATACACGGCAACGCTATTACTCAACATCAAGTTAAACCTCTGTGACTGGATTTAATTATAGTCCTCGGTCCTCGATCTTGGTTTTTATACTAAACTTAACATATATAACTTGAACACATACCATTGACACTATAATCGTGATTGGAGACGAAAAATAAACATACCTTACTCAACAGCTCTATGCTTATAGCATTGCTGTAATTCTGTACAAGAGTATCCAGGAGAACTAAGGTAGACAATTTGAGAGCTCTCTGATTTTTTCTCAGGAAAGACCCAAGAATAGGAACAGCATCCGCCTGAAACAAAAATTGGTCTTTTACAAGTCAGCAAAAATAAATTATTGGAAAATATTAATACATTGCTGGTGCTACTAACCAAAATAGGAGTCAGATCGATTCTCAGAGGTGACGAGGCCACTTTCGTCAAAGCTTTCACTGTGGTCAATCGTGTAATCTCATTGCGTAGTCGTTCTAAGAAAATAGGCAGGCAGACAGGAAGTTCATGCTGCAAAAGAAATAATATGAACATTACTTGTGATTTCAAAAGTAAACCAGACGTGAAACCAGGTCCAGATTTGGAGGTGTGGAGGCCCTAGGGCAACTAAGTAGTGGAGGTCCCTACTTTTTTTTCCGAATAAAAGGAACTCCCCAAATCTGGCCCTGCGTGAAACCATTGACTTGGTGTTGAGTGAAAAACCTTATTATTATTTTTTGATAACTTAAGACTTCCAAACACTTAATAGACCAAACTTTCGAAAATATACTTGCTATCTAGCAAGTATATTTTCGAAAGTTGAGTCCAGAATAGTCCAGAAATTTGAGTTTTTGCCAGAAGAAAACACCAAATAAAGCAAGAAAGTTATAGCATTTTTAAATAAATTTTACATTTTGTTGGGTATATTGTCACAAATCATTGTATATACCTATATATATGTACATGAAAATATATCATTATTACATTACATACTTGCAAATAATCACCAAAATGGCATAGCAGTTGTCCGCAGGCGGCGATGGCGCGCTCCTTGACCTCCTGGTCCATGTCGGTGGCGCGCAGGCGCACCAGCGTACACTCGTACATCGCCGGGATGAACTGCTGCAGCTCCTCCGGCGGCGGCTCCACCTTAAGTGAACCACTCTCGCTGCTTTCGATCTGATCTGAATACAGTTAGCTCTTGTAACAAACTATATTAACATTACAAACATTAAGGCTCATTTTCATTGGTCGTTAGGTCCCGCATTCGGGGTGCGAGAGAGTTTAGTTCACGTACCATAGGGACCGCATGCTGAAACCATTTTCCGGGTCCGAATACGGGGTACGGATGATTTAAGTTTAAGCATGCCATAGGGCCCGCATGTGGTAACCGTTTTCATTAGTCGATGGGCTCCGCATGCTGGATATTTTATTTTAAAACCACGGTAACTTTACACCAACCGATGAATTTTATTACTTGTTACGGAGACTACGTATCCGCATACTGCATATCGACCGAGATATCGATGGTGCACTTTCACTAGTCGTTATCCCGTATTCGAGGACTCCCCGCATGCGGTATAACGACTGAGTTAACGACCACTTAAAATGAGCCTTTACACAACGAAATATTGTACGCAATGCATCAGAATCATAGCATTGCTGCTGTTTTTTCTCTAGTATTCTGTAAACTTTTTTCTCAAAATTGTTCGTTTAGGTAATATTGGTTACCTTAAAATATTATTTAAGAAACGGTTATATTTTAGGTATAGAAGTGTGTACAGAACACACATTTGCATACCTAAATGATGTAATGAATACGAATATATATATATATAACCTAGTGGGCGCATAACTTTGACGAGCGTCTGCAGCACCCGGAGCGCCTCGGCGGTGACCTTGTAGAAGGGGTCGTGCACACAGCCCAGCACGGCCGGCAGCAGCGCCGCCACGTGCGCGCGCATCGTCGCCGCCGGGTGCCCGCGCACCAGGCACACCACGAACACCAGCGTCTCTATCTTCATAGACGACGCTGTGCTTTTGTCACTGTACATACATTTATATTATATTAAAAAAAACCGAAAGGTATGTGCGCGCGTAACTTCCAAACGACTGCATGAAACTGGATAATCCTTTTTTGTGTTCGTTATTGTCAGAGCAAAGTTTGTATTTTTTTTTTATCAAAATATTTTTAAATTTCATAATACATCATTATAAATTATCTGTATGACGTTTGACGGGTCAGTTAGTGGTTAATAAAAATAAAATATTGCGACATAAATGTATAGCTTTGTTCGGCGATTAAGTAAGTATTAGTAGTGATAGTGATAGTGATAGTGACTGACGTGAGCGCGGGTGTGAGCGCGCGGATGACCCGGGCAGCATGGTCGGCGAGGCAGCCGGGCGCGGCGGCCAGCAGCTCCCGCAGCAGGGCCAGCGCACACCCGCGCGCGCGCACGCTGCGACCGCGGATCACGCGCAGCGCACCGCGGACTACTCCCGGCACCTAACATTATGACCTCACTTAAAACTACAGTTCATTCGAAATAACTGTGCATCTGAAGTTAGACTCCCGATCCGCCGCGCATGTAAAAACACATAAAATCACATTGGTTTTAAACAAAAATATCGAGATTCGTACAAAAAATAATAGCAATACGAAACATTTGGGACATCAATTGTGTTAATGCGAGTTTTCATATTAAAATTAACCACTACTAAACTACTTGCGAACAACTTCAGACCTGCACTATTATTTCGATCTATCTGTACCATTATTTGAAATTTCAAATAAACGTTATATGCATCTCTAATTAAGTGAAGAAATAAGGTACTCACCCTTTGCAAAAGCAATGCTTGTGGTGAGTTGTCAGTAGGGACAATTGCCATTTGTAAAGCTGGCGGCGGACGCGTTGCCCTTAACAAAGCGGTGTACGCGCTCAGAATATCACACTTTACGTTCTCTTCGCGTTCTAAAAAAACAATATTTTTATACAAAATTGATGGCATTACGATGCATACCCTACTCTTATAGTACATAAGAATTTAAACTTAATATGTGGTGTATAAAACATTTATATGGTAAGTAAACCTGTAAGTATTGCTGTGGATTTAGATGTCGCATATTATACAGACACGTTTGAATATAATTATTAATGTATTTTCCGAAATGCCTGTAGAGGGGCCGACCATTAATCACGTGATGTTTCTTTGGCATTTTTTAACCCCCCCTATCCCTTAGTGATACATGGTAGGGTTTAAGACGAAACCCCCCCCCCCCGTGTCTATATCACGTGTATTTTTAAGTACCTACAAAAATCTTTTTTTTTTATTTGCGGCGCGTATGCCGATAAAATAAATACACGTGTTACACCCCTCCCACTGTGATATTTCGTGATTTTTATGGACCCCTCCCACCCCTTTCGAGCCTCACGAGATTAATAGACAGCCCCAGAGCTAACTGCTTATCTATTATTCTAATTGAACTATGCAACAGCTACTTTGCAAAAAGTTGATTTATTACTTGCAGACTAATACACAGTATCAAGCAAACTATATTGAATTACATAATTCAGTGTGTTTGAAATGTACCTTTGAATCTAGCAATTAGAGCGGGTGATACAGTTTGATACATTTCACCAAGAAGTTCGTGCCGCGTTGCGATAACTGACTCCAAACACTTTGCCGCTGCACGCCTCACCTTAAAGACAAAACAGACGTATAAATGTGTTCCTTGCGAAGTATTTACAGGTCAAGCATGGTGTAACTAGAGATGGATTGAGAAGCAGTAAGGCAAGACAACATGGATGACTAGAAGATGATGTAGTGACACGAATTGAAAAAAAAAATATTTGAAATTGTATGGGCATATTGTGGGAATGAATGAGTTATTTATATTTAACAAAAGGATTTTTTAAGGCTAATGACAAATGTACAAAATTATGTACTAGATGTATCGTGTGTACGTAATTTTTTTGAGTTTCATAACATCGCGACGACATAGCATTATATTACGCACATTGTACATGAGTACAACTTTTTTATCATACCTTCCAAGACATATCATCATCGTCGGAATACTCTTCAGAATCAGACTCAGGTTCAGCGTCAGGTGTAAAGGACTCGTCTTCCATCTCTTCGTCCTCGCCGCCGCCATCTTGCTCCTCATCCTCATAGTTATAATTAGGATCATATGTAATCATTTTAAGGCATAGGTCGATTATCTGTGGGAAGAAATAATTGTAATTTTAAGAGAAGGGTTTTGCTTATCGTGTTAAAAATTGAACTCTAGAAACATGACTAGTAATGCTTAAATGAAAATATCGAACAGAAATTATCAGAAAATGGTCTGATCATAGTTCTTACAGTAGGGATATGGAGCTGGACTTCCTTAGGACACTTAAGTACAAATGCTTCGAGTGCCTGCAGGCAATGCTCGCGCAGTTCTTCGTCGGCATCAGTTGAGTATTCCAGAACTTGAGGCGCCACACGCCAGAGCTGCTCTCCAAACCTATGACCGGCTTGGCGACTGAAAAATGACTAGCTTTTAGCGTAAAAACTACCAAAATGCAATATAAAATGCAATATAACATGAGGTCATAAAGGCTGTAAAGGAAAATTGGCTCCAAAAATATCCAATTTTATCAACATGGAAGCAGCTTGCTTTCACAATATTTTATCCAAGATCAATATTTTTATATATTATACATAGTTACTAAGCCACTCTTACCAAATGGAGGCAATACACTGTATATGGGTGCGGCTGACACTGGATGATGTGGAAGAGCTCAATCCCTCCAGCAGATGATCAATTAGTTTGTTGTACAGGGATGCATTGCAAGACATGACCAGGTGAGACAATGCAACTATTGTACGTTTGCGGACGGCCTGGATAAATGAACATGTTGTTAGTATGGCACTTGGTATTTTAGTGTGATATTTATTATGCATACATGATAAGGGACTTAGGTGTCTTCGTCAAATTCATCAAAAAAATAACTACACGGTAACAAAACATTAGATACCGTTTTCCTTAAATACCGTTTCTATATGCAAATATGAAAAACTACTACTAAATTTCTATTTGTAACAGTTAGCAGTTACCATAGAGATTCCTATGAAAAAATGTAATCGCAAGATAAACAATAATTTACATCTAACAATTGAATCAAAATATAAGTCTTATCTCTCATTATAATTATTGTTTTAACCATTTACCTGACGTGGTGAAGCCAGTTGTGGCAGGAGTGAATTAAGTAACATGGGATGAAATGATATCAGTAAACCACCAAATCTGCTCAATAAGTCAGCCAATATGTCCAGGGCCTCAAGTTGAACTGAGACGTCTTCTTGCTGTAAGTCATTAAATAGTAAATTTAAATTCACAACTACTTTGTTAAAATAATGGCATTTCCAAAGGAAAATTATATAATTTAATCAAGCAGTGCGTACACTTGTCAATCCACAGTTTGGCACTTGCTGATTTTAAGTCCCTTTCAACTGAATCACTCAATCAATTATAATCTATCCAGTGCCCAAATACTTTGCAGTCACTATTGCAACCACTGAACAAAGTTGGCAGGATTTGGAACCCATGCTCCATTGGTCCAACGGTTGCAAAGTAAATAACGTAATAAGTAATTCATAATAAATTATAATAATAATTTAATAGTAATTATAGCCCTCAATATAGCAATGCTGTCAAAGGCAAAGGTAATAAGTAATAGGAACCCTGACAACACAATAAATCTTTGAATCTTGATGTCTATGCTAAAGAGCATGCAGATAAGAGGTAATTATCGGTAAACATCTCACTCCAAAAGCCTATTTTCATGTAGTAATTCAAAATTATAAATATATATATTAAATGAATGAAATAGCATTCTAATGATATAATTAGGATGTGCATTACTCTTATAGGTGAGGTAGACTATTTTGTCTTGTTCTGCTTTCCACACATTTTCTCATAATTTATCCCTTGATTTCTAAGCAAACATCAAATACCATAGATTTCATTTCAAAACCATTCCTCCTCCATTTTACCAGGTTTCCAGGATCAGGTAAGATAGTGATAATTTTATCAGTAAGGCTATTGAATATTATTAAAATATTGGTCAGGGTTGCATGCAGAGTAAAACATTACCTTCTCAATAGCGCTGCTTAGTTTTCCAGTTATTTTCTTACATACATTTGCAGCCAAAGTATTGGAGCCTAGTGGAAGTTCAGATATGACAGTCTTCAAGCCTATGCTGCTAATATCTCTCAGTTGTTCTGTGTCTGAGAGCATGTTCGCACACAGTGTGTCAACAATGCCCTCTACTTGATACTCTTTTACTTTGTTCACAAGGGGACCGAGACTAGAAATTATTAACACTTGGTTATTCATTATTATAAATAGCAAGCTTTTTAAAAAATCTAAATGGTGCATTACATACCATTTCACAGCTAAATTTTGCACTTCACCATTCTTGTCTTCAAGAAGTCGTAGCAGCATTTTTACTACTTTTCGCTCAGAATCATCATCAAGCTTTATACTGTCTTTTTGTAACTCAGTCATCAAATCATTAGTAGCCATGAACCTAAAGTCTTTATCGTTGGATGTCATCTGAAATCATTATCACATCATTATTTATTTGCAATTGTACATGAATTAAACTTATGAGAACGCCGGCTTACCTTCTCCAAGAGATTTGCGATTTGATAGGATGCACTAGCCATTTTGTGATGTGTTCAGTGTCTGAAATTACAATAGAAAACTACAAAAGCCAAATAAAGATAAAGTTAACAATTTATCATGTGTAACTGGTAAAGAAAAAACATTTGAATGATTATTCGGGAAATAAAAGCGACGAATCGAAAACTTGCTTCGTGGTGCTTCGCTAAAATTGTATAGACAAAATAGGGCAAAAAGATAATTAATAGGTCAGGTCTTGTCAAACTGCCATCGATATCACTTGAATAACCCGAATGGTAACAATAAATATACTAATCGATTATTCCAATAGTCGAGTTTTACTAGCCCAGTATTTAGTGTCCATATTTAGTAGATGAGAATCTGATGACTTGCGTAGTATCTCGGTCTACGGTGATTTGGAACTTGTTTATTTAGTATTTTCTTCTATCAACTGCCGCAACGAATACTATTGAAACAGATTTTTTTGTTAAAATTATTTAAAGATATTTTCAGTTTAAAAAAATCTATCAACTTGCGCATGGAGGAAATAAAAAGGCTTAACGTGTAGCCTTGGACGCCAAGTGCAGAATGTATTATAGCTGAACGAAAAACCACATGCGCACCCAAGTTTGTAGCGATAAGTCAGTGATCAGTGTGAAATAGAACATTTGACGAAGTGACGAGAAAAATGGAAGAGGACTCGCACATTACTAGTAATCTTGAACCCCTCGTGCCCCTCAGGATACTTAATCTGAGCCTCGTGCTAAGTAGCTTGCGTTAAGCTGGAAACAAACAATCAGACGCGGCTGACGGACGCGGCTAACAGCCGCGACTGATAAGTGTGCACAGTCTTCTGGTACGTGGCTTGCCAGATTCCTGTAGGACGTACGCACGCTCAAGTGGTGACGTACGTACGTCCGAGAGTAACGTGTACGTGCGTCCACGACTTACCTCCAATAGTTTGCACATTTCAGTGTACGGACGGCTACACATCAAGCTATTAAAAAACCAGTTTACGCTGGCCTCTTATTGTACAGAAAGTCCATACAGTGCGAGATCAGGCTAAAATGGTAATGGTATAGGTTTATCTGTAGCCGTGTGTACATTCATTATCTAGATTCCTATAAGTCGCGGCTGTCAGCTGCGTCCGTCAGCCGTGTCCGTCAGCCGGATCTGATAGTGTGTTTCCAGCTTTAGAGTGGGTTCACGTCGGTAGTGCAATAGGTGGGATTCAAAACGGCAACCACATGATCGCAAGTCCGATGCCTTAGCCATTTATGCCTTAGAAATAGGCTACCGCCGCCACGCAGGTTTAAACAAAAAAAGGCCAACGTAAATTGGATTTGTACTCGACGTGTAGCAGTGCGTATATACGTACTTGCATGAAAAACAAAGCTTATACAATGCGAGAACAATTTAAACTGGAAATGTATAGGTTGGCCTGTAGCCGTATGTATGTACACGTTTTTTTTAAGCAAGAGTGTTATTATTTATTCAGATGTGAATACAATAAATAGTTGCTATTGAATTTCCTACTGCCATGAACCTAAAATATGTTCTTAAATGTATGTAAACACGGCTACACATCAAGCCATACAAAACCAGTTTAAACTGACCTCTCATTGTAAAAGTATTACGCACAATATTCAAGTCTAGCCAATACTGGATTTTTATAGCTCGATGTGTAGCCGTGCGTACATACATACATACATTTAAGAATATTGTAAAAAGCCAAAAAATTATTGAATTCGGCACCACTTCGAACGCACTTTAATAAATAAGTAGTCTGTGGTATCCTTTTTCATAGGGATGTGACTTTACTGTAAAAAAATCAATTATTTTAAAATCGTTATGAAATAATAATAAATTTTTTGAACAATTGCTTATTTTTTAATATCCCTACTTTTTCTTCATGTTTTGTTTTGAGTTTGAAGTTGAGGTTATGATTGAGGTTATAAATTAGAAATTTTATGACTCTTTCGGTTCAGGTCATTACTGTCACTATTGTCCGAAATTTAGTATTATTAAGTGAAGTTCATGTTACAAAAAACTACACGAACGGAAATAACATTTAATGATGGATCTTTTTGTAATTAACAGGTGTGTATGGGGAACATTCTATTTATCATTGGCTACTCTCTGACCAGAATTACATCTGACCAAATAGCCAAAACTTACGAACTCTAATACTTTCATGGTTAAGTTAGCGAACCCCCTTCCTCTTTAAGCCAGATCTCATACAAAACCAACCCTATTCCCCTACAAGCCCTAATGTCCAAACTCTACATCTTGGATATAAGATTTGGATTAGCTTCAAACCTGCATACCAAGTTTTTTGTATACAAGGAACTCTTACTTACACTACCAGACCTTTATCTAGAAGGGCTTGGAGGACGAAAGTTACACATTTTTTAGTTTTACCCTTGTTTCTATGCTAATCTGAAATTCTGCATACCTGATTGAAGGTAAGAGAACTATGGGCTCGGTACCCACAGCATCCATGGCCAGTCCCTCTTTAGTGTGCCTGTCTGCTGAATTATTACCCCTGAAGTTGCTGTGTCTTCTGCACACCTGATTTTACCCTGGAGGTTTTTGATGATCATGAGTTGGTTTGTCAATGAGTTGATGATTAAAAGGAAAAACTGTACTTATATATTATTTTTAATGTGTGCATTGCCTTGGTTTCAGATATAGGGATGTAGAAGAAGACATAGTATTAGATATAGCTGAACAAGAAGCTAAAAATTTAGAGAATCTAAAGAAGAGGATTGCAGAAAGGAAATCAGAATTTGCTACAAAACAAAAATCTGATGTTATTAGACTTATACCACAGAAACCTGCTGAGGAAAGTAAAGCAAATCAAGCCATAGAGGAAGTGGCAAAGAACAAACAAGAGCAGATAGTGACCGATAATGTTGATCGATTGCCAAAACAAGATAGAAAAAAACTAAAAGCAACCCATGATTTTAAAGTGTTAGGAGTCAGTGACTTTGAAAAGAAGACAAAGGTATTTGAAGCTTCAATAATTTAACCTTTAAAAAAATATGTATCAGAGCTGTTGCTGGTACCCGGGAATCTTAAATTATAGAACTTTAAATATTGGCCAGTATTATTATATGCTTGAAGCTCCTGAAGTTTATTAAAGAAACTTATAATCAATTTACCAAGACATGATACATATTTCATAGAAATCATCTTAGTCTATCTGTTTTTTATGTTTCAGGTTGCACGAGTATTGCCCTTTTGGCTATCACATCCATTTGGTATATCAACAAGTTTAAAAACCTCATCTTGTCGTGTAGAAGATCAAGATTGGTTACACAGCACACTAAAGGGAACTTTATTAAGTGAAGGCGTCACTCATTTGTTCCCAGTGCAAGAAAAAGTGGTTCCTTTTATTTTGAATGAACATAAACTAACTCATCCATTTTGGCCTCATGACATTTGTGTATCTGCTCCTACTGGTAGTGGAAAAACACTTTCATTTGTCTTGCCAATAGTTCAGGTATATTTTTTTTTACTATAAATAATTATTATTCCTGTAAATTTTTCAAATAATCAGTATTCAATAACATTTTCAGACCCTTATGAATGATGTTGGGTGTCATGTAAGAGCTCTAGTAGTTTTACCAGTCCAAGAATTAGCAGCACAAGTAGCTAAAGTATTTAAGAAATATTGTATGAAGACACGGCTAAAGGTTGCGTTATTAGGTGGGTCTACACCAATGCAGCTGGAACAACAAAATGTTGTTAGATATAGTAAGTCAAATTCAATCTTATTTTCTCAAATCAAATCTTGTTCTCAGGGTATATTATTAATTAATCATACTTTTTATACTAAAGATGTATGAAATTACAGCAGACAGATGTGTGTAAATAATATGAGGCATGTTAGTCTGTCTGGTATGTTTGTATGTGTATCTTGTGCAACTACTGCAATAAATTGGATGTGGGTTTGGGATTAGAGATTCTTTATTATTCCAAAAAGTTCCATTGTTCACTTATAGGATAATACAAGTCTTGTGTTGGTTATTTATGTATGTGTGGGTTTCATAGTTTGTTGCTGTAGGTCTATCTTAAAATCTGGTGCATGTTTCATCTTGATATACCTCTAGAAGCCGAGCAAGTAAAACGAAATCCTAAAATTAATCATGTAAAATTATGATGTGGTGTTAAATTTTTAGCTGAATCATCTGGATGGATCAGCCAAGTGGATATCATAATAAGCACAGCTGGACGATTAGTAGAACATCTACAAGCTACAGAAGGCTTTACCCTGAAACATTTAAAATTTTTGGTTATTGATGAAGCAGACAGAATAATGGATCACATACAAAATGACTGGCTTTATCATTTAGACAAGCACATTAAGTTGGAGAATGAACTTATGACTGGACGCCATTTAAATCTTACATGGAATAGTCTTGTTGATCAAAAACCTCCACCTCATAAATTACTTTTCTCAGCAACTTTGTCTCAGGACCCTGAAAAGTTAGAACAGTGGGGATTATTTCAGCCGAAATTATTTTCTGCTGCTCAATCAAATAATTATGAGCTTGAGGACCAGATAAGACTTTATGCTACACCAGAAGAGTTAATAGAACATTATGTAACTTGTGATGCTGAGCACAAACCGCTCATTTTATATCATTTCTTAGCTGATCTTAAATGGGATAAAGTGTTGTGCTTTACTAATGCAGCTGAGTCAGCACACAGGTTGGCTGTTCTTTTCAATACATGGGGCAACGGAAAACTAAAGGTGGCTGAACTATCTTCAGCTTTAGACAGATCAACAAGAGAAAGTGTTTTAAAAAAATTTACGCAATCCGAAATAGACGTGTAAGTAATATGCTGCACTAAATGTCATACAATTATAAATACAGTATGAATAGTAATGTTATTGAATGACTGCGGCCAGGGCACGCCGCCGCCACCCGGATCCATGGCTCCCTTTCCTCCCAAAGTCTATACCAAATTGTTCCTTGTACAACCTCTCCACAGGAAATACTAAAAACACTGAAAGAGTCCAACCCATTTTCAGGGCCTGCCTACCTTGTCCTATTAGAGGCCATTGTCACTACGATAATGTGGCTATCATGTGACTATGATAGACGTGTATGGAAAAAAGGACTATTATGGGTTGTGGCAGTTGAAATATTTAAATACATAACTGTAATAAAAAACTATAATATGAATCGATTGTTGCGCTATACTTCAAATAACATTTTTTTAAGAAATATGTTTCTCACCTCAATATTGTTTACAGGTTAATTGGCACAGATGCTTTAGCTAGAGGCATCGATATCTCAGATTGCAACTATGTTATATCTTACGACCCTCCTCGAAACATCAAAACATATATACATAGAGTAGGTCGCACTGGACGAGCAGGACGTATTGGCCACGCCGTTACCATTCTGTTACAAACTCAATTAAACCAATTCAAGGTAAGGGAGAACACCTCCATACTATGTTACTCACACTACCGTTAAAAATATTTATGTTAGAGATGAAGCGTATATACTAGAACAGATCCAAGGAACAGGTATTTCACAATACTAGGTGGCACCTATTCCAACTTTTAAAATACTCGATCCACCTAGTATCTTGTGCCTGCGCGTATAAATTTGAATTTGAACCTTATTTCAATCCAGATAAAAGTAAATATACTCTGTCTATTTTAACCAATACTCGATACTCGTGATATTTTGAAATACTCGATCCACCTAGTATTACTGTGCCTACGCGTACAATTTGAATTTGAACCTTATTTCTATGACCATTAAAATGACGCGACGCGCACTCGTGTTTACCAAATTATTGGTGTGTCAGTAATTTAAATTTGAACCTTATTTCTATGAGCATTAAGATGACGCGATGCGTGCTCGTGTTTACCAAATCATTCATGTGTCAGTCATTTGAATTTGAACCTTATTTCAATCCTGATAAAAGTAAATATACTCTGTCTTTTTAACCAATACTCGATACTAGTCGATACTTCATTTAAAATACTAGGCATACTAGGCGGACTTTATACACTAAGTATTTTGTAAATACTCGATACAATACAGAGTATCGAGTACGGACTAGTATTTGTTGGGTAATCTTGTTGGATGCCGACTGATAACCATTTTTTTATTATAGATTACTATGAAAAATTAATTTTAATATACGGTACGATGTAGTACCTAGATAAATATTTAACGTCAACAGTCCTAAGCCTGTGTAAAGTATGAAGAGAAGATTCCGATTCATTACGTACTGCATCCGCAGCCGTACGCGTACTTCATACTAGGTGGAACAGGTATTTGGATCGAGTATTTATTCGGAATAGGAATAGGTACACCTAGTACGTAATTTACCTAGTACGACTCATCTCTAATTTATGTTACATTCAGCCCTGCAACTTAACACTACCTGTAAAAATTTACTCCTGTGAAACATTTTCTGAGACTCGCCAGAAGAGCAGAGCCGTCCGTATTGCGCATATAGGTACTCGTACATTGTGTAAGTACTTCTCAGATTTTGTCGGGTCGAATCAATCGTCGATAAGCGCAGCCAGTTAGGTTTCTCTGGATATTATTAAGCGTAAGAAGACATGGTAAACAACAAAAGTCATCTTGTTGTGTCGTATGTTGCCCGTCTTTTAGCATTTTAGCAATTCTTTAAGGGCAATTACGATAATAATTATTTTGCCGTTATTGGTCTAATGCTTTACAATAGCTGTATATCCTTGGTCAAAAATATACTCTCGATTATTTTGTAAGCATTATCTTTAATTTTATTGATCTAAAGTCTGTATTATTACAGGAAATAATTCAATCCGGTGGTAAAGCTGAACTACCACAAATGGAAATTGATACTAACGTTCTAGATCGGCTCACAAGTAGCTACCAACTTGCAATGAATGAAACTAAGAAGCAAATTCATGCAGAGATCGATACAAAAGTGAAAAAGTCTTTGGAGATTAAAAGGAGACTTAAATCAAAACCACAAAAACGAAAACTTACGTGATCGTTTGTAGCTTCATCTTATCGAGATATATGAAACAGCATAAAATTATACAAGAATAATTATTATTAAATACTTTTTAGTTTTTCTTTCATGTCATGAGAAATTCAGCTTATCTACATAAAATTTTAAATTTTATATTGATGAGTAGATGACCAATTTTTTTAAACCTAAATGGCTCATATCTTCTACGGAAATTGTCTGATACTTACCAACATCAGTGTAACTGAAACCTATACGACATCATTAACTGTCCAGCATATATTTTGACATATGCCTTAGGAACTATGCTATAGCCTCCACAGTGGAGGTGCGGAGTGGAGGGTCCACTCCGCAGCAACACAGCGCATCAAGGAAGCAGAACCATTCATCAGGTGTATCCCGCTGTTGGGCACGACTGTCATCTCATCAATTCGTACTATCACGCATGTAGAAATTTTTTGTCTTGTGTTGTACTACATATTCATGCTTTGACATGATAAATTTATCTTTAATGACGGCAGCCTACGGTCATATCACTTGATAAAACTTGGCTATTGATGTTGAACTTGACCATATGCGCGGGTCATAATTCAAGCTGAGGAAACGAAGTTTTCTTTTGATCTATAAAGTTGTTTGTGAATTCGATCTTTGTAGTGTAGCTATAAAATTGTGTTTATTTTATGATAACAAAATCGATAATAGGTAGGTACCATTCAGCTTCAAATGTTCAGCATCGGATAAGTTATTGTTGTTGTCGACTGCCATGTACCTACCTAGAATGTGATATAGACGAACAATTTGCAAAAAGACCTGAAAATATCACAATTCAACTGTCCCCAAGGCTACTCTCTGACCCAAAGCTCCGAGGTGCTACTGAGAACTTCATACCAGAGTACAAGTCCAATAACACTGTTCGGTCTCTGCCTCAGACCGAACAGTGTTATTGGAGTTTGATCCTAAGACTCTTAGGATCAAACTATCAAACCCAGTTTCGCAGCGCAGAAGTCGCACTTTCGACATCTTTATTTTTTATTTACTAGCAATGTGGATTACTACCCCTCGTGCTAAGGTAAATGCTAGTATTACGAGTGGGTCCACGTCGGTAGTGCAATGGGTAGGTATGAACTGGCAGTCTGGCACCAACATGATCGCAAGTCCGACGCCCAAGCCATTAGGCTACCGCTGCTTGTTTGAGATGAAATAGATATAATCCACAGATTACTATATGTAGCAAATATAATCCAGGATAATAAAATTAGTCTGAGATATTTACTTTTTAATAACTTGTCTATGATGAGTCGGCCCGTGAGCGTCTTATGGCACAAAAGCCTCTGAAGCCATGCCAAAAATATTACAAAAAATGAGTCGGTCTACTGCTACTCTGTCTATTCCGTGCAAAGGCCTCTGAATCCATGTCATAATATATTACAAAAAAACATGGTCTATCTGTGGCACAGATTAGTACACACGGCGACCCGTCAAGCTAAACAATACCAGTTTAGACTGACCTCCTATTGTAAAGATTTTCTGCACAATTCAAGGCCAGCCTATAATGGTTTTGTATAGCTTGATGTGTAGCCATGCGTACCTACCGTTTCAATTTCAATTTAATTTCAAATAGCGACATTAGAAATTTATAATTGAAACGAAATTATATAAAGTGTTTTACAAAATAAAATACAACAATACGACAATAAAGGGTCACTGTGTCTCCTCGGGACTATTGTAAGGAGTTTTGTTAATCATGGCAATCACTTCGTCTCTTGTTAAAAACTTAAAAACTTCTTGTATTACTAACGTTGAAGCTCAAATAATTTACCCAAAATTAATACTTTTTGAAAACAATGTCAGTGTTCGTGTAGTGGATGTATTCGGAAACAATGAAGATACTAAATATCTGAGCGTTACTCATGGGTTTGAACATGAAATAGCGGACAAAATAACGGTCGAACATTTTGTTTATCTGGTTCTCAAGTCTGGTGAGATTATTGCAATAGATACGATCAAGGGCACTCAGATTAAAGTAACAAATGATACTAATATAAGCTTGAAAATTTGTAAAATAGGAATATTTGAGAATCGTTTACAATTAATTAGTGAAAGTGGTGATACCTTTGAAATACCATTTCACACAAATGAATTGGCCAAAAAGTTAGGTGCAAGTGAAAGTACTGATTACATCTGTGTCCCTTTTAAGAAGACTTTTTTATGTAAATCAAATATACAGAATGAGCACAATTTCTTATGTGGTTTGAATGTATATATTGAAGAAGAAACTGTTATGGTAAAATGTCCAATAACTGGTTTATTGGAAGTAATATCTACCGAGATAAATTTAAACCATGTTGTCTCATGGAGGGAACAGGCAATTTTTTCGAATAAATCTCAAATGTGGATTGTTGATATAAAAGAATCACAAGTTGTTTATGAATTTGAGAAAAAAGATGGAAATTATTACCCAATGCTGGCTTACAATGATTTGTTTTACTATCTTATGTGGAGCAGTGATGAGGTAAGTGTTTATTAAATTTAAATTGTTGGTTTCTTGCCATTGAGCCACATCTATGATGTGAGGTTCAGTAACATCTGAGACTAGAGGTAAACAAGCAAGCTTGGCAGCCCTACGCCCTGTTTAAATAGTATCCACACTTTTGTGTAGTCTATAAATTAAAAGTTGTGTTCAAAAAGTACTATGTTTTAGTGACTTACTATACTGTAACACTGCTAAACACAGGTTGTTGGTGTAGTGCGGATTAGCAAATTTATACCTACAATAGATTTTGTTAGCATTTTCGAACCTATTGCCAGTAACTGGACACATTTGAATGCCGAGCCTTCGACACTGTTGGGTGGTTGTCTACAGGATAGTCTTCAGTTTCTTAGTCCGAGAGTATTGGTGTTACAGTTGACCACATGCAATCGGGTGTGTCTTCTCACTATGTGGATAACTTCATTATTCTATTTAGATAAAAAGGTAATCAATTACCTAACCAGTTAATCGGCATTTAATCATTCTACTAATGCTATGCAACGACCGCATGTGATAGTATCCAAATGACTTCGATCATTTGGATACTATCGCATGCGGTCGTTGCCGCACCAATAAGATTGGACCTGTGAAGGGCCTCTCCAACGAAAGGGAGAATACTCTGACCAGGCACGAGATTTTGTCGCCATGTCGGGCGGTTGTACCTATATGGTGACATATGTAGATTTGTAAATACCGTTAGATTATAATCTATATCGCGAGATTGTAAATTGTCGAAAGATTGTGAAACGTAACATACTGCTTACAATTTAAGGCTGAAGATGAATTGCATATTACTAGCTTTCCGCCCACGGCTTTTCCCGCATGGTTTCTCGTCTTTTCTTTACTATAATAAGTAAACCTACCTCTAGAACCACGCTATCCATTGGTGGAAACAGCATGAAAATCGGTGCAGTCGTTTTTGAGTTTATCGCGAACAGACAGCGGCAGAGGACGTTGATTTATAATATGTAGTAATAATATACAGTTGTTCGAAATAACTAAGCCTGTCTGAAGTTACCCACAAGTGGTTTTGCAGTGGTTAATTTTAATATAAAGAGTTGTTGTAAAGACAATTGTGTTTTATTTCACATTTCGATGTTTATGTATGAAAACACTTATCTAAACGATTTTACCGGCGCGGTAGTTCGGAACGGCTAACTTCAGACAAGCACGAATTTAACAAGATTTATGGTAATGTAAAATCAAATAAGTTTGATTTTACATATCTAAAATTTTCTGTCGTACCTATTTATACTAAGACACAAAATCCTCAATAATTTAGGCTTTCCGGCCTTTTTACCCAAATGTCCGGCCAAACTGGCTGGTATGTCCGGCTATTAGGTTTGGCGACCTGGCAAACCAACCAGCAGATTTTGGTGTAAATTGTTAATGTTGGCCAAATCCTATTTCATAAATCTTCTATGGTAACGATTTTTAAGCAAAAGTTATCTAGATTGTGTTATAGACGAACAATTTGCAAAAATCCAAAAAGATAATTTGGCGGTTCAACCTTATTTCATTCTTTTCGGTAGATTACAATCTATCGAGGAGAAACCATCAAACGTCGCACGATGATTGGTTGAAAAACAAATAGAAAACGGAATAACATTCGACAACTAACGAATTGACACCCAAATAAGGCGGCGGCGGCGTGGGGATCGTGGTCAACCAATCAGCGCACGAGATGCCATTTCTAAATTTAACGGTTTCACTTCGATAGATCATAATCTACCAATAATACGTTAATTTTAAGCAGTATGTTGCGGTTCAGTATGTATCAAGGTAGAGGTAGATTATAATCTAACGGTATTTTTAATTTTACGGTGACATATATTTGCATGGCAAATGTTGCTTGCGCGATTTAGGATTGTTACGAGTTAACGACGTAGTTCCATGTAGCGCGCCGATGTCGCTACAGACCCGTTCGGATGTCATCAGGATGATATTTTATTATTGCAGGTGCGGATTCACTCTGCAAGTTTTGCATTGATACCACGAAAGCATCCAGATAATGTCGACCATTCAGAGGATTTAAATAAATCACAGGCATCTCAAGAAACCCTAAAGAGCCAACTTAAAAGCTTAATTCAGTCTATTACAGACGTCACAAAACCAGAAACTGTATTACCAAAACTACAGCCTCTATTCGAAATCATTGATGACTTAAAATTTCTTATTGAAATTATGCAAGAACTATGCAAACACAGTTTAATATATAAATCAATGTTGTATCCACTTCAAAAGAGAATATTTGCAACAAATGATGATAATCTAATAATAATTATTAGTGACATAGCAATCAAAATTGACTTGATTGAATATATTAATTTTACTGGTAATCATTCTTATGAAAATTATAATTTGTTTGGACAGAATTTCAAAGAACTTTGTATTACATTTATATCTGAATGTGATTTTGATATTGCATCTATTTGTTGGTTAAAATACTCTCAGTTAAAGTTGAGTGTCATTCCTGATGATGTAGTAAATATTCTAAATGCTATAAATAATAGTACAAAATTAACTTCAATTCTTATTTGGTTAAAGAACTTCATTCCATCGTTGTTAGAAACAAATCCATTTTACATTGACCTATTTGTCAGATGGGCTAGTGAAAGGGTATTTATATTAGAACAGTCAACATTTTGGCCAAAGATAGGGTTCAAATTTGTTGAAGAAGTTATAGTTATCTTGGAAACATCTTTGAAATCAATTTCTTTAAGACCAATTTCAATGGATGACCTTGATATACTTAAAACAAGAATAACAAACATTATAGAATTGAAAGACAAATATAAAATTAATATGTTACTGAATGAGCTGAGCTCGCAAACTCCTAGTGAAGTTGCTCTCATAATGTTACGTCGCTGTTACAATGAAGATCTTCAATCATTTTTACAACATTATTTGCCATTTTATGCCATGCAACATTCATTTGACTTAGATGACATTCTTGGTTCATACATTGCGAGTGAAGCAGCAAGTAGTGGTGGTGGTATTGATGGCACACGCCTCGAGATTTTAATGGCATCGTTCCTTTCATACAACAACAAACTTGAATGTTTACTCCAAGTGTTAAAAGTATTGGATGTTCCATGGAATTCAACTGTACTTGAATTGGCAGTCAAAACTGTCGCCAGTACGACGAAAAAATTTACTGTATCTGATTCCGAAAGATTACTCTCTCAAGAAATCCAGAAAGAAATAAATTACGCAAATGTTAAAGTGGTACTCAAGAAATACAATTTTCCAATGACATGCACTGATTATAATTTAGTGCTACATAAAATAGTCAGTCTTCCAATAATAGAATTGGATGATTTAAATACAATAACTGGTGTCATGCCTGTTTATTTTAATTATGGCAATGCTTTATACATAGAAAGATGCCTTCAAGAGTCTGAAACTAAAGCAGCCTTAAATTATTTTAACAACATATCATCAAAAGAAAAAAAAAATATACTTAAAACTGTGTTAGCAAAGTATGATCAAGTAATTTGCGATTCTACAAGCAATATGATCATTGAACGAAATTATATAGATTTCCTAAAAGGAACACAGCTACTTAATGATGTTGAAATTAACAATGTTGAAATATTGTATTATTTTAAAAATTCCTACAATTTATTATTAAGTATGAATGACATTTACAATGAAAGAGCTTGTGAAAATGCAGTCAATTCTTGGATTTGTCAAAATGGAGCCATTTCTAGCTCTGGTCGCGGTGGAAGTGTTATTCAGCTAACGCATGCATGCCGGTCCGAACATTCTGCACTAATGGCTTTATTACGAAGTACTTCTACTTGCCATGCAGTGCGAAAACTTGCTGAATATCTCATAAGATCATTTTCAACCAGAGATGTATCAGTTAATGATTTTGTTGCAGTTTTGTCTCAATTTAAATATGGAGAGAATTCTAAATTGTTGTTAAATTCTTACAACGTGTTAATAGAGCTATCTGTTAATTGTAGTGAAGAATACCTTCACAATTTAATACAACAGTTGGGCTTATTGAACAATCTTATAAATGTTAGTATTGTTGTAAAAAATTTATCATTAGCATGGAAATTTCATTACATATTTTTACCCATTTCGTCAAATACAGCTATTAATAGTTTAATAGATTTTTACAAAACTACACAATTTCCAGATGATACATTTTCATTTTGTTCTAATATTCACAGCAAATGTGATTTTACATCGCTGCGGATGGTCTCTAACTGTTCAGTTAGCTCTGAATTAACCAGACCATCATTGCAAGATGATAGTATAAATGAGATAGCAAGAAGGATATTGGCAAAAGTTGTTGCATGCCAGGAGCTTGATGAAGTTTTATTAACAAGTTTACTACTTGTGATGAGAACTTGTGAGGAAAGTGATACCTCTTGTCTCGAAGTGCTAAGAGGCCAAAATGAGTTTTTGGCACCTAACATACTCGGCTACCTGTCATTACCGCCGATACGTCGTATCTTTGTTTTGGACAATGATACACTATGCAAAGAAATAGGAAACTCTGTCTCATATCCTCCTCAGTATATTCTCAAGTGTAAGTTCAACATTAATTTGGCCGATGTTGCTTTACCTGAAAATAGTGAAGAGACTTGGGATGTCAAAGTTATACTATTTTATGTATTATTACAATACCCTGATACCACTTTCGAACGTTTGATTGAATTGTGTCGTGCATTAAATCTTTCCGCTAATGATGGCCTATCGCTTCAATTAATAGCTTTGCTTTCGACTTGGGAATTAAAATACAAAACAGTCACAGATGAACTGGGCCATCGGCAAATTTGTCTGGGAAATGATCAAACATATTTAAATAAGTGCTTTATTGTTTGGGATAATATAGAAAACAGAGAATTTTTAAAAGACATATTAAACGACTTCTGGAAAAACGGGGAAGTGACATTACATGGCCGTGTGATATCTATAAATCCTTATTATTATGAAGTTTATCTGTGTATATATCGACTAATTTTTGGAACCTCCATAGAAGTAAGAAATGCAAAGGAATATTTTTTATTACATTTCCTCAAAGAGTATAAGCGTACAAGTTCTCCAAAACAATATGAATATGAACTATTTTCTGTGAAAGGAATGTTTCCTGAAATAGGTCATTTTCGATTACCGTTTCATCTCTTTATGCGAGACGATATGTGGTCGAATTTGAAGTCTGAAATAACTCTAGAAACTTACGAACTCTGGATACCGGCTGTGGCTTTGCTCGCCCTAGATTCTGAGACACAAACTGCAAGAGATATGATTTGTAGTAACGCTGTAAAGCAAACAATGACTTCACGAAAGCGCTCTGATGATGTTGATTCAGATACCATTAAAGAACCGTGGCGTTTAACGAGTCAAGAAGAACCTTTGTTACGTGCAGCACATCGATGTGTGAGACACATTGCTAATATGGAATGGGCAGGAGCATGCCTGTTCTATGTGCTTCAAGGTTGTGCAAGGGGTGCAGATCAGGTTGCTGCTGCTCATTTATGCTACCAATTTGCCCAACGCTGGGCTGCGCTGCAACCTGGCAATCGTGCTGTACGACAAATGGAACGTCTTCATGCTACTCTATCTACGCGACATGCTTTATATAAAATAGATTGGGCGTGTGAAGAGCTTGTTCGACTTTCTACAGAGCCAGCTCAACTTATACGTACAATATATTTACATTCAGATTTCGTGTCTAAAATGACTCGTCATGATGTTAATCGAGCTGTGAATGAAATAGCCGATAAAAATGGAATAAATGTCAGTTCCATTCGAATTCAAATATTAGAAAATATACTCGACAAAGCTCACGTTGATAGCAAAAATGTCGCTATATTAAACATTAAAGAATTAATGACTGCTAAGTATATACTTAGAGCAACATGTCCTAAGATGGGGGCTATATACCTATCTCGGATTGCATTTGACGACGACAGTGATAACAATAAGTCTAAAAAATTACGAGCTCTTCAATGTCTCATGAGTGTAGTAGACTCTGACACCGCTATCAAGGTAACTAATCGCGAAAGAGATGCGCTATGGATTTCACTTTTAGAATTATTAAGCGTTGTAAATTTGGAAAATATCGATATGCCATGGGTTGCAGCTACATTTATGTATGATAAACTTCGTGGTCTTGAACAGTTGCTTCAAGCTATTGAAGGAAATACGGAGGGATTGAGAGCAGCTGCTGAACTTTCGTGTAAATTCGGTTCCTCGCAAATCATACGCAATCTTATTCCACTGCTTTTACGTGCTGGCTTGTATGAAGAAATGATACCATTATTACTAAAACTTATATCTCAACCCGACAGCGTAATTTGCACTGCATGGCGTGCCGTTATTTTGTCACCATTCCAACACGCAGACTATCCAATTACAGAGCGTCAAAGGACGAAATGTTTAAATGCCATTAATTTATTACCAATCTGTCCAATAATTAAAGATGAAGATTTAGTAGGAATATGGAAAAACTGCATGAGATGCAAGGTCTTTGGTTTGGGATGTTTAATTTTACCATACATGACTTCCGAAACAAGGCAATCACTATCTGAACTACAGAAGATTGATAGAAGAAACCTGATAGCCAGTATAAAGAACTTATACGCTGAAACTTATTTAGTATCTGGTGCAATGTATGTTATTGACAGAATGTCATCTAGAACTTATAGGTAATCCCTTTCAGCAATAAACTTGGCGCTAGGAAAATGTTAATGTTTTATATAGAAATGGTAACTTCATGATAGGTTAGGATTCCGGGAATATATGGTTATAGTGGTGATTCTACCCATCATACAGGGTCAGTATGATATATAATATACAATGTTAGTTTTTGTTTATCCGAAAGTCGAAAGTTTGTGTTCAGAATCAGTAACAGAATCGATTGCAATGGTATATGCCCATTTTAAATTATTACATTAAATATTATTCAAGTTGGACACCCATTTTTATTGCGAAAATCGGTGCAAAAAACACCTAATGGCTAGGGCGTCGGACTTGCCATCATGTGTCACAAAAAAAAATGGCGCCCAAGGCTGAACCATTAGCTATAAGTTCGATTGAGTTCAGCTTACTCCTCCCCTCTAGAGGTTTTTTATTAGGGTAATTTTTCGATAATCCAATAATGAATTTATAATATATCGCATATTAAGACCATAGCAATTACTGTGTACCTATTAGTCAAACATGAGTGAATTGATTCATTAATAGCTCCTTAATCTATTAATGACACCTGTGTAATAGCGAAGTGAGTCGCCCCGCTATTACGCGTCCCTGATATTTGACTACTACCTATTACTCTATACTCGATTTGATATTGTGTAGTGCGAAATATAACGCTTTTTGGTATAATATACTATTATATATCTAATATTATGCCATACATTGAAATAAACCAGATCTTAAGAAAGCTTTGAATATATCATTACCAGAACCCTCTATTCGATAAAAAATATTAATACCTCCCTTAAGGAGCACTTATTTTATTGAGATATGTAAGAGAAAAAACACATATTTTTAATTATAACATGTACCTATTTGCTGAAAGATCTGATAATAATAATAATCGTAATATCAAGTAAGTACGATTATAGTACACACGGCTTATAACAAGCTATACAAAACCAGTTTATACTGACCTCCCATCGTAAAGGTTTTCCGTATAGCTTGATGTGAAGTGTACATTTTATTATTGTTTGATTTTTACGAAATAACATAATATTGGTAGGAGCTTTTAACGCAAGATATATTTGTTACATATGATTATGAATAAAGTATAATACAATATGTACATAACAATGTGTTATTTAGTTTAATTTTAGAAATACTTTATATTGAACTAATCGCGAATTGGACCAATCGCGAATTGCAGCAATCGCGCCTGGCGATGGCATAAGGCCTGTAACTTTATATTATGTATAGGAATAGTGTAATACATAGCTATAGGTACTTTTCGCGATACATCTATCATGAAAAATGTATCAGAAATATAACACTATTACGACTGTATTCCCCGAAGGGTTAGGCAGAGGTGTACTAATGCTCAACAAGGTCCCATGTAATAGGGAGCGAGCCTATTGACATTAACTGGGCACAAATCCAGACTGAGCTGCTACAGAGAATCTCATGGAAAACTCAATAGCTGGGCCTGGGAATCGAACCTAGGACCTCTAGCGTAGCAGTCACACTCGGGACCACTAGGCTATAGAAGCAGCATTAACAGAAAAACCGTATCTATCATGTTTATGCCAATAAATGTTTCAATGTTGATAACAAACCAGTCGTGGATTTCTGAACAGGCCACGCCTCAGCCCTGGCCTAGGAGCAGCAAAATTCAAATGGTACTTGTTTGCTTTCTTAATTTCTGGGAAGGAACCTGTGAAGTAAGCCAATGAAGTGGTCCATATGACATAACATTAAAAGATAGTGTGATTAGTCTGGCAATTTAGTTCCAGCTGTTCAACAAATTTCTTTTAGCCATAATGTGTTTTGTATTCACACAAATATTATTTATCATTGACCCATTTAAATTAATATTTGATTTTGGCAGTGCACATATAAGTAAAAAATCTTGTAGTGCTTTACTTAGTTATTTTATTTGCATGTAGTGTCTACAGATTTTTGTCTCAGGTAAGGATTACAAGTAAATGCTAAAGATTGTATATAAGATACTGCTGGACAAACCATCTCAAACAAGGGAGCATATATTCCATGCCTCTGTGCCTGTTGTTCTGGAGTTTCCCCAACATTATTTGTTTTTTGAGCAATTTCCACAGAATCATCTCTCAAAAATAAAATTAACAGTGTTGACTTACAATGGCTTATTGATGCTATCAGATGCATTGGAGTTTGTTCTGAAACAATAATTATCTGACTACATAAATAATTTTACTATGCTACACATCAACCTATAAAAACCCAGATATGTGCGAGCGAGAGAGTACAGGTGTGAGCGAGATAACACGAGAGGGGGGTAATGGCGAATGGCGGCGTATGGAAGCTAGCAGTAAGACGGGAAAAACGTTCATGTTGTAAAATAAAGTGTTTTTTTTGTGCATTCCAGTGTTTGATTTCCCATAATTTTACATAAGCTGACCTTACCAGTCTGTATTCTCACTGTAGTTGAAAACTTAAATAAGAAGTGTTTAGGTACAAGGAAAAGACAGCTTATACTCCAAATGTATAGCTTAATAAATATAGCCTTGCAAACTAAGAAATATACAATTGAAGCCTCTAAAGTTTGAACAGATTATGAAAGATGTATCACAGCCAAGCAAGATGGCTAAATGTCTACCACTTGTATCAGCTTGTCACACAATTACACTTGAATTAACAGCAGTTAACAGCAGGCTGACAATGTAGTAGATAGTCAATTTATATAAATGGACTAATAGACAAAAGCTTAAATCTAATGTTGCTTCAATGATTTTCCAAAGAATTTTTTTTTGACAAAATATCTATCCCATCCTACCTCCATTGGAAAGAGCACCAGGATCGGAACCAGCAGCTAATAGTCTTGCAGCTGCCATATAATTATTCCAGTTGCAGGCAGAATGTAATGCTGTCCACCCAAGCTGTGTTTTTGTATTCACATTGGCTCCAACACTTAACAAGAACGATATAGCATCAATATGATTACTGTATGCAGCACGATGAAGTGGTGTGTATCCATCAGAATCCTGAGCATGGACTAGGCCTGGCTGTTTTTTCAATAACTCCCTCAATATATCAATTTCACCATTCTCTGCTGCCCATAACACATAATCAATGGGATTTGCTGCAATGAAATTAAAACTTGATTTTAGAATTTAATAGAGCTCTTGATTGAGTTTGAAAAGCTGAAAAAGACTAGGTACTTGTACACATGGCTACACATCAAGCTATACATATCAAGTATAGGCTGGCCTCGCATTATATGGAAAATGTCCTCAATGATGTGTAGCGTGTGTGCATACTATGCACAAATATCTAATCAAAACATAGAATTCTTTACCTTTCGGGTCCTTCACTATATCAACGTCTTGGTCAGTATCATCCCATCCAGATACAAACATTTCAGAAGTTTCTGGATTTTTTTTATATTGTTTTATTTCTTGATGTATTTCTTCAAAGCTTCTCATTGGTTTACTATCTTCTTCCGAATCCGACATTTTTAGAATTTCGATAATTAGCTGCAATACCCGTATGGTCCTTAAATTAACTACTTACTGTAAACACTGAACAAGAATTAATAAATCAATACCAGACATAATTTTCCATGCAATCAACTTTGTAACAACCTACCAGTACTCTTGTAATAAGTGCTGCAGTGTGCTGTACAAATACACTGTAAATCTGTAATGCACCGTAAATGATGATTTACTGTAATGCAATAATAAACGAACTAACACACTGCAGTGTAAACTGGTAGTCTTGTTTCAACAAGACTACCAGACAAGCCTATAAAAAAATATTGTAAATAATAAAATACTAAATTGACGCTTGACAATGACACTAACAAATGTCAATGTCAAAATTGTCAAATTTACTAATAATATTGCTGTACCAGTTTGTGGAATCGTAACCTTATATTGAAAACTAGCATTCCACCCACAGCTTCGCCCGCATGCATAAGCATAACACGATTTTGACCGTTAAGTTTTTTTTACCCAAATATATCTTCCCACCAACTTCTTTGCTCGCGTAGGTAGACCACAAAATTTGCTCCAGTTTTCATACATACATACACTCAGGCCTTTTTCCCATAGGGGTAGGCAGAAACTACAGAACGCCATCTGCTACGATTCTTGCATACTTCATACTTGCTCCAGTTTAATTCACCGAATTATAAAAAATTGCGTAGCCTTCGTGTTCTAATAGCTAGAGCGATGGTCTTTTATCCGGAGGTCTCATCGGATCGCTTTCCACCACCATTTATGAGCCCTCAAACGACATGAGAAGCTTACCAAAATCGGTTCTAGGGTTAGACTTGAAAGCGTGAGTTTGTTTGGATTTCCATATGAACTTTCATTCCCACACGGGTCGAAATTTTAAAAACGCTAGAATAAATATTGACTTCTTATCAAGTGCCAAAATACAAAGTTTCATCGTTTTATCTTCAACAATGACAAACTCCCATACAAATTTTCATCCCTTATTTTGACCCCTTTTTTACAACAAAAAGAAGCTTCTATCCTTCCCAAGGTCTAGTTTATTTTTGTAACAAAATTCATCACAATCGGTTCCGGGGTTAGGCTTGCAAGCGTGACTTTGTTTGGACTTTCATATGAACTTTCATCCCCTATTTAATTAATCCCGACACAGGTCGTAATTTCAAAAACGCTAGAACAAATATTTATTTATTTCTTATTAAGTGTCTAAATACAAAGTTTCATTGTTGTATCTTTAAAAATTACGAACTCCCATACAAACTTTCAACCCCATCAAAAAATTTTATTTTGCGATAAAAGGCCTTTCTCAAGCTTTAGTGTATCTCGGTACCGAATTTCATCAAAATCGGTTGAGTGGTTAAGGCGTAAAAGCGTAACAGACAGAAAGACAGAGTTACTTTCGCATTTATAATAGTAGTAGGGATGTTTTTATGTTTTTATATAATTTGTAAAAATATTTAAAAATTTAAACAAATATGTTGGAAAATAAATGGTAGTAGGGATTATTATTAGAATTGCAATAAACTGGCAACCCACGTTAAGTCAGTTTTGTCTAATCTAATATTATAAAACAGACAAAACAAACTATTTCTTTGCACTATCGCATCCCACATGGTTTCATAGGGCTAGTGTACAGTTTGCTAGACATGGGTAACTCAACAGAAAATCGTGATCTGCAGATCAGATCGGAGGGGGGGGGGGGGGGGCAGTAATGAAATTTTTGGGCATTTTTTTAACCTCCTCCTTTTTCTGTTTACTTTTTGTTTTAGTATTTCTGATATTTTAGTAGTGCATGATCTCGAACTCATCTATACCATACCTTACTTAAGTTACTTTTATAAATAAACTAAACGTGGTTAAAGATGGAACTAAAAATAAAAAATAAAAATTGAATTAACATACAGTTTATTTCTTTAAAAATATATTATAACCTATTTCACAGTAAGGACTAATAGAAATCTTAGACAGATAAAACTACCTCTACACTCCATAGTACATACTACAATTCAACGTTCACTACAGAATAACAGATCTCGCAAATCTTCAGATCATCTTTTGACAATGCCACAAGACGCTAGTACAACATTTCAGATCACACTGAGGATCACACAGATGGATGTGACAATTCGTACAGATCTGAATGGATCTGCAGATCTTTTTGACTTGCAGATCATTCTACGTCAAAGCCACAGTACAGATAAGTTGCAGTTCAATGTTCACTACAAAATTACAGTTCACATGGATCTGCAGATCTTTTTCTGAGCTGTGACCTACTGATCTTGTCTATGACTTGCAGATCAACAGATCAAATGTAAGTGATCTGAATCTTTGAGCCGGCTCAGATCTGAGTTACACACGACTACAGTTTGCTCCTCAGTTTGCTTGAATAACTAAGCCAGTATTATATAATAGTCTATGAACTAAGCGCGTCTGAAGTTTGCCTCAGGTTAAAGTGTAAAGATGATTGTGATTTTGCATTTCTGATTATTTTAATAATTTCAAAACGGAATTAGAATAAACTATACCTTTTTATTCTATGAACTTGTGAACTATACTTTTTTTGTAATCTTAGAATAGTATATTTTGTGAACTATACTATACACACCTACAGACGCACAGACTAATTTGTATTGATACAGATTGATAATTATTTATTACTAATTGAAAGCTATGGTATTTTTGATCGTCGACTGAGAAAATACTATGCACTTCTTAAGGCGGATCGTTTCGCATTGGGCGCCAAATTCACACAAAAAAGAAGTAATTTTTGTTCTCTAGGCGAGGCGATCTGCCTTAAGGCTGCTTTTTCGTGAATGAGTAATAAAACTTTTGCTTAAAAATCTTCTGCGATAACGATTTTTAAGCTTAACTTTTAGTACTCGATTGTGAATAAGACAGTTGTAGATGCCGCAATTTCTACTGCCATGCCTTCGTCTATTCTATAACACCTATATGGAATATGTTATAGACGAAGAATTTGCAAAAAAAGAAAAATAAGTTAAGTATGTGCCCTAAGTTTTGTAGACGATCTGCCTTAAGGCTGCTTTTTCAACCTTGGGCGTCAAATTGATTCTTTTTTAGTTTTTACAAATTCTTCGTCTATGGACACATGTATGGCAGTAGAAATTGCGGCATCTACAACATCTTAAAAAAAAATATTATTCATGTGTGAAAAACTCGTTGTTGTTTTTCTTCGTCCGAGGTTAAAAACAGAGGCACTTGATAGGGTTCCCACACAGGCGCTGTCGGGGGTTGGCGCGATGGCGTGGACAGGCAGGAGTCGAATCTGCGTCGCTCCGGTTAATTACACTGGACGCTTTAGCCACTAAGCTACCGAGTTTATTTATTATTATTATTTATTTCTTCATTTGTTTTTGTTGTGGTAGGGCCACGCTGTTCGCAGCATGAATGGGCCGGCTTGCCCGGGGAAGTACCACACTCTCGCAGAAGACCGACGTCCGAGTAGTAGCGTTTCGTTACTGCGCTTCGTTCGGTGAGCGAGAGGGCCGGAGGCCCAATTCCTCCCCCAATCCCCTTCCTTCTCCTTTTTTCCTTCCCCTCCCTTTCCCTAAATAGGCTCGGCAACGCATCTGCAACTCCTTTGGTTTTGCAGATGTCCATGGGCGGCGATGACTACTTACCATCAGGTAGCTCGCCTGCTCGTTTGCCGAGTTATCCCATAAAAAAAAAAAAAAGGTTTGCTAAAAAACGTAACAATACCAAAAGCACAGTAAAAATTCAATGAAACAAAGATTAAGAATTCAGAGGTTAATAACCAGTTTAGATTGACCTCCCACTCTAAGCGTTTTCCGCATAATTGAAGTCCAGCTTATACTGGTTTGAGATGTCTTGAAAGTCCTTTGGGCACTCCTGGGTTTATGCTCCATCTTACCATTACGGCCAAGCTCGAGCCGAAGATTAAGATACATTTTTTGTTTTATTCTCATAGGTTTGTAAAAAGCGGTTCTAATCTATTCCCCAGTTTTACGTTAGTGTTATTACTATAATCACAATCATTATCATATAAATGATGTATTCACGATATGATTATGTATTTATTACCTGCAATGATTTTAAAGTAGGCGTTCTGGCCACGCTGGTTGCAGCATGAATAGGGCGGCTTGACCGGGGGAATACCACACTCTCGCAGAAGACCGACCTCCTTGTAGTAGCGTGTCGATACTGCGCTTCGTTTGGTGAGCGAGCTTCCTTCTCCTTTTCTCCTATCCCTTTACATCCCTAAATAGGCTCGGCACCGCTTCTTACCACTGCCTGCTCGTTTGCCAAGTTATCACATATATATTTTTTTTATTCAAAGTAACAAAATATGATCATATATCTTTAAACCGAAAATATGATCAAGATCAAGAGTAAAAGAGAATGTTATTGCTTCATTTTGAAGAATAAATAAATATATTTTAGAATAATTATGGTTTAAGTATGTATGTGGAGAGTATTATTTATTCGTAGATGTGGACGGCAATAGGCTGACATGATGATGATGATGTATGTATTGTGTACATTTTTTTTTGTATTGGTAACATCAATAAACGGTCCGCCATGATTGGATTTTAGAAATAATTTCAACATGGCGCCCGTTTGTTCAGAGTGTGTGTGTGTGAAAGTGCAGTGAAATTATGTTATTATCTAGAATTTTTTGTGATTATTTTAGTGTATAAGTGAAAAGTGTGTGCTTTAATGCAGTGGTTTTCTTATCATGGCTTTGGATTTACGCCTGCATTCTCCTGCAGGCGCGGAACCTGTTGTTTATACATGGCCCCTCACTTCAGGTCATGGCTCGGTAAGGAAATTGTGTATATTTATCGTGTAGTTAGTTACAATGATGCTAGTACGAGAACCAGGTGTCTATTTACAATAAGTTTACAAAATTGCATTTAATCAGTGGTGATGTAACAGAATTGTTTGGTCCTCCCTAGTCTTATTGTACAACAAGTGACTATCCGAACAAGTACATGCTCGTGTTTAGATGTAGCGTTACGAAGTGACCATTTTTAGTAGCAAATATATCAATAAAGATGCATCTTGGTGCCCATAGTGATTCTGGAAATAACAAGCTTAGGATCTAATAATTAGATATCTTGGTAAGATCTTCTTCACGTCACATGGGCATTGCAGTAGAGTGTATTGACCTCGTGTTTTGTCAAGGTGTCGGCTTTTTTTAGATATGTACACACTGTTGCGTAGATTTCATTCGTCATTTATTTACGCGAATTTCTAAAATTTTGGTACAGTGTAAATTGGTACATATATATTCTACAAGCATCTTTTCTCTTTGACTAATAATAATAATTGCTCATTGTATACATTTGGTACCTCTCCTTATTAAAAAACAAAGTTCATAAAACAATAAAAAAGTTCGTTTTCTTGCTTAGTAGGAAGAATGAATATTCAGCATATTTGAGTTTTTTATGTCTGAGAAGTTCCTTGTAATATAATTAATATTTCGTTATTAATTAAAAGTATAAGTTCATTGTAGAAAATAGAAAAATATTTAATATAAAGCATATTATGGCATAGATATTTACATTATAAGCACCTGCAAAGTACATAATAACATGTAACTATTTTAGGCAATTTTATGTTTCAATCATTCTTACTTATGACAGAAACGTGACTTTTGACATACCCCTGTGTTCCTTTCAACAACATTTTTTTTACAGTAAAAGTAAAATTAACCAAAAATCAACTGCCTTTGATGATGGTATATTTAGATACAGGTATTTTTTTATGCTGGCTATTATTATTTTTAATAAAAAAAAATATAATATAAATTTTGCTACACTTACTGGGTCCAATTGTAAATATAAACTACCCAGGGACCTGCTGACATTTAGGAGGAGTTCAGTGACATACACACATACAGAATAATGAAATACAAAAATGTGCTGTGTCTGAAATGTCAATAACAATTATTGTCATTCTACATACAGACAGTGGCCAGCTGGCAGCCTGGCCCCAATGTTTACCCATTATGCATTATCAAAATACAATAACAATAAGTTTAATTAAATTTTTATTTTGTTATGTTTATGGCATTCCACCCATGCTAGGGTGGAAATTGGGATGAAAATTGGGAAGCACTAACCTTGCCATTAAGTTATTAATTTATTTGTCTTGAATGGCAAATGTTTGTTATTAGAGGGTTGATATCATGTCGCATGATGTGATCTCCCATAATTAAAGAAGCAGATAGCTTTGAACTCTGTATCATATTCTGTAGCATGTAAGGATACACCTGTTTGTTGGAAATCCTATTAAAATAAAATAGCAACCTACATCAGTCTTAGACCCTGACCTAAACTATAATGATTGATCCTTTTGCGCTGAGGCTGTGTTCCTTAGTTCAACTTTGATTTTGATAGGAAATGTTAGTATTGGTAATTCAAAATAGTTGATGGCATTATGTTAATGCCATCATATCATAACATATCATTATATCATCATGTCTGTACACCCACATATTGCTGGTATGTTTAGTTCCCATGTAATATGGCATGAGCCAATAACTGGGCACAAATCCAGACTTTGAACTGCTACCCTTACTTTTACTTTCGAATTACATAGAAAAACCTAGTACTTAGCACTGTGCTTGACCCGGGAATTGATCCCAGGACCTCTAGTGTAGCAAACATGCTTGGGACCACTACTGAAGCAGGCAGTTTAGTTATATTTTTTACTAAAACACTTGTTTTTATTATGAAGACGCCTGGATTATTTGTTGAGTTGAATATAATATTATTTATTTTATACCACAAAGGAATGGAATGGAACCTTACAGGTTAAATAATAATTATTTGGACACTTAATTTTAGAAATTCAATAATATGGTGAAAACATTTTCATAAGGCGGATCGCCTGTCACCAAATTTTAATTATTTTGTGGTTTGCATATATTGTTTGTCTATAACACATTCTAGGTTACTGACAGTAAGAATTGCAATACCATCTTTAACCTTATTTAGAACTGAGTCCTAAAACTTTTGCATAAAAATTGTTAGCATAGCAGAAAGTAGTGTAAATAGGTATGCTTCAAATGTAATAGGGGGTGAATGGATTGCTATTGCTATTCTTCACCTGATTACTTGAATATAATACACACATACACACACAAATTGCTACCTGCACAGCATACCAGATGCGCATCTGGTGTGCTGTGCAGGTACAAATAGACAAAGTAACACATACATATTTAGTTTACTAATAATAAATATTCTATATATATTTATTTTGTTTTTAACAAAAAGTGAGTACTCTTCCTGTGTCACTTACTGCCACACATTAACAGAGATGATATATTATTTTTATTTTATCATTGAAATATTAACCTGTGTTACTAGAAGGTAGCTGGTACTTATAGCACAGGATATCCTGTTTTAAGTGCCAGTAGAACATTAACGCGGATCTTTTCTCCATGGGCGCCAAATTCAAATAAGTATCTACTAAAGCTTTTACTTAAAAATATTTTTCATAGAAGATAGTACAGTGGGTTATAGCTGTTACCTGACCCACTTAGGGTCAATTTATACTAGCGCAGAGTCGAAGCGCATCGAAGCGTCTATCCAAAACTGAACATAACAAATTCAACCTTAACTCCACAGCATAACATACACATTACTTCTGAGATTTTAAAAAGACGCGCGCATTCTTCGGAATTCGCGCGTCTGCGCGTGAACAACGCTGATTAGTGCCTAAGAAGTAATGTGTGCGTTACGCTGTGGAGTTAAGGTTGAATTTGTTACATTCAGTTTTGGATAGACGCTTCGATGCGCTTCGACTCTGCGCTAGTATAAATTGACCCTTAGACGCCGCCGGCCCACTTAGGGTGGGTCAGGTAACAGCTATAACCAACTGTACTTAGTGTAAAAGATAGGATTAAAAATTGTCAATTTTCACTATGTTCTGCTACAGTAACAAATTTTAAGCTTTAAATATTTGAGTTCTCAGTTGTCAATAATAGTTAGTTAATATAGTTTAAGTTGCAAGAAAAACCAAAAATATAAAGAATTGGCACCCAAGGAGAAATAATGTTTTTTAGCTTAATCTTAATTTGAGGCTGCTATCTATTCTGACTTGGGGCTGCTGCAAATTTTACAGAAAAACCAAATTACACACACTGCTTGCCTGGAGAATCGAACCTCTAGCATAGCAGTTGCGCTTCTTGGTGAAGTATCAGACTAAAATTAACAATTGTAACTGGTTGATGTCTGCCCCGTTGGTCTAGTGGTCCCAATCGCGACTGCTACGCTAGAGGTCTTGGGTTCGATCCCCAGGTCGAGCAAAGTGTTATTGGGTTTTTCTATGAAATTCTCAGTAGCAGCTCGGAGTCTGGATTTGTGCCCGGTGAATGGCAATAGGCTCGCCCCCTATTACATGGAACCTAAAACATACCGGCGAACTGTGGGTGTACATTAAGTACACCTCTGCCTAACCCTTCGGGGAATACAGGCGTGATGGTATGTTATGTATGTTATGTCTGCAATAAGAACCCTCAAATTTTTCATAGCTAGCATACAACCATAAACTAATGGATATATAACATCCCATCACGTCTAACATCTAATCCCTTAAAGGGTTTACTAATGTTACCATAATAATTAGCCGGAATATTTAGCTCCCATGTAATAGGGGGTCACATGACAAATCCATTCACGGTTCTTCACAGATTTCCATAGAAAAACTTAATAACACAACTGCTCTTTACATGTAACTTTTCTCACTGTAGAGTGTTTCGTTAACTTTTGCCGTATGATTACTATCTTGCTCTCGTTCAAACGACCTTTCAATCCCTTTCAATCAATTGTTATCAAAAATATACAATGTATCATAGTGAGGCAACTGTTTGGGCGATAGCCTCTTTAGCTTCAATTGAAAGAGTTTTTGCTATCTTTGTCATTGCGTACACAAAATTACGCAAACGTCTGGAAAATTAAAGTATCAAAAAAAATTTTTTTGTTCATGTACCTATTACAATAATGACAGATATAAGTACTGTATCATATATTGATTTAGATAGTTCTTCTACATATAATAGCAAAATAATTAATCAAAGTAAAATAAAGGTGTTTTCATTTGATTTAAATAAAAATCATTGTTTTGGTCCTGGCTACCCAATTTAAATAACTTTATTTCAAGTGACATCCAAATTGGTATATCTGGTGCACAGTAATGTTATCTATACAGTAGTATATCTTTTTACTAATGGTAGGAATCGGAACGCGAGTCATATCTACATGCCTCGAGTTTGATATGCATCTGGTAAACAAATACAATTTGCAGTGACGAACGAACGTGTGATGGTTTTGTAAGCAGTAAGCGTGCGATTTGTGAATATTTTATTGAATGAAAATGAAATTGAACAAGTACAAGTAACAAGAAATTTTCTTTAATTAGAAAATTCATTTCTTTGTGAAAATTTCGCAATATTTAATGCTAAAAAGTAATAAAAAATAAGCATAATACGGTAAGGCAACATCGTTCGACATTGAACTACCTGTAAAGGCAGTCGTGTTGGTTGAAAGACATAGTAATGTCTTCAATAGATGGTGCCGACGTCGCCTCAAGACGTAGAAGGTGGAAGAGAAATTCGACATCACAGGCAGTGGTCTCGGTAGCTTAGTTGGTAAAGCGTCTGGTGTACTTAACCAGAGGGACGCAGGTTCAAACCCTGCCTGAGATCGAATTTTTCTTTCACTAGAAATTTTCTTTAATTAGAAAATTCATTTCTTTGTGAAAAGTACAAGTAATTACTTAATAGGGCAGAAAGCAATTATAGAGTATATTGTGCTGTTTTTAATTGCTTTCATTCTTCAATAATGCACCCAGAGATAACTTCTTTAAATAGCCTGGACACTCTGAATTAGTACGTAATCGCGTTTAGACACCGTGAGGCTGTAGGTATTTATATCAAGGCCAGGGCTGTGTTACAATACTGTATAGATAACTTTACTGAGTCTGGTGCCTCGGATGTAGATATCTCAATTTTGTTTTTGGACGAAAATTTTATAGCCACCCTAAAAATAATAACCATTATCATGTTCCACACTATTTTATTGTCCATATTAATAAACAAGGTGTTACAATAATAACATTTCCAAAGCCTATTTTACTTGCAGTGAGGAACTGCAGGAAAATACATACATACATAATTAATATTGGTGCCTATGTTTACTCAATGAATTCTCAGCATTTTTTTTTTTATTAAGTACTTAGAAGGCTGATACTTAGAAGACAAGTTATGATATAATGTCAAGGTAATTTGTATTATGGCTGAAAATATTTTGAACAAAGTAATAACCATTACTTAATGGATATTATAAAAATATGTAAATGGAATGGTGTTATTTACAATGAATACAGAATGCTTTTCATTTGTTTCAGGACAAACACGATGGGGCCCTGGAGATAGTAGAAACTATAAGGTACAATATGAAAATTATATGTTATTGGCACATGCACACACACCACACACACTTGAAAGAACCTACATACCTACCTATTCAAAGTGATGGTCAGGGCTTTTATTTTCAAATTAATCGCTTCTTTACTTACTTTTACTTTTCTTTACTTAATTATAATTACTTAGAACTAGCGGTGTACTCTGGATGATCTCATAGTTCCCGATCCTGTGGGAATGTCATAAAATTTCGTCTTATGGCTCACACTCATACCTTTTAGAAGAGCCTGCAACATATATGATTTTAGCCTAAGTACCTATTATTTAATCCATTCTTCTAGTCTTAGTTAAAGTTTTATTAATTTAATATACAGGTCAAAGCGGCGACACTGGTTCTAATACAAATCGGAAACTATTTCCTTTCTAACCTCTTTATCTGTTCTGTGTCAAAAACAAGTCTTTCTAAAACAAGACCTTAGCAATTATAAATGTTTTCTTGTGTTACTGACTTACTGCCACTGTCTGAATGAAATAGTATTAAGAAATGATGACATATCTAACATTACCATCTCGATATATGCATATCGTTCTGCTTTGCTTTAGTTGGCTTATAGACTAAAGCAATACTCATATTTAATGATATTTTATTCATCCCACCCACTTCGGTCCATAAACCTACCTCTCCCCTTACAAACTTCTTGCATGGGACGAACTACGAATGGGACCAACCGCGAATGGGACCAACTGCGAATGGGACTAACCATGGATGGGACCATTTGCGATCGAAGTGCGAATGGGACGAAGTGCGTATAACCCGCTTTAGTCATTGGCATAACAGAAGCTAAGCCTTGATCACATTCATTAACGTCCACGAGCATTGTCCACTGACAATTACATAAAATTTTCCCAAATAAAATTGAGTTCAAGTGTTAAAGTGAAGTATGTAATACGAATAAATTACAACTATGTAATTAGAATTAAAATAAACTGTAAAATCTTAATAATCAATACCGTTATGACAACAATGCTACCAACTAAAAAAAAAAAATTTTATTTCAGCCTAATATGAGCCCTTTTACGTAAATTATAATATTGTACACACGGCTACACACACTATACAAAACCAGTTTACGCTGGCCTCTAACTATAGGTATAGAGAACCTATATAACCTATGGTTTTGTATAGGTTGACCTGTAGCCTAGTGTACCTCAAAAAGAAACTAATATATCAGTTTACTTTTATTCGTGCAAGTGTTAAGAGCTTGTGAGTCTTGGCAACCAATTATTATACATGCAATGTTTTTAGTTGTTATTAACTATAATAACTTATTAATATTAATTATTAATCGACTATTTAAAAAACTTCGAGTATGATTATATGTATTATTTAAGAATAAATAATGGGAAGCCGATTGGCGGGTCGGTTTAGCAATTGATTTTTGCGCTGCCATGGGTCGGGGCTTTGATTTTCTTATAGAACAAAGTTACGACTGTTTGTGATTGTGCATGTGATACAACATAAAATTTTCTTAAAAATTAAAAGCGAGAACAAGTCTTGTAGGTCGATTCGGGCTCGGGTAGTCTGGGGCGCAAGAACCTTCACTATGACCTCTTTTTGTCCAGACGCGCTCATTCACCCGTTCGTAACCTTGAAATCGAACCATATGATTTTGAAAAGCTAAAGTTAAGAAATTAAACCCCCTGAATTAAAGAAAAATGTTCGTGCCACTTTTAAAGACAATTAATTGTTATTTAATGTTATTTATTTTATATGACCTTACTGTAATCGTGTTAATTCTATTATTTTTAACCGACTTCAAAAGAGAAGTCTTTTTTACAAAAGCTTACTAGCAATGTGGGGCGCACATTACTTATAATCTTGATAACCCCTCGTGCTAAGCTAAATGCTTGTGTTAAGAGTGGGTTCACGTCGCGTCGGTAGTGCAATGGGTAAGTTCCGAACCAGCAACCACATGATCGCAAGTCCGACGCCCTAGCCATTATGCTACCGCTATACATCCGCTTCATTTGTTTGTCATTGTTTATTATCTAGACACTCGGTAGTGCGTCAGCTAAGTTCACAAAGCAAGAAGGACGACACAACGGCCATAACCATTTCGGGCTTCATTTGACCCTTATAATAAAGTCTATTTGACACTTGCAATTTTGCGTGTCTAGTTCTTCCAAATTTTAACAAAATAGGACCGTTTGACAAGATAATGAAGTTAGAAAATCACTATTTTTCAATGACGTATTATTATTTTAATATAATTGCTATTTTCATCACTGATTTTGCATTGTGTATACAATATGTGACTTAAAGGGTTAAATGGTTAATTTAATGTTATGGGTATCAAATCATTATCAGATTTCCCTGCCTTATCCTTGGGTTGCTGATTACATAAAATGCTTAATTTTGACAACCAAGATGGCGGATCTTTTTTATGAATGTGTTATGGTTAGCAAATTCGAGGTTTCTTGGGGAGTCGATTATGAAAATAGCATTAATTTTGTTAACGGCCTTTGTTATTGTCATTAGTCTAGTGGTCCTAAGCGAGACTGCTACACCAGAAGTCTTGGGTTCGATTCCCAGGTCGAGCAGTGTTATTGGGTTGTTCTATGAAATTCTCAGTAGCAGCTAGGAGTTTGGATATGTGCCCGGTGGATGGCAGTAGGCGCGCCCTCTATTACATGGGACCTAAACATGCCAAACAGGCGGTAGGAGTTGCCTGGTAGAAAACGTGATATAACGAAAAAGCGTTACGCCCCTTTTCGAGACGTTCTGTACCGTCCGGCATAGGTAGTTCGGATCTTCAAGCGCTAGCCTCCGTATTTGTTTTTCTAATTGATGTGGTTGTTTATTTTGAGGTTTCTTCGGGTGCTGATTACGAAAAAGACATTGATTTTGAAATCCAAGATGGATTTTGGAACGAAGGTCCATAACGCAGATTGCGGTAGGAATTAGGAGTTGCCTGGTAGAAGTTGCCACGTAAGGACAAAGCGTTATGCTTACTACTAGACTTACTTACTAGTACTATGATTGAAATCGACATTGTCTATTGAAAAGTACTGCGAATCTTCCGCCTAATAGTGAACGTTGAAGTAATCACAATTAATGAAAAAGTGTCAAATAAAAACTGAAGTTTAATAACTAAAACCCGACAACGAAAAAATCAACTGAAAAGCATGGAACAAGACATTTTCCTATTTGCGGGAACAGCGGTTTTCGGTTTATATTAGAAATGATGCTGGGTGTCATGATCCGATCCTAAAACGAAATTAATTTCATCTAACTAAATTAATATTATAAAGAGGAAAGGTTTACTGGAAGTTATTTGTTTCTCTTCATCAACTAGAAAAGAGGTGATGATCTTGCAACGGTTGAGCAGATTTTCTTGAGCTATAGCTAAGAACATTCTCGATCAAGACATAGGCATCAGACAAGGCTATGATGCCACAGACAGACAAACTGATTACTTAAACACTATAACATAATATAAAATTTAATATATTATGGAAAGCACGGTTATTATACAATATGCTAAACAAGGTGATTTTGTTGCAGGTGGGTGTGCGACGATTTGCCAGAGATGAAAGCGGCTCTGGAGAACAACATCTTGTGCGACTTCGACACCCATTCCTACGACAGCATGAGAGCCCTGTGCGACCGTTTCAACCGCGCCATCGACTCCGTCGTCGCTCTGGTGAGATATTTTAAGTCTTGTTCTTACTGTTTTTATATTAGGTACCGTACCGTGTTATTCATCTAAGAGGGTAGTTTTAAACCCGCTTATGATCATAATCCACATTCCACACTAATATGTCTTAATATATTGATGTCAATTGTATACGTAGTGTAAATATTTTTTTACGTAGAGATTTGGTCTTGGAGCAGGCTACTTTTTGTATCCAAAAGCTCCTTAGCATGCGACTGAAATCGCGAGCAACAGATAGTATTACATAATAACAGTTTCAGTCTGTTAAAACAAGTTACTCATAAAAATAAATACAATCTGCATCGAATAAAATATAAGCTCCCTTGACATTGAACTTCCCAATCAGGTTTTTTATTTTGTAAGGATTGCGAAATCTATACATCTATACTCTATAGTCTCTATACAATAAAAAACATTGAAGTGTCTGTTTGTAATCTTGAAATAACAGCTTTATGCTTAAACATTTTTTTATTTTTTTTGTCTGTGCTGCCTGTTTGAGTGTCTGTCTGTTTCGCCCGGCTAATCTCCGATATGGTTGGACTGATTTTGACCTTTCAATGTCAGATAGCTGATAATATAGGGAGTAACTAGGCTAAATAAATAAAAGAAATAAGTTTAGTTGTTAATGTCATGTAAAATATCTATATTAGACATTTTTAGAGTTCCGTTGTCAAATGGCAAAAACTGAATCTATAACGGAACCCTTATAGATTCGTCATGTCTGTCTGTCTGTCCGATCGTGTCACAGCCACTTTTTTCCGAAACTATAACAACTATGCCGTTGAACCTTGGTAACTTGTAGATGTATTCTGAGAACAGCATTTAGATTTTCACACAAAAATACGAAAAAAAAACAATATATTTTGGGGGTTCCCCATACTTACTGAAACTGAAAATTTTTTTTTTCATCAAACCCGTACGTGTGGGTTATCTATGGACAGATGTTCAAAAATGATATTGAAGTTTCTAATAAAAAAAAATCTATACTGAACAGTTTGCGCGAGAGACACTTCAAAAGTGGTAAAATGTGTGTTAATTACAGGGGGGTGGGGGGCTTATAACTTCTAAAATATGAGAATGATAAAACAAAAAATTGTACATTACCATGTAAACTTCCACCGGAAATTGGTTTGAACGAGATCTAGTAAGGAACCCTCCGTGCGCGAGTGCGACTCGCACTTGGCCGGTTTTTTTTATTATTATGTACGCACGGCTACACATCTAGCTATACAAAACAAGTTTAGGCTGGCCTCTTACTGTTCGGGATGCCTGTTCAATGTGAGACCTGACATTGGCCTAGATTTCAATCTTTATAGTATAAACATTATATGACCCATCGATTATTGCAAACTAAACACAAAGTATGCACATAAATCAATTCAGATCTTTAAATGAAACACGGAAATCAATTAGGTACTTATGTAAGTACCTATCTCCTTGAAGATGTTTATTTTTGTACAGCTGCTGCAAACCCTACAGCCAAACGTTGAGTCAGCTAGCTAGAAAGAGCAGACATACCGCGTAGTGTGTATGTAGCATGTGCGAAACAGTGCGGTGAATGTGGGGCAGTGACGGGCAATACAGACGAGTGGGGCGCGGGCTGCAGGAGGGAGACACGAGGGCCAAGATGGCGGCGAGGACGCAAACGATCGATGTCCGCAGACGCCGCGCGAGGCTAACTCTATTTTTAATACATACACGCTGCATACACTATTTCTATTCTGTCGTGGATAATAATTAAAAGCTACTCATACACTTAATTGATTTTTTAACAATAAAGACAAATAATTATGAGTAAGAGGCCTACGTCATTCTGTTTTTTTAATTAATTGTGCTTTTATCTTTTTTCTCCTCACTATCTCCTATTCGGCAGATAACTGGTTAGGTAGCACACAGAAGTAGTAAGTGTTATTAGGTACCTACACAAAATATTTTCTCATTAAAAACAATAATAAACAATATCGGCAAGGTAAAAAGCTCCTCCCACAACGTAATATGTCAGACACTCAAACAAGGCGACTCGCCCCGTAATAGCCACAAGTACGTACTGACGTATTGAATTTTGACTCCAAATACAAAGTGTCAGTAGGTACGGGGCGAGATTTAATCGTCAGCGAGTTGCTAGTTCGCATCCCGCCCTGTTCAAAAATTTCGACGAACCCCGAAGGTTTGATAAATATGTAGCCCCGGATAAGATCATCTTCCTCAACCCATAATACCTACATTACTTACTGCTGTTGGGCATGGGTCTCCTCAGAACCGGAAGGAATTAGGGTTACAGTCCACCATACTAGCCTAGTGCACATGTTTTGTGTTATTTCTTAAAATTATACAAATATATGATTTTAGAAAAGTATGTGGTTGTAAATTTTCGAGCGAAATTGTAAACTTAAGAAAAATTGTGGATATACAATCAAAATTACAAAATGACACGTACACTTATAATCGTGTTTACAATCTAACGGCGGCTGACCGTTAAAATGTGAATAAATATAACCAAATTTGACAATATTACTGATATTCTATCTAAATAGGGTTAAATTGTGGTTTTTTGTTCGGTGTGTTAGCAACACGCAAATAACACGCGTTTGTGAGAATACAATCACGTTACCTAATTTAACTAATAAGAGCGCTTCTTCCGCTTCGTTCTTTACCTAGTCGCAATTTAACGGGTGTTCACTGACACAAATATATATCGAAATATACCCACTTACCCACTTGGGTATTTTTAAATATATATCATCAATGTAAAGAAACAGGATTTGTAAAATTTTATAATAGTTTCGATAAAATATTCATTCAACACATGCATTCGGTAGGCTATTAGATTGAACGAACTCTAGTCGCGTGCACCTTTAAGTTCAGTTTAGTGACCTTGGTCACGTTTATAATTATATTTCTATTAATAGGTGCGTATATAACGTTCTTGAATGAACTGATAAATTAATTATTCCTAACGATTAATTTTGTATCGACATTCGTAATTTTACGATTCATTTTGCAAAAATAGTTTCCCTAATATCCCACCGTGGCTTTGTAAGTTCACAACACTGTAGCAGCCTATTTAGCAGATACCAAAAACATTTCCTAAGTCTCTTTACATATTCACTGCAAATCGTATTGTTATAGCGAGTGGCTCAGTTCGGGCAACTTGCGGGGGCGTTGACCGCAATATTGAGCGAACGCGAATGTCTCACGTAGTGTTAATGACCTTTTTTTTGGCTGCGCCAGCGTCTTCATTCTACGTGTTAATTTAAATAGCTTGACTTTAAATGTAAATTATGTTAAAATTTCTTTGATATTTAATTTTTAATTTTCTGGACTTAAATGCGAGCTCTAAGTTCAACTCCGTCTACATCCGGTCGCTTTCCCCGGGGCGTCGGAAATTTCTTTGATTTGATATCTTGACGAAAAGAAAAAACTACAACAAAAGGTAAATAAATACCTTTTGAAAAATGTCAATTTTTCCGTTATTTGTTCAATGCATGCGAAATATAAGGGAACATATAAAATAGACATTACTGACCTACTTTAGTTTATAACTTGTCGCGTAAATATTTAAGAAATTAAAGTAAATAAATGATCTTCTAATGTTTCATTCCAAACCATAGTTACTATTCTTTGCCATCGTACGTTACGATACGACGATGGAACCTGGGAACCGGGGAATCCAAGACTGGGAAGGACTTCTAGCCTAGCAGTCGCGCTTACGAGCACTGGACTGAAGGTAGTTACTAGTAGTAATAACTACGCTCGCTGATTTATCTATCTAAACCGCGTTTTGCAGCGGTTAGTCTATGGTATCAAGGTCTCTCCATGTCTCAGAGAGACATACAACTAGTTATAAGTGGAAGTGAGAAGCCCGAAAAGCCTTGACAGCCAGTTCAGCTCTAGGATATCTGTGTAGCCCAGAAATTGGGTTGCAGAGGTTTGATGTAAATATTCAACCGCACAGGACATCATGATGTAAACTTATTTATAATTTTGTATTTATTTTATGGTCTAAATTATGTAGTTATACACCTCTTTTTTTCGCAATCACGCATAAACTACTTCCAGAAACGTATTTTTCTTTGTGATAATTTTCCGTCAAATTCTTTTGCATTTGATTAAAGAAAGTACCTATTTATTTGTATCAGTCTTAGCGGATAACCAACAATATATTAAGATGGTAAAAATAATATGAGGAAACAGCTATTGCATGCACTGCACTGTGAATTGACTAACGTAGGGGCCGCTTTCTAATTTTCACCAAGCAAGTAGATAGCATATATGACGCAATGTTTAGCGCCATATGGAACTATATTGGGCAACTGTGTGCAAACTGAGAACTGATTACATCACTCACTGGCCTCAGTAAGATGCAACGCCATCATCTATGTAAATTACTGTACGTAAGTATAATGTGCGTTATTGTAAAAACAAAACTTTTATTGGTAGCATTTATAATACCGGTAGTATGTTGGATGATTTTAAAATATTCTAGGTTAAGATGAAGGATGAAAAAATTATGAAGTAGTGTTAGTAGATAATTGAATACAAGATCAGTCTGAAATTTTCTAAGTTAAAAAAAACTTAGAAAGGAACATTTCTAAGTACATATCTACTAGATAAGACAATATAATAATGAACTAATGACGTACGCACAGCTTTGTACTCACAGAATTACTAGTACTAATTACTACGTATTTATACGAGAATATTAAACCTATTTCAATCTGTTTAAACTTCTACATCTTTCTTATTTCTTTAAAAGCCAAACGTGAAAAGTTTGTTTACAATGTGAGTTCGTATTGATTTCTCGAGGACGCTTGCTTCTCCTGACCCCATTACCTCCTTCAATTTAACGGGAGCAAATTATATGGGGTACGCACGCCACTTGCCACTTTATATAGCTTTACTAGCGATGTTGAAATTTAATGAATACTGTAAATTATCTTTTCTATGCTATCTTTTGAATAAATAAGAATTTATTCACTGTATCACATATTTATAGGTACTTCAACAATGCAGTAGTAAAGACAACAGATTTGTGTCTCCATGCAATCAATTTCCCTGCATTCTGTTTAACAAATAAAATATATTACCCTATAATACCTTATTGCGTAGACAATAGACAAGACGTACCTACATATTTAGATACGACGCTTTATCTTCATGAATAGCTGCTTCAGCACGCGTAGGTAACATGATCACGTAAGAAGAAGATGCGTGAGAACGTACTTAGAAGCTTTATTTTTTTACAACTTCAAGGGACCGAATAGTTCTTATTAATTTGAACTTTAGACCTCCACACATTCTCAAGGAAAGGTTAATACAGACGCATATACAGACAGAGTAGAGCAACTAGAAAGAGAGAAACAAGACGAGAGATCTTATAGGGTTCCTTTTTTCTTTATGAGGTACGAAAACCAATTTTTTTTAGAAAAGATCCCGTAACGGAAGCACTAGTAAGCGACTTATTTAGTGTAAAATAAGTAGAATACCTCAAGTAACTTATTTGGTCTAAAATAAATAGAATACGACAATAATGAGGCTCGTAATCGGAATTACCTGAGTTAACTTCATAAACATCATTTAAGTTTAGAAAGAGAAAAAAACTTTGTCGGGTCTAAGCATTTTATGGTGTAGATTCAGATCCTGTCAGACTCCGACAAAACTAAATTATTTCATGGGGCCAAATCGTCTCGTTAATATATTCGTATTAGATAAAATAATAGCCAAATCAGTTAGTAATACTAGTTAGTAACTAAAGCACAATAATTACTTATATCATATACCTAAGGTATGTCAAGCTTTTGCGTGAAACGGAATACACACGTGAATAAATTTAAATATGGTTATTGACCTCTTGCTTTAAGTTCAAATCTCCAGGTAGTTCCTCTTAAATTGCTACTTTTTAAACCTTGAACTATGAATCGGACTCAAGGCCATCGACATTGCTCTCAAATGACGCATTAGCTTGTATCGATCGGACATTTTGCTACGTTCGCAATGTCAAGGCTCAACAGCTTACTTACAATTCTAATAGGAAAGCTTACATTAAATAGTGGCCTACTTACATATTTTTAAAATCTTATCAATTTGCTGTAAATATGGTTTTTAGTTAAAATAGCGTTCCACCCGCGGCATCTGAACAGGGCAAAGACAAACAGTTAATTTCATTTTCTAAAGCGTACTAGCAATGTCTGTCGCACATTACTAGTATTCTTTTCAACCCTTCGTACTAAGCTTGTATCACGAGTGGGTCCACGTCGGTAGTGCAATGGGTGGGTTTTGAACCGGCAACCACGTGATCGCAAGTCCGACGCTCTCACCATTACGCTACAGCCGCTTTATATTTGAAATATTTAGTCATTTTTCATTTAATTTATACCGCATATTTAATTATTTTAATTATATATATGTGTGTACTATTATACGCTGTACGTATACTGAAACCCAATCACACAGCTCGGACTAGGAATCAAACCAACAATATCTAGGGTAGTATTCGCTTTTATGACCACTAGATTAGTGGGGGCAAATTTATATCTCTATTTTATCTGATGGTTATTCAATTTGGTCTCCAATAAAATTGAACACATCCAAAACAGTTGTTTCGATAAGAAAACGATTTTTTTTTTGTAAAAATCTACATTTTCAGAGGTTGTTATCAATTCTATAGCATCTGAGTATGTTGTCCAATTCATCCCAACTTCGTAATAAATAAATGATCGGAACAAAACGTCTGTTAAAATTGAACGGACCTGCAGTGATTAAGTTTGACAGCTTATTAAGAAATGCAACCAATCATCCACTAAATGCAACCAATCATCCACTACAATGTGGGAAACTTGCTAACGACAACACATTAAATTAACAGAGTATGGTGAAAACATTCAATTTTAATTACATGTGATGTTTCGGACAGTTCATTTGTACTGTCGGCTAGCGACCGACAGTTTATAATAATTATTTAGTTTTTATGACGTCTATTTTTCACTTTAATGTGTGACCGGATAATGCTATCTATTTTTGTCAGGCTGCTTATTTGTTATCAATGACCAGACACAGATTAAAATAACAAAATTTACCAAGTAGGTTACCTAATATGTGAATCGATTTGTATGCGAATAATTATATTTAATTATTTACAGGAAAAAGGAACTTCATTACCAGCCCAAAGGTTAAATAAGTATCCGTCAAGAGGTTTGCTAAAACACATACTACAACAAACATATAATCAAGCAGTGTCTGACCCAGATAAACTCAACCAATATGAACCCTTTTCACCTGAGGTGGGTACTAACAGATATATATTTTCTATCGTTATCCGTATTTTTATTGCAGCTGTGGTCACTATGTCGTGTTATGACCCAAGATCGGACGTGCACGGAGAAGGTGTATGCGATTAGGGAGAGAGGTTGTTTATTTGTTTGTACAAACGAATGATGTCATTTATTTCCAAAACGGTTTGACCGAAGAGCTTTCATAACACACTCACCAAAATAGTATGTAAAAATGTATCTTTTAGTTCTTCATATTAATAATAGTGTGTGAATAATAATAATTATTATTTTTTATTATTATTATAGCCTTTTATTCAGATCAGTGTTACAAATAATACATGAAAAACTTAAATTTAAATCTTAATCTAGTCCTTTATTTAAATTTTATTTATTCTCTGCAGATCTGTTTGCCAGTCGGCAAAGGCCTCCTCCAATCTTTTCCACTCGAATAATTATTAGAATAGATTTCCAATAAAAAACTGGGGGCCTAGACATTGTTACATTTCCATATCGAAAACGAAGGTACATTAATCTGACATGTATGGAATTGGCATAATCTTTCGATATGCCACGTGATGAAATTATGTCAAATCCATACATTTCGGATATCTAACTTCGTCATCAATAATGAAGATGTGACATTGTCTAGGGGCCCAGGTATCGTATATAACAAAACCATGTAGATGTTTTTTATTTGTCTTTGAAACCCATAGGGTTTTTTTATATTTTACATATAGTGACTACAGCCTTAGGCGAATGCTCGCTTAAGAGCTGGATATACCAGATCTCGTGGAAGTCTATGGGGAGACCCTTATTGGCTGATATGATGATGATGAGTTCAATACTTGTTTTGCAGAAGTTACCTTCATATTATGTGTTCAAAACTGCTTTTTTTATGTCTACAGGTATATGGCGAAACATCTTACGAGTTGGTGTGTCAAATGATAGATCAAATAGATATAACCGCCGACGATGTGTTCGTGGACTTGGGCTCGGGCGTGGGGCAGGTGGTTTTACAAATGGCAGCCGCAACACCTTGCCGTGTTTGTCTCGGTGTCGAAAAGGCGGAAGTTCCTAGCAAATATGCCGAGGTAATTATTACTGTAATACAGCGCCATGTTTAAAATAAGTAATACTCATATAAATGTCCTTTAATAACGACATTAATTTATGCTTTTCAGAGTATGGATTGTCACTTTAGGACGTGGATGAGATGGTATGGCAAAAAATTTGGAGAGTATAAATTAATAAAGGGTGACTTTCTTTTGGATGAACACAGAGAAAAGATTAATGCAGCAACGATAGTTTTTGTGAATAACTTTGCATTTGGCCCGCATGTGGACCATCAGTTAAAAGAAAGATTTGCCGACTTAAAGGATGGTGCTAAAATTGTATCATCAAAAAGCTTTTGTCCGCTGAACTTCAGGATAACGGACAGAAACCTCAGCGACATTGGGACCATCATGCACGTCAGCGAGATGTCTCCGCTTAAAGGATCTGTCTCGTGGACGGGGAAGCCGGTCTCTTACTATTTACACATTATAGATAGGACCAAATTGGAGAGATATTTTCAAAGACTGAAAAATCCGAAACTCAAGGTCAGCAAAAGGGTCTGTTCCAATCACTTCACCTTTTATAAGATAGTAACGCTTTTGAATTGGATAGTATCTAACGGTTCAGTTTTTCATGATGATTTGACTGTGAAAATAATTTATTTTCTAAGTTTAATACTTTAACATTATTACAAGGATTTAAAGTGTTGGATATAAGTATTGATGCTAACTTCTTACAGCACTGACAATATAAATCTCTGAATTGTTATGTAATTGACTGCGCTGTAGTAAATTTTATGATAAAACCTGTGCGAAATTGTAATCATAAATATTTCGTATTCGTGTAGGTATTTGATCTGATTGTTTCAAGGGGGCAAAGTTTCACTACCCGAGCCATAACTTGTGATTTTTAAAAATGATATAATGATTATAACATGTAGTCACATCAATCAGTAATGTTAACTTAGTATAATTTATTTATACAACCAATCGTCATGTTTGTCTGTTATTTTATGTTTGCTATCTCAAGCTGCGCTAGATAGTTACAGGTAGGCCTAAGATTTCTCTTTTATAGATACATAATAATATGTTTTTACTATTTGGGTTTTATAGTTTACCAAGTAATTTAATAGTGATTGTCATTGAAAGGCTCAAGATATACGAGATTTAAAATATCTGCAAATTTTTCAGCAATTTTCTTTGGATTTTCCTTTTAAATTCTAAAGATTAAGTTTGGGAGGTCATTATGGTTTATCAAGTCACGAAGCTGTCGGCTCCTTTCTAACTGTCCTTAGGTGACAGCACGAATCTGTTTGTGGAAAATTGAAGATTTCAGTGAACTCTTAGAAGTTTCATTAGTTCTTGGATGACTATAGTATTCAAATAATGAAAATGAGTATGATATCCCTCAAGCGTGCTTCAACATGAATTTAGCAGGTTTTTACTATACCAAATAGACTGCTAGAATTCGCTTATCTATTCAGCTGTTATCGCTTAAATGTGCTGTATGGTTGCTGAATCATGCTTTAGTTTATTCTACTTCATTTTGGTCTAGAACCATCATCTGATTTCTTTCATAGCATCTTTGATAGATATGTTGGCTTATAAATACCACAATCGATATTCAAGTAACAAGCTGCTTTATTAGCTAAATTATTGCTGTGTTAACTGAATTCAGTATTCATGAATGAAACTAACGTATATTTTACATAAAACTATACAATTCTTTGTATTCTTATAGTTAAAAAATTACCATATATGGTTATCTAATACTGTGAAATATTATTGCACCCTCGTTACGTACTTATAGGCGATATAAAATTAAATATAATTGATAACTAAATTAAGAAAAGTTTTCACGTTCGTATTATCTAAACTACTTTACTTTAATGATATTTTATCGAAAGAAAAATATAATCTCTGGTAGGATTGAAACCTGCGTCCCTCCAGTTAAGTACACCGCTGTAGTCACTTTAAGACTTAGAACACTGGTCTCGTTAGCTAAGTTGCGTTGCATCGTTAAATGGCAAATATAATTAAAAAATACATTGCATTTTTAAGGTTCTTAAACATAGAACATACCATCACGCCCGAAGGGTTAGGCAGAAGTGTACACCCTCACTTCGCCGGTATGTTTAGGTCCCATGTAATAGGGGGCGAGCCTATTGCCATTTAAGGTTCTTTACTTAAAATAAAAAACAAAACTCTTTTAAGACCAGTCCATATCCGTTTGTCGCTAAAGATTTTCTCAATGAGACAATGGGATGGTAGTTTGGTTCATAGAATAATGGTACCTTAATATTTTTTCGTCCTGTAAGTAGCTTAATTCGTCAGAAAGTCACTGTTCCCCCGATCGCCTAGTTTAACATCACAATGCATTAAACTAGACTGGGACTGTTAAAAGCAAATAAAATCAATACAAAAACATTTGAAGATTATTGATTATATTATTATCATATCTTCATTTATAAATGCTATCCGCATACTCGGAAAATAGCGGATTCTAGAATAGGGTCGTTGAGGTCAATGGTTATCTGTATTTTCAGCAAACTAGATATATATCAACGTCAAGTAATGTTGATAATTACTTGCGATTTAGATGTTTATTTTACTTGTGTTATTATTGATAGGGCACGCATAATGGATGTGAAGAGGGTGAAGGTAGCAGTAAACGTCACCTGAGTGCGCCGCCGACGCGGCAGCCGACACCGGACTTGTTGAACGGCAACAGCAATCACAGTACTGCTTCGTTGCCTGAGAGACGTAGGAAAGTGGCCAGGCCTAGAGCAGTCAGGTAAGCATGATATTGTAATTGTTCAGTAATTTGAAATATTTAAAAATTAAGAAGTTGTATTAATTTTAAATTTTATGCGAGATAGAGAACGGTCTATAGCCGTTTGCGATATTACAAGCCGATCATCCACTTCATCAGCCTATAAAAGTCCACTGTTGGACGTAGGCTAGGTCACAAACCAATGAGCTGTACAAAGTCAATACTAACACTCGTTTAACGGGAAACAGACAAATCATCTCCTCTCAATCCCTACCAAAAATTTTAAAATCTTATGTATAAAATTCTTTCACCAATAGATCGGAAATTAAACTTCTAGATTAATTTCCGATCTATTGGTGAAAGAATTTTTCAAATCGGTCCAGTACTTTCAGAGTCTATTCAATGCAAACAAACAATAAAATCTCTCCTCTTTATAATATTAGTTAAGATAATTTCGTGCTGCCATTTAGTACTATTTAAGAATGAAAGCGTGTACCGATACAGAGGTGAAAACGGAAGGACGAGAGCGCGTGCCGGTCCCGGGCCCGGCAAGCGGCGCGTGGTGCGGCGCTCCAGCGACGACAGCGACGAGGAGTCCAGCGGCACCGACGACGCTCCGCCGGGGCCCGAGCCCGCGCCGCGCGAGTGGGGCGCGCCCTGGGCCTCCTCCTCCGACTCCAGTCAGTATTACATGTCTACTACACACTAAACTACATTCAATATTTATAAGTAACTACGTCTATAATAGTTGTGAATCCATCTATAAAGTAAATCTTCAATTAACGACTACTTCCAAAAACAAATCAATCAGTGGATGGCTAATAGCCAGCTTACTAGGGATAGAATTTTGACAAAAGTACCATTAAACTAATGTCAAAAGTCTAGACCTAGGAAGTTAAGCGAAGGCTCAATAAATAATAGATCGCAGCCGTCGGCCGGCAAGTAAACGAAGTGCAAGCGCAGGCGGCGCGCGGCGGCGAGCAGCCCGCGCCAAGCGGCGCCGCGCCACGCCCGCCGCCATCGCCGGCCTCGACCTGCTGCACTCCACCACGCTGGCCTCCACGCGCAGCAATGGCGCCGTGAGTATACTTACCGCTAAACCACTAGTGCTTCGTGCACACTGCTCTTACAAATATATCATTTGGTATACCTTCCGATGGATACCTACATTCAATAAATGCTCGGCGATCCGATTCAATTATTCGATCTAATGCGCCCTGCATGCACAACGTACATTGCATTCCTGTTTTTACCTGCCCCAGTTGTGCACCAACGCTTGTTGAGATGGTATTGAACAATAATTGAGTAGTTAGTTGGTAAAATGGTAAGGACATGAACAGTGACGAATTTATATTTACGAGTGCTTTCCTCTTGTCATAAGCATTAATAACCTACTGTGCAACTGCTGGGTATGGTTTCCTATAAGAGTGAAACCCGTTAGGCACCACGTTAGTCTACTGCAGAAAGATTTCCTCTCGGTGTTTTCCTTCACCGTTTTAAACGAGTGATACACTCATGATTACAAAAACTAAGAAATGCATCCCTTGGATTCAAGACCTTGGATGTCCAATTGTCATATTAGGTACTAGGCTATCACTGCCTATACTTACCTATGTCACAAACAAAGAAGAAGAAAAAGCGACGCTTTGGGGTTCACCCTTTTTTCTTCATTCTTACGGTTATATTACGTTTAGAAGTCAAGTTACTGCATTTCGGTAACCGCATTAGGGAATTCGAGGCGAAAAGCCGACATGTGTAGGTAGCCTCGTGTGGATTAAGTCGGATCGGACATCTAAAATAAGTACAAATACGGTGGTATCCCAGGTGACAGCACCGCCGCCTGGCTGCGTGGAGCAGCGGCTCTCGGCCTTGGGCGTGCAGCTGCAGCCGGCCGAGCGCCTGCACTCGGAGCTGGACATCCCGCGCTCGCCGCACACGCCCTACAGCCTGCAGCTGCTGCTCGACATGTTCCGCGACCAGTACCTCGCCTTCATTACTCGCATGAACACCCCGGAGTACGCCACAGAAATACGACAGCAGATTGAAAAAGAAAAGGTATCGTTCATCTCCCATTTTAAATGTATAGAAAATAATATTTGGTTTAATTTTTTGGTGTTTTCTACACAGTAGCAGCATATTAGAATTAGTACATTATACATATTTAGATAACAAGTTTTGCAAGAACAAATAACAAGCTG
>OY292514.1:10604124-10724685 GCA_958496365.1 Subacronicta megacephala
AGTCATTATAAATTTTCTTGCGTATCGAATCGGAGAAGTTTTGAACTAGTAACTTTTAGTAAATTGTAGCGCAATTATCATTTTAACGATGTATTGAGAGGCATCTCAAAATTTAATATTCGAAACAATGAGGTGTCGATCGTTCTGTGATACACAAAGCACCATTACTGATATATTTTCAGTATCTCCGATATAACAATAACTTAAATAATTCGTATATTAAGGGACAGTACTGTTTTGATGTTGAGCATATTAGGTAGGTCGATAGAGTAAAGAGAATTTATTGCTAGAAAATTCAGCTACCAAACTGTACAGTGTGTACTAAAATTAAATTAATTTAAATTATGGTTAAATCCTAAGTTACTCATATTTTTAAAGATTTCTGTGAGAAACACCATAGTGCAGGTAAATTTTGTAGATATTGCATAGTATATGGATACGCTATTTTTATATGGGATTAGCTTACATAAAAATATGCCCCATTAGCTACTCAAAAAATGACGATGAATGAGAAGAAGAAACTTGTGTTGTTCTTCCCATCATAATTTCAAAATTCTTTTACAAGCAATCATATGATTGGTCGTGACTCTATATAGAAACATATTGTTGCATACCTATGAAATAATCTGCTATGAAAGGGTGGCTGTATAATTGTCTTCTGACGGGATTTCACTGCACTGCGCAGAGTTCCTTCTTATGTGTTTCCATATCATCGTCCCGTACGGCATTACTTAAATGACGAAGATGTATTACATTATGTATATGACTGTGAAATGCGACTGTTTGTTTAACCTTTAACGAATCATCTTTTAGACTGCCTCTCGATAACAGTCAATAGACAAATTAAACAAATATTGTTGCTATTCTATCAAAAATAAATTCAAAACGGAGCTATTTTTCTTTATTTTTTGCCAGAAAGTGCATTTAACGAGTTTTTACAGTAATAATGGCTTTTGTTTTATTTGGAACTAGCTATAATCTAGGTATTACCCGTAATATCTAGTTATTCATATGTACAAAAAACAAATCAATAGATTGTGAGTATGGGGCATGACAAATTTCCGTTATCCGTTTCGGAGCATATTCAATATTAAACCTTCAGACTGACAGTCCAAATCAAAAAACGATAATACGATAACGATGGGGAAGCAATTTTAACTGGAAATTTTGAAATTATAGACACAAACTTTAATTTTATTTATTCGTATAAATACCTAAAGAAGGAAAATGAATGTAGTCAATCAGTTTTGTTAAAATACCAATGATAAAAAAAGTTTTTTAAATTTGGTATTTTTTACGGTAGTTATCTTCTACTACAGTTTCTGACTCTGGTCATATTTTTTTGTGGTCATCGTTTATAAAAATTATAGTAATCGGAATCACATGCAAGTGTGCTGTCATGAAACAGAGCTTTCCTAACAACCTATAACCTCCCAAGAAGTCGCATTGTAACTTGCAAAGGAAAAGTTCACTGGATGCGAGCTACCGTATTGTTTATCATACAATATAACACTTCAGAAAGAAGGCTGAAATTCAGAGACAGCTCTAAGCGGAAACTTATGCTTCTCTTATATATCAAAATTCGGTACAAATTCATATTGATTCATGGACACGAAAAAGAAGTACAATTATGATTAAAATCGAAGCACGCTTAGGTATTTTGTCTCGGGGTTTAGCCTTAAAATAGTAATTACTATTATGTTACTGCTGACACCTAAGAGAACAACCTTTTATCTACTTTCTCACCACTTTTGAATAAATATGCACATATTTACATATATTTCGTTAAAAACTTTATAGTAATAATGATAGGACCAAAGAGTTTCTGGCGACGTGCCTAGGTGTATAAATTTTATTCTGTGCTCCAATAATCCATCCTTAATTTATTATTATTTTAAATATTGCCAATTGGGGCTTTAATACGCCGATAATAACTTATAGTTGTGGAAACTGTGAACCTCACATAATTGATTAGTCACGTAATTGTACACGTAGATTTCCCATTAAATACTAAAATTTTGGTAAAAAGCTCATTTACTCGCGAGTTTCTTGTCCGTTTCGTGCCGTGATTTGTGTGATACTGTAGTTGGATTTTTTCTCCAGAAAATCTTCGGATTTCTTCTTCAGAAGGTCTTAGGATTTCTTCTCTAAATAACTAAAACTAGCCAATTAGTTTTATATTCAAAGGCGATAATTCGTCTTTCGCATTATTAATGATTGTTTTTAAAAGTATAAAAAACAAATTATTGGGGCTTTAATACTCCTTTGGAGCTGCGTGCTCAATATTAACAAACATATCTGCGTTCTTTTTAATAGGTTGTAGGATAATCAGAAAAAAGGTCATTGCCAAAATCCTAGTGCGGTTGTTAGGGCGATTTCTGAAAGATCTAGTTGAAGGCTATTTCAGGATTTTGTCACCACTTGAATATTTATATAACATTTTAAGCTCTTTTAGGTAGAGTAGTCCAAGTTATTGCATAAATATTCATAAAACAAGTTTGCCAGGTTAAAAATTTACAAAAGATTTTTAAAACGTCATTGGTTATTGCGTTTATCCTATGGGAAGCGATCGTCGTTATTATAATTATACTTAAAATTGACGATCTGCGACATTCTTATTATTCAAGGGCAATTTACAAACTTCCTAGGATTTTAACTCTGATACATTCTCATGAATCCGTTACATATTCTATGAGCTAGTAATATAAAAGTTACTTTAATGCACCTGTTAAGGCCACAAGTAACTTAGAATAAACTTTATTTCGCTCATGACGATTATCCGCCTTTTAGGAATAAGATTAACAAAAATAAGCAATTTGTTAGTAATGGGGTTTCTGCAGTCATTGTTGATACTTATTCGATTAATATAATAGCATTTTAAGCTACCTACGGTTTTATACTTTCAGTCGATAAAGCACATAAAATTAAATATTTGTATGTAATAAAGTGTAATTCAAAACGATAAAAATGTGATGTCGTAAGTCGAAAAAGTAGGTACTAGAACCGACATGTTTTCTAACTTGCCCAAAGAGTGATGCTTTTATTAGAGATCGTCTAGATATCTACCCTACGAAATGAAGAAACCCATATCTATGCTTTGTTAGATTACATTCTTTCGAATATTTAAATGGGCTGTTAAAACATTGGTTGAAGATAGAATTTACTCTTTATACCTCCTGGGTTTAATTGAATAGATGTGGCAAATTGAAATATACTCTGTGACTTTTTACCTCCTTGGAAAAAATCGGTCGTTACAGTACATAGCATTGTAGCATATGGCACACTGGCGCATGGTCTGAATCTGACATTAATATACCAATATGTATAATGTACCTACGCTACTAATTTAGATTTTCGAAATAAGGTATATTTTAATAAAATATTCAAGTAGCGATTGCTGAATGCTGCATTTCGATTCGTCACATGTTTTCACACTGTATTGTTCACCACTAAATGGCTGGCCCAAAATTATCTGTATAAGAGCATCAGTTAATGGATAATCAAGCCTTATATTTAAAACTTGACAAATCAGATCGTGCTTAAACAAATTGGTAGTGAACTAGTTCGTAATTGTATCAAAATACACATGTAAGATTTTTGCAAGCAGAAATCAATACAACCAAATTGATTAAATCAAAGTCCATAAAAACAACTTACGTATCAAACACAAGAAAATTCAAGATTTTTTGGTAAAGTTATTCTTTTGGGACTATCAAACGTTTTGCTATTAGTTATTTTATTTTATTATGGCCAACGGCCACTAAGAGTGACGTCAATAAAGTCGGTTCTATTTTTTAAGTTATTTATGTAAGGTATATTTACCTGTGCACGATGTACTGTTTTTATTAGATAAGATTTTGTGAAAAATGGGGAAATGTATGTTTGTAATAGTTAAATTACTCCAGCAGTTTTAATATTTTAAGAACGATGAATATTACATTCTGTAAATGCGATTTTCCAGACATGTTTATAATACATAAACGACTCTGAAACAGCCGCGTGCAGACTCGTGTTACGTAACATGAAAGATAACATTCTATCTACACTACCTACCTATTATACCAACCAGGATAGATCCCACACACTAACCTTGCTTTAATCGTCTCCCCACACGGCGCTGTATTAGCCTAAGCCGAGTGCATCATTCTACTCGAAAAGCCAATGCAACCTCCCGGCCGAAACCGTCACGTTGCCTTGCGTCATCCGAGCCGAGCATGTCAGCCAAGTCGAAGGACTTCGTCGCTTCTTCTTGGAAAATATTGTTTAAGAAAAATAAAAAATATATAAAATTACTTTATCTTGACGAAATAACAGTGCATATTTTGTCAATATCAAGCTATTTTCGAACAGGCTAAGCAGATTCCGCGTCGATAAATGTGGGGGGGACCTACCTTACCTACCTACCTACCTAAACCCAAACCCATCCTTCCGACACTAAAGAGAAGTCAAGAACACGTAAAGCATTCAGATCAGCGATCAAGTTTCAAATTGATGGATTGCTTATCTCGCGTTTCTACTGACGACAAAACACGTTGCAAACATTTATATAACGCTCAAAGAGCGAGTGGGATAGGTAGCTGTTAACAACATGTTTTGTCGTCAGTGGAAAAGCGGGGTTATGCTTGCGTGTTGTTCGCGTAATGCTCAATGTCGATAGTAGCTGTGGCAGCATTGTACGGTATGTATGTTTAAGTCAAGTAGAAGATCTTCCATGGAAATTGTTTTTATTACCTTTGTTATACTCTTACCCCGCGTTTCTGCTGACGACAAAACATGTTGCAAACATCTATCCAACTCTCAGAGTGAGCGTGATGGGTAGGTGTTTGCATCATGTTTTGTCATCAGTGGAAACGCAAATATAGTACGCAGTTATATTATTATATATTTTGCATGTCACATCATAGCAATTTGTAAGTACGACAAATGTTTGGTTGTACCTATGTTAAAATAATACCTGTTTTTACTCGGCATACCTACCTAACAGGATCTAACTACGTCATTTCCAATTTATTTTTTCGTCCAAAAGTTAACTGTTAGTAAATGTCGTGTCGTTTATGTATTTTAAACATTGGGGTGCACTGGTTTGATTGTGCCTGAATAACTCATCAATGCCGCTCCAAACCTCAAAATTATGTATTTGTATACTTATTGATAAGTAAGCTTATGAATCTAATCTGAAGTAGGTACCAATGTAATATAGTGTTATGGCGGCAATAAAACATCTATTTTGGTCGGATTAACTCGAAGAGTGATTACATTATTCAGTAATAATTAATATTATTTTTAAATGGGGAATAATGAGCTAATCTGTGTGACGTTATAGTGTCTAAAATAGTACAAATGAGAAGACTAATCGTCGTAAGCCTCGGACTATTCAACATGCAAATGCTAGGTTTGAGATGTATCCCTGTGTACTAGTTTTATTTTGTACTAAAAGTTAAAAATAAACGAATAATTATATTGTTTTTTTATTATTTTCTGGTACCTAACTACCTACTTATATTATCCTTATCTTTCCATTTAGGTCACTAATTTTCACAGCAAGTCTGCGAAAAACGAGTGAGCGAGAACAATTTTATTATAAATATTCTTAACGCCCAGATATTGTGTTTAAGGCTAAATTCATTTTTTTCTTGGTTTTTGGCAAAGTTTTCGGCTATATCACATTCTATTATTATTATATTGATGTGTAGCCGTGAAATTGCGACATCAACAACAACATAACAACTTTTGCTTAAAAATTGCTATCGTAGGAGATTTAGGTGTGACTTGTCATCCACTGTTAAAATACCTTTTTGTAATATACCTATAGTAATGGGTAGGGGAACCTGTTGAACCTTGGCATCGTGTGTACCTAGGCCACTGGGCTCGTTTCAAATATTCGCACGATATTTAATTTTACTGTATACGGTATTCGGTACATCCGTCTTATGGAGTGTAGAAAGAAAGGAGGACCATCTCAGTGTATTAAAAAAGTGTCCATTGAAAGGGAGCAAATTAAGGTGGCGCTGTAGTAGCAAGTGGAAGAATTTTATAAAGAGCGCCACAAATTATTAGAGTACGTTACTAAATTAAAAAAGGAAAGAAAATTTAAATAGTTAATAAAAATTGATTATACATACTGTGGGTCGAAAAAAAGATCTAGGTTGAGACGTAGGTATCAATTCCTTTACTTTTCAATTTTCGTCCACTTGGACAACTTTTCACTGAACAAAGTTTTCATATTGCGTCTATATTTGTTCTTTTTGTAGTAACAAAAATGTATCAACGAAATTACATAAAAAACAATTTTTCAACTCGACACACTTCACTCTGCTGCTACATTCATATCATTTCCACTTGCTACACTAGAGCTAGTTCGGTGAGTTTTCGAACCATAATTTGCTGTATATAAGTGGACACTTTTTCGACTAATCCCCCTTATAAGACGGTCCTCCTTTCTTTCTACACTCCATAATCCGTCTGTCTACGGGTACAGTCGCCAGCAGGTCAAGGTATACAAAACTGTCAAATTTCTCCAAATTATTTTAAACTTTAAAATGTTGAAGATAAAGTTCAAAATCAACTGAGAAATTTTGACATTTTGTGGTAACTTGATGTGCTGGCCACCGTACATCACTACCGACTATTCAATGTGAAATTAGTCACATACCACCATTATTGCTGCCGGTGTTTGCTGTTAACGATGCGCGACGAAAATAACATCATACATTGCAAACGATGGTCGAATTTGAACTCTAAGTAACAAGAGTTGAAATACATCTTTTTTAAAGAAAAGTATGACGATATTGGTGCAAGAGAAACCGGTTCATACTCCTAAGCTTGAAGAAAAAGTATGAAAAGAAATTTATGTAAAGACAAGCATCAATTAACCGTTTTTAGGGTTCCGTAGCCAAATGGCAAAAAACGGAACCCTTATAGATTCGTCTTGTCTGTCTGTCTGTCCGTCTGTATGTCACAGCCACTTTTTTCCGAAACTATAATAAAAATGCTAAAATATGTTGAAACTTGTTAAGTAGATGTATTCTGTGAACCGCATTACGATATTCACACAAAAATATAAACAAACATTAAATTTTGGGGGTTCCCCATACTTAGAACTGAAACTCAATTTTTTTTTCATCAAACCCATACGTGTGGGGTATCTATGGATAGGTCTTCCAAAAAGATATTGAGGTTTCTAATATCATTTTTTTTTAACTGAATGGTTTGCGCGAGAGACACTTCCAAAGTGTTAAAATGTGTGCCCCCTCCCCCCCAGTAACTTCTAAAATAAGAGAATGACAAAACTAAAAAAAATATATGATGTACATGTAAACTTCCAACGAAAATTGGTTTGAACGAGATCTAGAAAGTTGTTTTTTTTAATTCCGTCATAAATCGTAATGGTACGGAACCCTCCGTGCGCGAGTCCGACTCGCACTTGACCGGTTTTCATTAAACTTTTGAACGCCAGAGTATAAACGTATCGCCGTACCCCTGACGCCAGGCCACTTTTTCTGTCAAATTACACAAGCTAGTGAAAACAAACTAAAGTAATGATTAAATTGTTTATTTCATATGGTGCGACGTATATTTTGTCATATATTTGTGACGTTGGCGTTCAGGGGGAAGATTTCGTTTATCACATATATGTGACAATGGCGTTCAAAAGGTTAATAAATTGAATCAAATTGTTTATAAAATAAAATATCGGGCAATAAAAAACGTTCAATAAATGAACGGTTTACGTTACAAGTCGACATTAGTAGAACGTTAACTCGTTGATGAATTTTACTAGTTGATCAACTAGTTGACGAAGTCAAATCAATGTTAACGCTACGTTTTATAACTTGGCGAACACAACGATCACGCGCCTGACCGCAGATTTTACCGTTCCACTTGCTTGTGAGCGTTAATGACGTAAACCCAAGTGGAACGGAGTGTAGGATTTTCTCAACGATCACTTCGACCTAGCTTCGACCCACCTTTTTAGAAAGGTCGTCGTGGGCGTCGCGTGGGCGTAAGTCATGACGTCATGAGTGACGTTTTCGCCGCGATCACAACGACCGCGGTCGCCATATAGAACGGCTAAAGGAGCGTTTTCATCGTTGTGATCGCCAAGTGGAACGCAGCCATGGTGTCAACTAGAGGTGTGCACCGGAGCGAAATTTAGCTAACCGATTGAATTCACCGGTGATTGGGCAATCTCCGGTAGGCGGTAACTCACCGGTGATCACCGCAGAATAAAGTAAAAAGTGTAGATTTACTCAAATTATACTCTATTGTAATTTTTAAATATTTATCTTCAAATTGAAACAGGGAGTAACAATACTTAAACGCTGGTTTTGATTGAGGAAACATAACATTTCCAAAGCGTCTTTACATACTTCTTCTGTCATTTAAATTCCCTTTCCGATCTAACAGAAGTAGCAGGAACAGTTAAATATTTAAAAGCTACTTCATCTCAAGGCTAAAGTCAAAAATAATACCTAATAGTAATAAAATAAAAGTATCGCAGATCAGAGGGTGAAAGTGTCTAATGGCATAATAGCGGGGAAACCCAATCCTGGTCTCTTCTAGACTCGCGACAGTCAAAACGGGGGCCGTACCTCTCTACACCCTTAGCCACTCACATCGTTGTTGCCATCTTCTACTTGTACACACGGGTACAGGTCAACCTATACGAATCCAGTTTAAGCTGATCTCGCATTGTATAGACTTTTCACACGATAAGAGGCCAGCGTAAACTGGATTTGTATAGCCTGATGTATAAAAAAAAATAACCGTTTAATCAGTTTTGCTTCGGTGTTTTTACCGATTAGTTTCACGGAGTATTACCGGTGATTCACCGTAGATCGCTGCTCCGATGCAAACCTCAGTGTCAACTCGAAGTTAACACCTGTGTGACCAGATTCAGTATTTTAATACTTTTTCAGTATATTTTATCGACTTTTTTCAATATGAGTATTTTTATAGGTTTTTATATGGGCCTATATGGGTCTAGCGGTATTTTTGAGTATAATTTGGTTAAGAAGTTGGTAATACCCTAAGCAATCGTCCTCGTGAACGTCACGAACCAAGGTTCAGGGCCTTCGAGCAACACGGAAAGGGTTCGTCCGTTAGCATTCCCCTCTGTCAAAGTACAAGCCCAAATGGGCATATGCATTATTGCAAGATTAATAAATCTTGTTGCCGCTCGGATTTAACTAAACAAAGTCCAGCCCTCGAGTGAACACAGCGGTCCTCAAAATGCCAAATTGTTCGGTTTTCTGCTGCAAAAAGAGGTCTGGAACATCAAATCTTCTAAAAGGTGGTATTACATTTCACATGTAAATAAATATTTACCGTAGTTTTCTATTTAATTACATTTAGACTAAATTCGTGTATTTTATTTTAAATTATTATCAGATTTGTGTACATACCAACATCGAGTCCGATCGCCCGTCAAAATACGGATCGGTCGAGCGATAAATCCGAATTCCTTTAAAGTTGAACCAAACGCGTAAGCGCCATGAATTTTACGGCGCTTTCGACCTTTCTTATTAGCGAGAGCCTTAACTTAAAAAGCGTTTTAGCGCTGCACGTTTTTTCGTCTGGTTAGACGGCCATTTGCTGTTTCAGCGCTGTGCAAGGCTTGTTGGTATTGTTTAATTTGGTATGTGTTAGTGTCGTCATTACAGTTTTAGTTTTGTATGAAGTAATTCAGAATCGCGCTTGTGTGCACATTTCGCCCCGCAAAAAACGGCAGAACTATTTGGTCGGTAATATATCGCTAAGGCTACTCCCTACCGTGTTGCTCGAAGTTCCAGGGTAGATATATTAGTTTCCTCTATGGTTCAGGGAATTCTTTGAAACTTTCATTACCTAAATAATCACAGGATTAAATCTACGTTTCTTTGGGAGCATACATACATACATGCCATCACGCCTGTATTCCCCGAAGGGTTAGGCAGAGGTGCACTTAATGTACACCCACATTTCGCCGGTATGTTTGGGTCCCATGTAATAGGGGGCGAGCCTATTGCCATTCACCGGGCACAAATCCAGACTCCGAGCTGCTACTGAGAATTTCATAGAAAAACTCAATAACACTTTGCTCGACCTGGGGATCGAACCCAAGACCTCTAGCGTAGCAGTCGCGATTGGGACCACTAGACCAACGAGGCAGTCAGTTGGGAGCAAAGATCAGTAATTTATAGATAGGACATGACAGGTGGGCCGCCACCGCCCGCGCCGTTGTAGGATTATTAAACTATACCATAAAATCTATAATTTGTTCAAAACAAGGTTTATAGGTATTCATAAAACTGAAAACTTAGAATAGGTACAGATTCATAGTATTCAGTGGTATGAATAGGTATGTACACTTTCGGGTATGAATTATAATATCGTCTCGTCCAATAGGTACCTTCAGATTGTTTAGGTAAAATGATTTACTGCTCAGCATTCTACATAGGGCTAAAGCGAATTTGTTATATCCGAATAATTTGAGAAAACTAAGAAAAAAAATTATTTCACGCCCAAGGCGGACGCTTTAACCGTAATACTCAATCGTAAATAAGTTACTGTCTCTGTCACAATTTTAACTATTATGGAACTAGAAAGTGTTATCGCCGAATAATTTGCAAAAAACCAAGAAAAATTTGAATTTCGCGCCCTTGGCTGACGCCTTAAGCAAATCAGTATTTTATTTGCATGTTTGCCTTGCGAAGGTCGGTAGATTTCAGTATTTTTTTTTAGGTGTCTGGTCACACTGGTTAACACTGTCATTCTGTCAAGTGTTAACTGTCAAAGCTTTAGTTGAAATTGGCAATAGTTATCTTCAATTTTTAGTTTTCTTTTCTATTTTCTATTAAACAGTATTGATACAATTACAATATGATTATAATTAATTAATGCTAACTATCTACATTTAATTTTGATTCTTACTGTGTACTTTTATTTGGCGTTTTGTAATGTTTCATTTTTAAGTTCTCGCTTTGTACCAATGAAATGCAATATTCGTGAACTCGCTCAACTGAGCGATCAACCTTGTATAATTGAAGGGAGATTAAACTATAAAAAGATTTCCAATGGCAGTTATCGCAATCAGTCCGGTAGGTATTCAGAATTCATCAAAATTAGACTATGACAATAATTAATACATTTTCCTGTCTGTCTGCTGCGATGTATTTGGAATGAGTCATGATTTATATAAAATAAATGGTTTCGTAGTGTATTCTTTTTTCTATATATATTTATCTTATCACATCACACATTTAATTAAAATGATGTGTGCTTATTCTCAGCTTCAAAGAACTGATCTGTATAGTACTGGTTGAGTGATGGATAGTGTTGTTAGGTGGCCCAATTTCCGCTGATTTTCCTGAATACCAGGGGATAAGATGTATGCTTTATTGTGTTTACAAATGATGTCCCTATTGATAATCCCCCTTTAAACTTTGTACAGTATAGTGTAAAAGAATGCCCCTAAGGCTACTCTCTGACCGAATTGCTGAATATTGACCTGCTCACAAAAAAAGAAACAATATATACCATTATTGTCAAACAGGTGATTTTCTAATTTCCTACCTTAAATTTTACATACACCTGGCAGCAATAGCGAAAGAATATCTTCAAATAATATTTTTGATAAGTATTGGTTACCTGTACTTTACTTCTACCTTGTTAGTGAAAGCTTGCAACCTAAGACTAAGTCCTCTCTGACCTAATATTCATGAAAAGTTTTTGTGCTTTACATATTATGTCACATTGTTTTATATTTATTTTCAGTATTTAAAGAGCGATGGTTTCGGCTAATCAATAATTATTTATTTTATTTTAAAATAAGTGAAATGGGAAAATTTGATACAAAAAATCCTAGTGGTATGTTTGTATTAGAAAATTCTTCAATACAGATGGAACATGGTCAGAGCATACCATTCTCGTTTTCAATATCTTTTATGTAAGTTCAATTCTTTTATTTGATTACTTTTATCAGTATAATTACAAATTAGCTTTCTTTAATTTTCATATCATCTTACCTCTGATAATTTTACCTTACAAATGTATAATTCTGATATTAAAATGAAATTTAAAACTATATTCATTGTGTAATAATTAATTATTTTAAAAAGTATCTAGAGTATTTTCCTATGACTATTAATATTTTAAAATGTGTAAAGTTTTGTCAAAAGACCCAACTTGGGCAGATAAAGGGTAAAATTGAAAATTTTAACTAAATGACTAATAACATATAATAATAACAGGTCCATCGGGGCAAATGACCATACCTTGTAATTTACCTACCTTAAGATTATATTAAATCTCATGTCAATGTTGACTCAATGATCCAAATTGAAATCCAAATATAGGCACTAGTAGGTATTAAAATGATTAAAAATTTATTAGTTGTCAGTGAATAACTTTAAACTTATAATTTCAGAGATGAACCAGAAAAGCGACATGTATTTGCTGCACGTGCCGAAGACAATGTCGTCCAATGGGTTATGAAATTAAGGGAAAGCTCATATGAATATCTGCGTAATCGGTTACATGCACTTCAGTCCAAAATATTTGCGATCACTGGGAAGGTAAAGTTTTATATTATACTGATGAAGATAAGATACTTTGAAACTTAAAACTCGTAAGTTAAGCTGGTACTGGGCGAAAGGCCGCAATGTGCCTTTTCAAACGACTAGAAAAACACAAAGGGCCCATTTAGTAAAGATTTCAAAATGTTGCATCAATTGAAATCAGAATACTATTATACCTAAACAATTACATATATGAAAGGGGCCCTCCATTAATCAAGTGATGTTTTTTGACATTTTTTAACCACGTGATAAATGGACAGCCCCAAAGGTGTGCGGTGTTTTAACTTGATGACATGATACGAAGCTTTTTTGTGTGTCGTTACTAAACACAACCTTTGCCTTCCCTAACCTTATTTATGAGAATTGCCCATCAATGGTCACCCTACTAAAAGGAGGGCGTGGAGGAAACATTGTTTTTTAAAATGGTAGTTTTAAAAATGTGTATTTGTTCTTCCACATAGTTACACATAATTTATGCATACCTAAATAGTGTTTCTAGATTACATGATTTTTTTAGGATCCTCTTCTGTTGGTACCACGAAATGAAGGAGCTTGTTTGTGGGCCCCATCAGTACCATTCTCAACGGCCCCTGCATGCACTGTGAACACTAGTTCATTTAGTTGTCATTTACATACAAATGGTGCATTTACACTTGAAAGAAGCAAATCTGATGTCCAGGCTCATAGACATTTCCGTGCAGAATACAACAAAAAAGCTACATTTTATACTGACAATCACAAAAGTACTGCTGAAAAACAGGAAGAAACCTCTACCGAAGTTTATTCACTCGAAAGAAGTAGAACAGCGGCTCTTCTTCCCGGAAGTATGAACCCAATTGATACATCTATATTTGACAATCGACCGCCCTATTCTAGAGCGGCACCAAGTCCTCCTGTTAGAACAAAATTGTCACCAAGCAGTCGTCGAGTCGAAATAAATCATGAAGTCAAATATTTTTCCGAACAAGGTCGACACTTAGGTACAACGGGTATTTTAGATGAAGCACCAATACCTCCAAGAAGAAAAGTGTCGCCTAAAAATGTTGACACCCAAAATCCTACAATTGAGATTACTAGTAATAATTTTCCCAGAGACCTAGAAGAAGCAAGTGAAGATCTGATCAAATTTTAATATTATGCTCTTGCTGGAAGGGAATCCCACCTATTAATTAATTTAGATATTACCTTATTTAGCTACTTGCCAATTGTATAAATATTTTGTTATTTACAAATTAATGTGAGTTATTAGTACCATAATAAATTATTGTGTTAGGAATGAACATCAAACGTAATTTGAAAGCATCATGTAGGTTTTAATAAATAACTTGGTATGACATTACTTATCAGATGATTCGTAGATTGTACATAATAAGTAAGAATAAATATTTTTTTATTGATTTAAGCCCATATTTTCATTGAGACAAATAAATTTGAATTTTGCAGACAAAAAGATTTGAGTTTCTTTGTTAGTTGGCCCAATCATTTTTTTTTAGATTTCCCAGCCAGTTAATGAAAAATTAGCTCACACACGATCAGCGTGCAATTAAAAAAGTTAGTAAGGTGGTCCGACACGGCTACAGGTCAAACAAACTTCCAGTTTAGACAGATCTCGCATTTTATACAAATGCGAGATCTGTCTAAACTGGAAGTTTGGTTGACCTGTAGCTTTCCATACAATAAGAGGCCACCCTCTTATTGTATGGAAAGCCTATACAATGCGAGATCTGCCTAAACTGGAATTTAAACTGTAAACTGCGTACAAGTAGCCACTTTAGTCCCCCCTAATCATGAGAATTAGACGAAAAAACATTGAATTTGACGTCCCATCTTGATGGTGATTGATTCCTCTGTGATAGGATCGCTTGGGGTCTGACACCCTTACGCCAGTCTTTTTGAAAGTTTGTAGCCATACATATTTTCAAAAAGACTAGAGTTTAGAGAGAAAAGTGTGTTTCGACTTGCAGTGAGAGCCAGTTCCCCCCCTGATTGCTGCGGCTCCGATATTTTGCAGTCTGCCGGTACATCTTTATAGTCGTTTGGAGTTAAAATAAAACATGTTTTAAAGCTATATTTTATTGTGTACATTTTGCTTTAAGCTTCATCAACACCTTATCTAAATAACATAAATACATTAAAATTTATCGTATGACGTCCCAGTTAACATAACTATGACGTTTACATACATTTGAGGCACTCTTGTTTTAAGGTACATACAATACTTAACTAAGTTATTACGTATTATGTAAGTTGTTCAGTCAAGACACTGCTGACTTGATTATACTTCAACCAGTGATTGACTTCAGCACATTTAGCATATAATATGTGCAACTCTGTCAGATCGAGCCGGACAGAGGCAAAAGATAGAGATCAGTCACTTATCAATTTGTAAATGGTTTGTAACATAGGAATGAAAATAGTAATATAGCTTTATCTTCTCTCATTCATATGAAGTTTTGTGGACGCTGTCTTCCTTTTTACCTTTTATTTTACGAAAATAAATGGTCCTAATCATCCCTTTTCATTAGTTGTGGTATACCTTTAGGATATTGTAATAATGTAAAATATAAGGCTCATTTTGAGATACAAATAAGATAATTATGCCATATTGTTACAAATATTACAAACATTATATAAAAATATTTTCCATTGAGGATAAGGAGTGTGTAGTTTGACATTGTTATATTTATCCTATTTAATATTCCTAATTTTTTTTCTCAAGGAAGTAGTATCACATATATAGTAATTTTAACTACATAAGCATAATATTATTACATAACTTATGCTCTCAAATCTGTACTTCCATATTATATTACTTTATAAAGTGTTATATAAAGTAATTTAAACTTGATAATCACAATCAAATGCGACGTGTTGTCATTAGGTAGGTAGGTATATCAAAATGTGACGAATTACCCAACGAATCTCTACGATTTCTTGAAACAAATAGACACACCATTTGTCAATGAAAATAAAAACACTACAGGTGTATGTTCAGGATAAGAGTTTTCTTTCCCTTAAAACTACAACTAGATTTAAAGGTCTATAATTATGACGAGATTCGTTTATTAGGTAAGTACGGATCATACTACATTGCGTTGGCACCATTCACAAGAATTACGTGGCCCACGTGATCCGATAGATTAGCTCGTCGGAATGCTAATATAGGCACTAGTTCCAGGAGTAACTGCGCAGATCGCACCTCAGTGTCTGATTGTCTCTTGTTACCGTAAAGCCGACGTTAGTTGCCCGCGCCGTAGTCGCGCAGCTCGCGGTTGCCGAGCGGTAGCGTCGGCCTGTAATTGTGCAGCAGTTCCATGGCCTCCACTCCGCATGACGCTTCACCGCACTTCAATTTCCGCATCGATGCCAACTGAAATCCAATCAGTTATCTCATTAATTACCAATGTAGTTATCTAGGCTGGTAGGTAGGTATACGTCAGAGCATGAGACAGTTATTTATTATTGAGCTTGATGGAACAATAAAAGACATTGTAGTATCTATCGCTTGATTAGAGATTAATAATTCCAGCAAGTAATAAAGCGTTACTAATATACACATTGAAAAAACACATTCCGTCATGTACCTACCTAGGTATATTTGGAAAGTAGTAGCTGCGAAAGTAGGTCGTGAACGGACGACTTCTATTATTTTTAAGCCGTGGATACTTGAACGCTTGAGCATCGGAAACCGGTAGATATTGTTTATGTAGATGTAGGAACCTACTTTACTCCGTTATTTCATATTGTACCTACCCAAGTACTACCTACTTGTTGTACCCTACTTGTCCTATGATAATTATCGGAGGACGTAACTAATTATATTGAATACAAAGACATAACTAAAACTTATTATAACTTGATATCATTAGTCTATGGATTTGGGTTCAATTGTGTATAAATAAGTTAACTATTTTGCCTGACCAATGAAAACTGCATCTAACGTGAACCTCAAAAATAAGGGCAATGATCAATAATTGGTCTTAAAATTTATATTAAAAACCCTATAACGGATGATATTTGTGCCTTATCAGCTTACTAATCAATATGGCAAAGCGTCATATCAAGCATGCAATTAAACTAAATTCCTTTTAATACGATTCAAACAGAATGCAGGTATCTACATTATTTAATAGCTTATTAATAGGTTCATATATAGAACTTAAACTCACTTGTTCAGCCGAAACTTGAACGGGCTGCTTGAATAGGATCCATGTGACGGATTCAGTGCATGGCGGCGTGGTGAGAGAGCCGGGATACGTCCAGTATGCGGGCTGTGGCGGCAGCAACTTCACCGGGTCCAATGGATCCGACAGGGTCACCTTATCATTCTTGTGAGTTATAAACGGAAGCAATCGAATCACTTTGTCCAATTCTTCATGTTTTGAACCAACCTGTTGGAACCGACAAAACAGGTGCAATATTAATATGAATTGTATTTGAAGCAATGACAACCAGGCGTACTAATCTATAGTATCCACCCTTACCTACATACTGACATAATTGCGAAAGTGAGTACCTAGTTAATCGTCAGTTTGTTTGTTACCTTTTAAAGAAGTCCTAAACGCATGTATAGATTACATAAAAAAATGCCAAGGAAAGACGAGACTGTCTTGAGGAAGGATATTAAAAAAAAACGTTATACCAATGTGGGTTGCTCATTACTGCTATTCTTTTCTCGTGCTAGGCTAAATACTTGTGTTACGAGTGGGGTCACGTCGAATGTGCAATGGGTGGGTTTTGAACCGGCAACCACATGATCGCAGGTCCGACGCCCTAGAAATTGGGCTACCGCCGCTTAAAGGATATAGGCCTTTTGTCGCAAAAAGTCATCCGGGCAGAGTTTGTCTGCTATGTAGTCCATAGCAATATTATAATAACATATGGAGGCAATTGTAGCTGTCTGTCTCATAACTTTTCATAGTTATTTATTATTTAATAGATAGGTATTCTAGCTTTCTTAGAAGTTCGAACTCATTATTCGTACGATTTAGTAGTTAGTATCAACACCTTTATAGTGGCATTGATGAATATTGCATTCATGAAGTAGAATTTAAAGTTAATTCAAAGTCAATTTAAAGTCTCAGGTATTGTATTCAGATTACGACCTGTTACCTCGTAGGTATTACCTACATTAAAATACTTACTTGTCGATAAAGCGTGACAATGAGCTGAATGACAATGTTGTTAACAGCAGATGAAAGTATCTTTGCCTACACTGCATCGATAGGTAGGTACCTACCTAATACCTACCCGACCTGCATGTAAGTGCAGATGCATTTACATGCAGGCAAGTCACTTAGATAAGTCAGACACATTATGCACTCGGTACATAAGTACATTACGGAATATAATGCAACTAACAGGATTGTTGTAAGGCTTCGGCTAAGGCTGACCAGCGCCTGCTTTGCACCAAAGTGCAATATTAATTTAGTAAAATCGCATTACCTGCTTATTGATAGGTACCTGTAAAACTGTGACTCCAGAAAATACCGAAAATATATATCCGGGACCGCTGTCCCGGTCCCGGAAGCACCACGACCCTGAATATAACTTAGATGCATAATGGTTATGTCATCTAGGATATTTTATTTGTTTCATTAGGATATTTTAAAATTGTGGTTAAATATAACTAGGTAGGTACCTACCTAATTAGTCTGTGAGTCACTTTGGTACACAATACATCGAAGCATACATTAGATGTTTTTGTTCTGGTAAAGTAGGTAATACTAATAACTGACCTTTGTACGAACGAAAAATAAAGTCACTAGACCAAGAAAGCGACGAGAAGTGCTCCTAAAATTTTTAAATTGCCTTATTGTCATCGTCGTTACTACCTCTGTACGCATTGCTAAGAGAAAGTTGCCTACTCTGCAGTGAAGCGAAAGAGCGGTTAACGGCGGCTTGTTTCGCATTCATCTCAAAAAATGAATTCGTGTACGAAATCAATTCGCCGTATTAGTTATAATTTGCAAATATTGGAGTCGAGTATAGCGGACCCGTATTATCATACTATTTATTTTCGTCAAGTAACGAATAACATACACAATACAAAACAAACTGTTCTTCTTCTTGGGCCCCGGGGCCATCACGCGCTTACGAATTCAAATAATGATACTAATTAACTTGGACACATTTTATGCCAGTCACAGACGTCAGTATTTTTGAAGAAGTAAGAACTAAGAACTACGCTCCGGCACTGGCAACGGCAGGCAATGAACGCAGTAGGTGGCGCCTTCAAGTACTTAGGACGCGAGCGAGACAAAGCCTCGCCCTCTGAAGAGACCCAGCGAAAGATGGATCACAGCTTGTCACGATCATGGCGTATGTCACGAACCCTATGACTATAGGATAAGATGGTTTTTAGTCAGTAGGTACGAGTCTGACGTAAGGAATTACTATGCTGCCTCCCAAAAATAGGCAATAGGCAGCCAGCAACACTTAGGTATCTCTCGCGCGTTCTCATCTTGAGACATAAGTTACCTTAAATTATAACTGTCCTCATAATCACTGCAAACCGGAACTAATGTAGCATATTATTCTACGTCGGACTCGTACCGACTAAACCTCCTTCAGAGATAGGTATCCTCCTACACATAAATCTCGCAGTTTGTTACTTTCGCAACTATGAATGTTATTAACATCTCATTCGAGCCATCTTGCATCAAATGTGTATAGAGCCGTTGATTCGACAATAACTTTCTTTTGTTGCTTCAAGTCATTTACTCGTTGTGCCTTATATATGAATTTAAGGTAGCTTAGTATGAATTTAAGGTTACATTCAATTACGATAGAAACATTCACACAAACTTATCTTTATAAGACCTTATTGTGAAAACTTTGTGATAATTGAATGTAACCCAATGGTTACATTCAATTATTGCGATTACAAACAATGTGTCTTCGCGCCCATTTATTTAATTAAATACTATATTAAGTAGCTATGGCTAGGCGAGTGAAGGGACGCTAGGCCCCTCTAAAGCTATACTGCAGAAACAGTTAGTTAAAAAAACAACTTCAAGGCATTTAACTTACCATCAAGAACACTCCTAGAACGGCGAGTCCATCAGGCTGTCCGGCAGCTTCAGAGAAGCTGTTGTATCTGGTGGTGTTCCAGTGCACCAGGTGGAGCTCTCCGGAGAATGAGCGGCCGTCCACTGTGTGCTCCGAACCCTCTCCGTTCAGTGCGCCCCAGTGGCAGTGCCATTGTTGCATCTTGTATACATCATGTCCGAGTGGACCACCCCGCAGTTCTGCAAAACAAACGGGATATCTGAGTACTATAGAATAAATCTTGCTTCGTAGCGTCACGAGATCCTTCATGTTACAATAGTCACACTGAAAATATTGCTTCTTGAAATAAATTCTGATTAAATTGTTTATTATCATTGGCATTATTTTCAGGTAACGTCTGCAAAATATTAAGTATGCCTCCAACAGCTGCCACATTGAAACATCGACAGCGGTGCAGTTTATTAAAATAATTTCAATATAATCAATTACCTATATACGGCCAATATTCCTATACGAAAAAAATCAAATGCTGTGTTTCTTCGATATTTATTTGTATAGGTCAAATTGCTTTGGGTATATAAACTCTCAAATGAACGTGTCTATACCAGTTTCCCAGGCCATTTGAGAATTATGGTAATTAACGCTTAAAATTATCAGGAAGTCATTAAAAAAATACCAGCACATAAGTAATGGATAAATACGTATCAGTATAACTATTTAGGATTTTTTGTTACACGTGTATTATCTAGGTGTTGACAAATTGCTTGGGGACAGGAACTCATGTTACTCTGATGTGATGAGTCACCGTGAGGGGTACGCCCGGGCGGCGCGGGCGTCGCGTCGTCGTCGTGTCGTGTCGATGGAAATGCAAATTGGCCCTCACTTACACGAGGACTCGCAACTTCCTTTTCACGCTTGTCATTGAAATTGTTTCAATCCCTATTGCATTTCATACTCTAGCACCCGTAATAATAATATTAATGTTGATGAGTAGGTAAATACATGTAAAAACGTATATAAAGCATGTCTAATTTAAATGTTAATGGGACAGCAACTAACTAATTACGTATCATTAAAATGCTCAAAAATTGCCAGATATACAATAAGTTTGTAATGATAACCTTGGTTTAAATGCCCGTAGGTACCTACATTACATACAATATGTTTTATTCAGCGTTGTTCTGAAGGATAACTCTGTGATACAGGCTGTCCATAAAAAAAGGACACCTGCTATGGAAGTTAATGGAAGAGAGGGCTAATACTGGATATTCAATTACAAATATTTTATGATAAACCCAAACCATTTTAAACAATGATATTTAATTACTTACTTATTTAATAACATTAAAAGTTAACCGCTTGTAGTTGTGATTATCTTCGTTATATTTACGATTAAGAAGCTGGAACGTATAATCTGTAAGAATTTTACTTTGACAGTAATTCAGTGGTTATAGAAAAAAATAAAAAACAACATAAACATCCCAAATAGATACACACACAATACAATACTACTATATGAAGTATTCATCTAAAAATACGAATAACATAGGTATTTATAGCAGATCTTCACAATCTCCCTCTACTTAAAAACCGTCAAAATATCTAATCTAGTCTAACTTGAACCGTGGAAAAATTACGATGCTGCTATTTACGACATTAAGATTAGGTGGACTGAATTTTTATTAAGTATGAAATTCTGGTCTGCATTTTGTAAGTTATTTTATTATAAAATTAAGTACCTATGTATTTTCATTGAGTGAGTAAGTAAGATGCCTACAGTTGCAGAATAAGGAAACTATTCTCCTTAGGCGTTCACGCACGCCAGCAGCTATCAACAATTCTAGTTACCAGAAAACAATTTCTTTAAAATGATAGTTAGGACCTTTTTAAAAAAAATTGTAGTCCCATAGATCTAGAAGACAATGAAAATATTATGAAGTTTCTACGCACCGCAACAATTGGAACGACCACGTGTGGCTATCGCAACACACACAAGTTATGCGCTCGATTGTCGAGTGGTAAATTGCTGATAGTGGTTAAACATCACTGTACATCATAGAATAATCTATAAGTACTACCTACACGTCATAGTTAATGCCCTAATATATCTAAGTTTTAGAGACAACCTGGATTTATTACATTTACTACCTATGTGGTCAGGTAAAAGATACTAAATATTTTCATGTTTGTGAAAGTTTAGACTAGTCATTGTTTTGTTGTGGTAGGGCTACGCTGTACGCAGCATGAATGGGCCGGCTCGACCGGGGAAGTACCACAGTCTCGAAGAAGACCGACGTCCGAGTAGTAGCGTTTCGTTACTGCGCTTCGTTCGGTGAGCGAGAGGGCCGGAGGCCCAATTCCTCCCCCAATCCCCTTCCTTCTCCTTTTCCCCTTTCCCTAAATAGGCTCGGCAACGCATCTGCAACTCCTTTGGTTTTGCAGATGTCCATGGGCGGCGATGACTACTTACCATCAGGTAGCTCGCCTGCTCGTTTGCCGAGTTATCCCATAAAAAAAAGACTATCGAGGTAGGCCCTATGTTATATATTGAAATATATATAAAAACCAATGAGGGTACAAAATCAATCGTGTTGAGTATAGGGCAACCGGCAAGTGAAGGCAAGTGCGGTTTTTAGTCCGTATGAGTTCAATATAGGTACCATACCATATGATGAAGCGATTAATCTGATGATAATTAAGTACCTAATCACTGATTACCCATGGACATCTGCAACACCACAAGATTCGCGGATACCTTGCCAACCCTTTAGGTACTTTCACCAGAAGATGAAGTGAAGACGTATAATCAGGCTAGGCGCTAGGGTCTATTACAAAAAGGAAAAAATCATACTCCTGTGCCCATAGGAAGGAATTCTCTTGCCATTATGAATGTTGCCGCTGAAATGAACATACCCGAGTCATATCCGTTCTCGTCGACACGCCAGCAGTAGCCTGGGTTGACCACGGAGCGGGGATGATTGACGGAATAACGCCAGTTGAGCGGCGGCGCGCTGCCACCACTGCTGATCCGCGAGGTGTCTATATCCACGGGGCTTTGGCGGGCGCCGCGCGCTTCTGGGAACTTCTCCGTCCAAGTGGCTGGTCCTGCAAAGAAAACAAATAAGTTAAACAAATATGCCCGGTGAATGGCAATAGGCTCGCCCCCTATTACATGGGACCTAAACATACCGGCGAACTGAGGGTGTTTATTAAGTACACCTCTGCCTAACCCTTCGGGGAATACAGGCGTGATGGTATGTTAAACAAATATATCACGTGCCACATGTTGCTCGATTCAAAGTAAAGCTGTCTATTGACTCTGTGCGGCTGATGATTGCAAAATTGCTTCGTGAATGGTATATTAATGGTAAGGGTAATCGCTCCCAGACAGCTCGAATGTCGCGGAAGAACCTCCATCCTTATGGAACGTAATTATTAATCCACATCTATCTTTATTTTTCACATCAAACTCATAATTATCACATTGACCCCTCCGGCCATAACTTATTTGTAAAGGAGTGTCTATGGGGTTTCTCTATATATTATTTCGAAACGTGCAACTACTTTTTGACATTTCCAGGGTACCTGCAATATGTGCTCTAAGTGAAATAAGACATTTTGATTTAAATAAATTACACGCAGCAACCGCGCGCAATGAATATGCAGTTTTCGTTTGGTTTTTGCGGTCGGGTTATGGGATTTCCGATCTGACAAGTGTTGAACGATATCTTGCTATATTTCTACTTAAATATCGTTTTTCCTGCAACTTTGTCGTGTCATTGGAGCATTGTGAAAGTAATATTACTTAAATGTTTCGTAAATTATATACTTAGGTACTTACCTAGTCTTGTTTTAACACGTTTTACTTAGTTAATGTGATTGTTAGAAAGAAAGACATAGCAGTATGTCATTATCGTTTGCTGTTAAATAAACATAAAGCTTTTAAGTTAGTCATCTGCGTCTGAACGATTATTAAATATCTAATTATCTTTTTTTCTTTTTTTTTTTATAACAGAGGGGGCAAACGAACATGCGGGCCACCTGATGGTAAGTGACTACCGCCGCCCATGGACATCAGCGACATTGTAGCTGTCACCAATGCGTTGCCGGCCTTTTAAATGTGTGTATGCTCTTTTCTTCCATGTCGTACTGGTTCGGGAATACTGCCGCAGGGAGGTTATTCCATAGTTTACATGTTCTCGGTAGGAAGCTTCGTGTAAACCGGACTGTGGTGGATTGCCAACCATCGAGGTGGTGACGATGGAACTTGCTTTTATGGCGTGTGTTGCGATGATGAAATTCAGCGGTATTTGCTCGAACAATTCCTCAGAGCACTCCCCATAATAGATCCGGTAAAAGACGCAAAGAGACGCAATGTCTCTCCGCAAGGCCAAAGGATCTAGTCGACCAGAAATCTCGGGTTCGCCGACGATCCGCGCTGCTCTACGCTGCAAACAGTCAAAAGGCAGGAGAAGGTATTGGGGTGCCCCAGCCCAAAGGTGAGCGCAGTATTCCATATGCGGCCGAACCTGTGCCTTATATAGTTGCAGGCGCTGGTGCGGCCGAAAATAGGATTTCGCTCTATTACCCCAATAGAGCGACCCTCTTCTCGTTAAATCATACCAAATATGATTTAGTACTTAAATCATATTTGGTCTCGCCATTTAGATATTTCCATGCGTTTGGTGTTTTATCTTCGTAATAACAGCGGAATTACAGGGTTGTGACTCGTGATGCAATTCTGGCAGTCGCTACAGCGACTCTAGTGTGTTTTATAAACCAAACGTAGAAGGTGTAGGTACTACACTAAATCCAACAAGATGTATTGGATCAGTGGTTAATACTTCTAGAGTCCTAAGCGCACACGATCGATTCAACTAACTGTTGTTTTTTGTTTGCCGTTCATTGCCACATAAACATCAACATTTGGTCGATTGTTAGCTGGGGCCCTGTAGTGCGATACTGAACTGACCATCGGATCAGATAAATTATGTTGATTCGTACTAGATACACACATTTATACGAAAAAAGTGTTATTGCTGCGCGAACTTTTAAGTACACTTACAAGTTCGTGTATTTTGGATGAGAAGGAAACGGTGACACGGTTTACTTAATTGTTAATTGTGATAACTACAACCGCCTCAACAGACTAAGATCAACTTTTGGTGTAGGCTTGGATCATATAGAGTAGCTCAAAAAAGTTTTTATGATATTCGATGTGTGCATAAAACCTATATGCGGCTTTGGTTTTGATCTATTTGCCAACGGATGAAGTGGTGAAAATAAGCTCAAGATGTTTGGCATACAGAAGAAGTAAATGGTTCAATCATGGTCGTACGTAGGTAACAAGATTAAGTACATTATATACTTCCATATAAAGATGTAGTTCCATATAAAGTGTAAAGAAGGACTACTTCCTTCTTTACACATCAGGTACGATCATACTATTACTAGATTCACTCACAAAAAGATCCAAAATTTTGTAGATATAGGTAGCTTGAAAGTCCTTCCCATTTTCGCACTACTTAATCAATTTCCTATTGGCCATAAACTTATTTTGTTGTAATATTAGGTATGTAGGCACGAGTATACTCCATGCTTACGGCCATAATATGATCCATGGTCAGAAGCGATAGCGCGTTGGAAGCCGCCACCGTCTACTGCGAGCAAATTCAGCTGGCAAAAAAGCAGTCGCTATCCCTACATTTTTTACCTCATTATTGGGGCATAGCATTGGAGAACTTCAAATGTGTGGAAATAGAAGTAGCCAAGATTATAGAACATGTACTTAATGACTTTTCTGACTGCGCAGAACTGGAAATCCAGACATGTACAGGACAATAACGGATGATGGTTAAAAAATGTCCTGATAAATTGATTAACATTCACATACATTTACCGATTAAAGAAACACGGCAATAGGTACTCCAGTTAATACACGGTTATACCCGCGATTTGTTACCATAAAAAATATGATACAATAAAAGCTTGTCGACATGTATACAGTAAAAGTTGGGATTAAAAGGAATTCATAGAGCCATGAAAAGTTGATTTTCCTTAAACTGAATTTGCACATTGTGTCATAATGTCAACGTAAGAGATGAGTGAATAGATCTATACACACGAGTGAGACTGACAGATTGTTTAACTTATAAAAATGTTATCTTATCAGGAAGCTACCGCACCGTCTCATCCACCGAGAAACACTTAAACAGAAACATTTTTATAATGATGAATGAATGAATCTTTGTCTTATTTATGACTTCCTACTCCAAGGCAATGGAATGAAAGTTAATTGTGGAAGCTGGATGTTACATTATTTTAACAGACGAAAATAGAAAAAGTAAGCATCTGTGAAGTGAAGCTTTTAACACGACGAATTAGTATATGTTTAAGTACATAAATACTAACTGAAGACAGATTTTGGTACCTACAGAAAATTATTTTAAATTGTTAGGTGATGACTCCACGTATTATTTTATATTTTTTGGGAAACTAACCGTTATCATGGACTTTTTGACGACCGACGCCGACGGCTCGAGAGTTTCGAATAGTAGTGATAACGAACACTAACCTTTTGTTTGTATTGCGAGTTTTTTTAACAGAGTAAAGACCGTTAACCATGTTACGATACGATAGTATTCTACATCTAAATTGTTTTTGAATTTAGTTATTATTATTATGTTTGAAGTGTTTACTTAAAATAAATTTCAATAGTAAATATAAATAGGTACTAGGCTATAGCATTCCTCCTACTCTACCTGTATTTTTATTTAACAGGTGGCACACAAATCAATCGTGAAGGCTGTCCACTCGTAGATAAATATCCATGGATAATTTAGCCCACCGTGACGTTGGTATTCATGAAAATAAATATGAGTACGTACTGGTCATTTTACCAATTGAGCTCACTCGGGGACCGGATGCGCGTGTGTCAATAACAATCGCCAATACCAATATTGATCATAAAATTATATATATAGTATTTAGGTTTAGTTGATTTACCTATACAATAGTTTAATCATAAATTGAGGACTTCCTACAATCTCTCATTTAATCAGAAAGGAACTTTAAAAAATATTAATTAAGTAATATGATTTTTTACGGATGCTTACATCACATACAGCCTCAAATTATCGCACATTTTTGTTTTTTTATATATCAGCATGATTTATCATAGGATTTTGAAAGGAGTGAGTGAGGTGTGTAGTAGTAGTGGTAGGTATTCCATTTTGAAAATATATGTGAATTATAGTGTCATATGCAATAGGCCAGTTAATTCAGGGGTTCAGTGCACGGATGACATCTATCTGTGTTGGAAAATAGGGTTCATACCGCCGCCGGCGTGCTAACGAAGACCGCCAGCGCTGCACATCCTGGTATTATCTTATTAATATTTAATATTGTTTGAAATATACGAATAGGGTCTGTGACGACGTCAACAGCTAGTAATGGGCTCGTTCATAATTTTATACTGCTCTTGTTTTCATATGTTGCTTAGAATGTTTGTGTGCACGTAATAATTCATTTTGCTGATAGTATACGTGCATACCTACCACAATAGAAAGGAACAAGTTCACAAACACCAGACTCATTCCCTGGATGTCATTTTTGGACTTCTTTATGTAAAAAAAGTTAAGAATAAAAAACAATTTATTATAGTTTGTAAAGAAAATTGATTTCTATGCGTGTATCTATTATCGTGATCTTTGAACCTTAAGCACATTCTTGTTTTAATATAATGTATTATTTATTGCGTACTTTACCCCTTTACGCATTAGACCTTTTAAGGTCTAATGCTCTTAACTATATATCATTGGTTTTTTAAAACCAATGATATATAGTTAGGAGCTCCTAATTGAGTAACAAATAAAATAGTAGTAGCTAGTACTAGCTACATAATAGTTATGTAAGGTTAAAGCGGGACTGTAATATTTTATTTTGCAAAGTATTTTATATTTTGACTTAAATTAGATTGGTTAAGAATAAGTTTTTATTTAATAAGTAAACCTTTCCTTTTTATAGTAGGTGTGGTTCAATTAATTTTACATTCATTGAACCACACCTACTATGCTAAAAATGCGATCACAGGCACATGTTGAAACAACTGTTTAAATAAATAGTCTTGTAGTTCAGAATCTACATATTGTATATCAAGTGCTTTACCGTTTCCGAACAGTCCGAATGTCCGTTCTCAGTGTTGAGTTAATTACTTTAGGATGCTAATTTCCTAAATGATACTATTCTAAGTTTTTATTTCAATCGATATTTTCACCTTTTGGTGTATGCGAAACGCGTAAAAGATTTATCAATCAGCAAACGTGGGTTTGAGTAGCTGTGCGTGACGTCACGATGTGTGCAGCGTTCGCCTCCGACCTCGATCACACTTATCTCACCGAATTCATTTATCCACTTTTATAAGCGCCTGCGCATTGTCACCTTCACCCATTGTGCGCTCTCTCCGTTCATGTATGTATGTTTTCATGAACACACCCGTAACATTTTTGGTAGGAAGTCGAAATTGAGTAAGTGTTATATCCACAGTTTTGTCCTGACCTTTACTGAATAATAAGGTAATAAAGGATGTGGTTGGATTTTGAGCCGCTTGACATGTCGATGTGTATCTTTTATTTTTAATAGTCCGTCGGGTGTGCGACTGTAAACATTGCTATCTTATATATTTGCACTGTCACAGTGAAATAATATAATTTATGAGATCGTAAACCTACTAAGAAAAATTCTCCCGCAGTTGAATGATAGAACCACACTTGACCTCGTGCGTATGTACAGAATGTGTGTAAAGGACTGAATAAAAAAAATGAAAAGTAAATTTATAACTTTAATGAAGATGAATTGATGATCGTTTTTTAATTATTACTTTAAACTGGATTAATATTTTTAGCGGCTATGTTCTGTCTGACATGTTAACCGGGCAATTTAAAATTACCTACCTGGAAATCTAAAATAATATAAAAAAGCTGAAGAATTTGTATATATATGATATATATGTTTGATTGAACGCGCTAACCACCAGTCGGATTTGAAAATAACTTTTCAAATTAATAGCCCAATTCGTGAGGGCCTTCCTCGAAAATTGGGCTATGAAACAAACGCTACAACTCTTAGGACCGCGTCAAACCGGGGAATAGTTAGATATAACGACTCACTATGACCCCAAGATGTGTGCTTTAGTTCAAATTCTAGGCGAGCCAATTGTGAGGTAAAACTTTGTAAACATTTATCACGACAACTAAGATTTTATAATTATTTCCTTATTGAGTTAACAGTTGATCGAAAATATTAACTGTTCGTTGAGCGATTAACCTTCATTTCCGTAATGGAGCGACACGGACGAGGCCGTCAGAGTCCGGCAAGCTACGGATGGAGTGTGCAAAAACGCCTACTACTTGCCTACAATTTCAATCAAAAGAAACGTGTAACAATAATAAATTAATGTTAATTTATCACGCATGTTTTTAAGGAATCGTTAATTATTATGTAGTGTAGTACAGCACAAGACAAAACGACCGTACCACGTATTTAATGACAATTGACCGAGAGTCGACAACGCCTCCAGTCTCATCATTGTTCAATAATAGCTACTATGAACTCTAATAACCCTAACATTAGCTGCACGCTATCAAACTGCAGTAAGTACTTACATATAAATCATATTTAAAGGCCGCTAAGTTATAGCTAGTTATAACTTTATAAGTAACCGAAAACAATAATTATGTAACACCATTATGCGAGTCTATACAAATAAATAAAGTTGAAGTGTCTGTTTGTATGTCAAATTAACAGCTTTTTAATAACGCATATGAAAGTATAACTAACTAACTTTTACACTTGATAGACGATCATACAGACATGTCAGTCTGTATGTAGGTTTATGTATGTGTATGTATGTTTGTCTGTAGCGGCTAGATCGATTTTAACAGGACTTTAATTAGCAGATAGCTGATGAAATGAGGTGTAACTTAGGCTATGACTCGTAGGACCGAAAAAACTGAAACGGAGGATGAAACTTATAGCATGTTTATTGTTTATATTGCATGGGCTCAGCTAGCAAGCAATATTTTTTTTAAAGATACATTTATATTGTATTATATTTATACAAACACATAAGTATTTTATGTCAGTATTCCAGCCTGGCAGATAAAAATAATAAAATCAAAATCTAGCTATTCACATTATATGTTCTAATTTTAATTTCTTTGTTGAAAATGACACGTAAATTACCCATGCTACGTTCTTTTTCTCAATATTCTTTTTTTTCTGTAAATCTTTGCAACGTATAGGGAAAAAATCGTTTGAAAATTCAGCAAATTTTTGAAAAAAAGAAACCTAAATTAATACTAATTTTTAGTGTCATTTTTCTAGTAACAAAATCTAATGATAACGTAGGCAAAAATAATTATCACTTAAATTTAACTGACTGAACTACTTAGCGTAGTTGGCACATAAGTTGATGCTACTTATTGTCGGTCATCCTTTGTTGCGGTTTAGTCATGTGGAAATATTTTTTGCCCCAAATCACGGACTACTGGATTCGCTAAAATTCAAGTCACATAGGTATAAACTGCAGTAGAAACAAAAGTTTACATTGACTATAACCAATTAAGCAGAACTAAGGTCATTTTTAGTAATCAAAATGTTAAAATACAGTGACTCGAAGTTTCTTGTTTATTAATTTTCAGCATTTTCATTATTTTTTAAATAATCAATTACATTACGATATAATATTGAATAGGCTAGAAACTGAATAGATACAATGTGATCGTAAGTAAGGATCTCCAAATAAACGTTACTCGAGATAATAGAACAATTTTATTGACATCATATGCACCAAATTGTTCGTTTCTCATTATAGTAATAGTTTTTATATCTAGTTGGCCAATTACTTAGCTGTATGCGAAGACGGAGTGCTTAGGTAATGGAGGCTCCCACAGATGAGATGGATTGCATATAATTTATTAAATGTTTTATTCATTCCATATTATTAGGTACTATGTCCCCTGTGTCTACAATTTTGATTGGAGGAGAGCGAAATCTGTCTCCGCTGTATCTGACAGACTTGTGGAACTGTTTACAAGGTTTTATATGAAATATATTGTTATCATCTGACACGTGGATAATATTTATTATCATAATAGTTACAGATATGTTTTCTACTGCCTCAATAGTAGTTTAGTGGTCCTAAACGCCACTGCTATGTTAGAGGTCCTGTGTTCGATAATCTAATCGTTTTATAACCTTACAGCTTAGAGTAGATACAGTATTAAGGTCTTAGGTATATCTCTTTGATAAATGGAGGATTCTTGGTAGACCAATGTATTTTAAAAGATGATTTAGGGCATTTCTACTACCTAACATAACTAAATAAAAAATAGCGCCCGGTATGTGGATTAATAATAATTTATTGCATCTGCTTTACTTTTAAGCAGCAACGAGGGAAATTAAAAACAAATTAATAAATTGAGCCAAAGTCATTAGAACGGCGAATGTGGTTCGATTAGTACAGTCAGCATCAAATATATCTGCGCATTCAAACTGCTCAAAATGTTTGGAGCAACTAAGGAAATTAAACTTTACTCAACGAGTCAAAGGATATTTTAGAATGGACACCGTACGCGACACCTGTCATTCGGACATGTGTTTTATCCCATTGAGATAAAGTTTAATTTCTCTAGTTGCTCATATAATAATGAGTAGTCTGTTCGCTTCTATATATTTGACGCTGACTGTACATAAAGCAACAATTATAATTGTGATCAAGCTTAATCTCCTTGTTTCAACAGCCTGCGCAATTCTATTACTACGGGTAACAAATCGTAACGAGTTTAATACTTTTTAATAACACCCTACTTTATTTCTTTAGCGCATAATAATCATTCTGTGTAAAACAATGCGCACTTTCGTGCTTGTGCATAATGTACCATGAAAGTTTATAGGTAGGTTTACATAGATAAGAAGTTAACGGCGGATTGTAGAACACGTCTTACTATCATCACGTCGACGTTTACTAATAAAATATATTGGATATGGGTTGAAGTAATTACGCAAGAAAATTTCAAACGGCGCGGATTTTTAAAGCAATCTTTAGGCTATGAAATAACTAATACCTAGAAACACATTATTTTTTGGATTGGACTGGGATTCTTATGAATGTAAGATTAATGTTGATGTGATAATCATTAGTTACTTTACTAATTTGAAGCGGTTTCTTAATTAATTGCAAAGTTACAAAATATGGTGCATCCACTTATGCACGTAGAAAGCAGAAAGTCGTTGGTTTTAAAAGGTGATGCATCAATTATTATTTTTTAAAGTCAAAAGAGTTTAAATATTATGTATTTTTATGATCAAAATACTGTGTATATACAAGTAAGTAGATTTTCAAGAGGCAGTAGGCAACTAAAGTTGTGCCAGTGACAGAAAAATGATCAAGTAACTGTTTATCTCGAAGCGACTGTAAGTAATGAGACTTATAAGGGCGTCATCGTCTTCCTGCCCTCTTCCCAGTTTATTTGGGGTCGGCGCAGCATGTCCTTTTTTCCATTCATCCCCGTTTGTCGTCATCTCATTATTCAATCCCTTTTCCATTATATCTGCCTAAACACAGTCCATCTGTCTTTTTTTTGGCCTCCCTCTTCGTCTCCATCCCTCCGCATTCCTCACCCTCCACACAGGGATTAACAGAAAAGCTTTAACCGCGAATGTGGACATCAAAGAAGAAAGTGTAAAGAAGGATGAGGATGGGATGGCTTACGATATGATAGGCTAAGATGGGGTTGGAAGGTTGTAAGTAGTAGGAGAAATACCGTGGAAACCACGTCAGTCCTCATTATGCATGTTTTAATGTTATGTACGATACGGTTCCCTTTAAATTCTTATTTCTTTGGTTTTTAGATTGTCATCATAACATAACAAACATAAACTACCAACACACCTGTATATCTCGAAGGGCTAGGCAAAGGTGCATCATGGCCACCAACATTTGGCCGGAAGGTTTAGGTCTCATGTGATAGGGGCGAGCCATAAAGCGGGCCAAATCCAAAACACCCAAAAAAATTTTACTTTACTAGAAATCGACCCCAGGACCTCACGCATGGGATAACGAGACTAATGAGGCAGTCATTACGTATCACACTAAAATTATAATGTTGTAACTGACCGATGCGTCTAAATAGCTAAATAGGAGATATTTAATAAAGTTTATGTATATCTTTGATTCACAGCTGATTTGCTGGAGGTTCAACTAAAGAAAGACAATTTAGGGCGCAGTGAAACATATTGTTTTATGATGGGTTAAAGATTCTCCACAAATTATGATTATTATAATTAAATGTTCGTCGCTGATCAAACGAATATTTTTTATAGTAATATGAACTATTGGTGTAATTCCTGTATAAATACTTAAAAAAAATTGGTAGTTAAATCTTCATATTGAATAACAGAAGTGGAAAATAAGCTAAAAAGATTTAATAATTTACAATAAACTGCTCTGATGTATGTCGTCTTTACAAAAACAGTCAATTGTCGAACATAAGACTAAAAGCTAAATTTGTATAACAAAATTGTCTTAAGATAATTACAAAGTAGGTGTAACGAAACTGACACATGCATAATAGTGTCATATATTTTGAAGATTTTTGAAAGACATCATTGCAATTAGTCACAGTTAACAAAGCGACAACCGTGGATCACTCTTTCATGATTTTCCAACTAGTTATTTACAACTAATTATTTTAGCTCAGCAAGTATTCAGATATTCTTAGAAAAGTAGCATTGTACAGGGTTAAAGCCAAGTATTATTAATGAGTTACGCCACAGACATCGTTACCCACTTGCTCCATCAATGATTTCCATTACAGATCATTTGCTACATATTTACTATAATAATAATTATGCGTATCTCAGTTCGAACAATACGAAACTTACTTACTTGGGAAACCTGCATTATAATTATTATGGTAAGAAGATAAAATGAAAACCCTTCCAGTAACTGGAAATATAAAGTTGGATTAACTGTCCATTTCATGTTTGGAAGCAAGAAACGTTGAGGTGAATTAAATTTTTCACTGTAAATGTATTTTTAACGGCTTTTCCTCATCTTCGCTGTATCGGTTCTGAATAACAAGACTTGGTATAGGTACTTATAGGATTCCTGAACTTTTGCAGTTTTTTTAGCTGCAAACTGGTTTACCTTCATCGTTTTAAGTTAAAAGTTGTTAATACAAAGAATGTTGGACTATCGTGCTACAGTGCAGAAGAAATTTGATTTGTGGAAACCGGCTAAGGATTTAAGTAGGCCAGCCATCGCCTCACGTCAATCGGTGCTAACACTTGGCACTATTATCTGGGTCTGCTTTTTTTTGTTTTGACTATTTTTGTAATGGTTTTAGACATAACTTTGAAGAGTTGTAAATTGCTTTATTTTCAGTCTTATCGACAACGTTTTATAAATGGTTAATTTCATAGTATCCCAACTGGTAGTGGATATAACTAATGATTTATTTATATTATCATTTATACCTCCTATAATGGGTGGACGGGTAATAAGTCAATAAGATAGCAATATTCATTCATTGTGTGCCACTAAGTTAAACAAATACTTTAATCATATTCCAAATAATCGTCGAAATATGGAACCAACAGATGTTTTAACATGTATGAATGAAAAGAATTTAGATAAACTATGAGGGAACATTAAAACCACTTCAATGACAAACTTATTCACTGTCATGTTTTATCTTTTCACGGTAATGAACTGATAAATACACTTTTGCTCTGATTGCAGCTACGCGCATAGCGAAAGTATCATCTAATGTCAGCTTAACTGTTATCAAAAGTAAACACAGCTACCAGGATGGCAGCCCTTCATGTATAGATAAAAGTTAATTAACTTCCCATAATTTAAATGAACAGTTTTTGTTTATACTATCGAAATGCCTTGTTAATAGCAAGTATATTTAAGCACAAAATGCAAACTAACCGCCAACAATCAAAAGTTGCTTTTCGGAGTTTTATTTACATGGGATGTCACGTGCCTCGATGTAAACAAACCGGTCCGCGGCGCTCAGTGCACTTCAACATTGAAGGTGGACTCACCGTTCTCGCCGCTGTATCCCCAGTCGTTTTCCATTGTTGCTGCGATGTTTATCACTGGTGATGATTGTTTCCTTCCTTGAGACGAGTGGCGAATAAAGTGTTTCGCGGGGTGTGTATGTCGCGTGTTAGCGGAGTGCACAAGTGGACGTGGTTCAGTCGTGACTGTGTGCGAGTGTTCGCGGCGACTTGTCTTTATAGAAAGGCCGTCGTCGGTGTGACGCTGAGCGGACGCGGGCGCGGGCGCGGGTGTTCGCGCGTCTCGGGCGCGTCGCGGGACGGGAGGCACTGGCACGCGCGCGCTCCGGCGGCCCACTGCGCGCGCGCCGCCGTGCATGGCGCGCTCCGCCCCACCGTGTGGCATGGCTTTCTACTGTTTCAATTCACCATTCGTAATTACACTATTTACTCATCAAATACATTAGAACATGTCAATATCAATAATACACAGCATTCGCATGCACATACGTTTACTATTGATATTACGGTGTCGGTTGTAACTGTGCTTAGGGCCCAAAAAATGTACGGGTGGTTCGAAGCCGGTCTAATCGCATGTTTCGGCGCCCCAGATTGAGAGTTAATAGTTAAAATTACTTGAGCGTGATTTAATTGATTGTTACTAAAAAAACGATAGTAGAGTGTGCGACATTGTACTTGATGATTTATCCAAGGTTTACAATTTTTGTAGAAATAGAAAAGAAACTGGCAACGATTTTGACATTTCTCCGTCAAAATTAATCAAATCAAATAAATAATTCCAAATCCGTTTCGTTTGCGAAAAGTTTAATGTAAAGAGGATTGTTAAGTTCATACCTGGGACATTCTTACCGAAAGAGTATGTAATACCTAATTAATTTTATGTTGGCGAATGTTATGAATTAGATGGCCGTGTCGTGACAATATTAAAAACCGGCCAAGTGCGAGTCGGACTCGCGTACGGGTTCCGTGCCATTACGATTTATGACGTAGATCTCTTCCATAACAATTCTCTTATTTTAGAAGTTACAGGGGGGGGGGGACACATTTTACCACTTTGGAAGTGTCCCTCGCGCAAACTATTCAGTTTAGAAAAAAATTATATTAGAAACCTCAATATTATTTTTGAAGACCTATCCATAAATATCCCACACGTATGGGTATGATGAAAAAAAAATTTTTGAGTTTCAGTTTTATGTATGGGGAACCCCCATTTGTGTAAAAATCTTAATGTGGTTCACAGAATACATCTACTTGCCAAGTTTCAACAGCATAGCTCTTATAGTTTCAGAGAAAAAATATCTGTGACATACGGACGGACAGACAGACAGACAGACATGACGAATCTATAAGGGTTCCGTTTTTTGCCATTTGGCTACGGAACCCTAAAAAGGAAGGAAAGTGTTGTTTTTATTGGGTATGAGTCCGAAATAGCCAGCCGGCTCTACAGGTGGTAGACCATTCATGAGGAGTGGCTGCACTAAAAAAGAGAATAGTAAATAAAATATAATAATATAACTTCACTAAATTTTTCGCGTTCTTTTAAAATATGATCTAATCCTACGTTGTTTAATACCTATTCTCAACATATTTTTGAACAAAATATCGAAGTAAATTGGATTATGGAACTATACTTATTTAATGACTATGTATTGGACTTTTAAAGTTTATGGCTTCCTCAAGTTTTCTAATAATAATGGTGCAAAATGACCACGAAAGAGATAAATTATCTCTTCCGTGAAAATGACCCTATATGAGGGCATCCTATTTATGAGTATTTAAGCAAGTTTATAAGTAGGTACTACTTACCTATCAACTATATTAAAAAATGGTTCAAAGGTTTGGTAGTATTTCATAGTCTTATTATATCCTTCATATTGCTCACGTTTAGAAGCAATATTTGGGTAAAAATAACTTTTCAGGCCTTTCACCTTTGGATTATTCTTTTTTAACGACACAATTTCCTTATGTAAAGGAAACTACTTGTCTAGTTGGTATTATGAATGTTGACTTGTAATATTGTTTATTATGCGTAAAACCGAATGGGTTACGTATAAATACATTTTATCAAAGTAATATTGATAACCAACAGTTAAAGATTCACAAAAATAATAATGCTGGTGCTCTAATGAATTAACACAGAAAATTTGAGAATTTCAAAATAAAAATTCCTCATAGAAAGATTTGTGAATCTTTCTAATATTTTATTATTTTGCTTTAGCAATAAACATATCATACCCATTACCCCGTATTTCACTGGTTATTATTCCGTAGTGACACAATATTTAGCAATTCGTGGCAACACTTCTGGCGAACTCAGCAGCAGATATCACTATGCCTAGCTTCTCATTTAATTATTCAAACCTGACGAATAAATATGATACGAAAAGTTTGAAAATATAATTGCTAACGAAAAAAATGCATCAATCAACACACACGAATTATTTACAAAGGATTTGAATTCCTGCAAGGTCATGGATGTTTTTAATTTACTATACAGCAGTTATATATGGGTAATCAAGTAAATGCTCCTTAGCCTGGTGTCTTGTGGTTAACCATTCAAGTGACGTTGACTTTATTTATAAAGTTCATTGCATGTATTTGTTTGCTGTTAATAATGTATTGATTTATATTTGCAAGTATATGACCTCAGTGATAACCTGTATTCTAGTTGGACGCGGCTACGCATCGCAACAATACAAATACTTACCTAATAGGTGTCAAGTTATACATATCACGTACCCATTAGATACTCATTATTATTTAATATGCTTGTTAATAAATAACTATATAACACATTTTATTCGTTTAATTTGCTACAGACTTGCTACAGACAAAGAAGAATCACAGTATGATAACTTAAATCATACTATTAGCTACGTACGAGTATTTAAAATACGTAGCGAATAATATGATGTAAGTTATTCGTTACGTATTTTAATTACACAACTAAAGAAAGTCTAGTCTAAAGTCCTATGTTTTAATCTACGAAATTCCTTACACAAAAAACTTCAGTAAACTATTCCAGATATAGGAATCCAACAGAGAATTTCATGGAGGCTAGCTGTAACTGCAACTATCGAGGCAGTTAGGAGGCAGAGTCTATATGTGTAGCGGAAAAATAAAAGTCCCACATAAACAATGCCACGTGCAACCACAACGTGTCAGGTTTAAAGATCGTAGCGGTTCATAAACAGTACATAATAAAATAAAATCGTAGTGGTGTGCTCGAATTCATTACAGTCATTTTTCATGATGCACCATCTGTATGAAAAAGGCCAAAATGATTCGTCGATATTATCCGCTTCATTGATTGATTTAATTATGTTCATTAAATGCGCATTATATATTGATGCTGATTTTTGTATTATATGGGAGTGTCCAGATGGTTTTGGAAACTCTCATCATTTGTTTAGAGTGCGAGCCGGAGTGATCGGCCGCGACATCCGCACCGACCGAAATGTTGAAGATGATACGATGCGACGCAACGCATGGGCGTAATCTCGGTCTTCTAAGGGAGGAGTGCTATCTGGATGTAACGCCGGAGAGTAGCTTGATCAATTCCTCGTCGTTGCGGAGGGCCAATTGCAGGTGACACAAGATGATTCTGGTCTTGTTTTTGTCTCTTGCCACGTTGCCCGCAAACTCGACAACCAAAGACGTAAATTAAAAATGTGAAGGCAAATTTCGACAAGACGGGTGGGACTCGCGGTGGCTTAGCGGTCATAGCGTCTCGTGTACCTAACTAGAAAACGCTGTTCTCTAAATTCAACAATTTAAGTCTCAAGATGTCTATGGGCTGCGATTGCCGCAAAATCAAATCTTTGGTGGAACTAAGAAAAAAGAAAAAAATATTGACTACATTGAAACTCGACTCATGACATTTTTATTCAGGTCACTTTCTCGATACCATTACTTGAATGTCGCTATTTCACCATGATATATAAAATAACACACTTTTAATGCGTCGATTCATCTATGAACCAATATACCACAAAATCAATTTCCTTAATGGCTCCACTCCAAGTATTATCCGCAAGGGTTATGAAAATGTCAACGATTAAGGTTTTCCCATTGTTAGCATTTCTATGCGTAATAATCTTCCAATGTTGTTACGAATATTTAACGCTAGCAGCTACGTCACAATACTTATTGTTTTTGGAACATTCAATCTTAACAAACGGGCTAACTAGGAAATAAGTTTATTGTTTAAGAAAATAGAAATTGTTTCCTTAGGAATTACAAGCACCTGAAGTCCTTAGTCTAATAATTACCATGTCATTTCAAGGCAGTCATATGACCAGATGTTACTTATGTAATATAAGAGTGTGTAGATTATTAATCTTATTCTAGTTATTTTCAACCTCTGAGACTTATTTAATGGATTCATTTTAAAATATACACTTTAGACTAAAAGGTAAATTATCGAATAAGAATACGTTGCCTAACTACAAGTACTAAAATAAAAAATCTGTTGAAACAATTGTCCAACCCCGCAGAACACAAACGTTAAAGATCTAATAAATATTTATTCTTCTTATATTTCTTCTTTACATCGTAATACTACTAAGGACTAGGAGATAATAGGAGCTGCTTTTGGTGTATCATAATATGGTACCTACACCGTAGATTTCTACAAAATTACTTTACAGGTTTTAAATATGAAATAATGTAGAGAAATTGGTATGCTTGAATGTGATATTTTAACCTCAAGTTTATTTATTTATACTTCAGTACAAAAAAAAAACTGTACAAGGCGGTCTTAATGCCTTAGGCATTTTCTGCCAGACAACCTTTGGGTGGTGCAGAGACGATCATGGTAGATGCACTAAAAAGGATAGGAATGAGAAGTTTGTGGCGAAGACAATAAACTAAAAACATATAAATTTACACATTTACATACATACATTTTACAATTAAGTACTTATACATAGATATAACTATGAACATAAATATAACTATATACTTACATAATTACAATACATATAAATATAATAAAAAAAAAAAAAAAAATCAGTTTCGAAATGAATCTAGCAGTGTTTTGTCCAGCAAGTATTTGCGCACATTTGTTTTAAAGGATTGCCGGCTGTTGAGCATCCTGATTTCCAGAGGAAGAGCATTCCATAACAGAATAGATTGGACAAAGAAAGTTGAGTGTATAAAGTCAGAGCGGTGTGAGGGACAGTGAAGAAGACGATTATTAGTTGATCGAAGATGTTTATTGTGAAAGGAAGATGTATACTGGAAGTGGGATGATAAATAAGATGGGCAATTGGGTACAAAAAGTATAGAGTATAGAGTAGTCAGTGCCCTCAAGTGTCTGCGTTGACGAATGGGTAGCCATTTCAGGTTGATTCGATACTCTGAGACATGGTCATATTTACGGAGGTTAAAAACGAATCGAATGCAATTGTTGAGAAGGCGATCCAATTTATTGAGTAGATCTGCATTCAGGTCAAAGTTACACACATCCCCATAATCAAAAATAGGGAAACTTAAGGGTTTCGACAAGCGTTGCTTTAATGTGCACTGGCAAGAAATTTTTAAGACGATAGAGAGACCGTAGGGTCCCTGTCACTTTTTGACTTACACTTGAAATTTGAGATCGCCAATTTAGCGTTGTGTCAAAGTTCAAGCCAAGATCTTTGACGCTGGATGTGACAGGAATGGTTATGCCATTATAGACTATAGGTGGAATATAAATATTGCTCACTTTGCAAATATTGCGATGGCTGCCTAAAATAATAGCTTAATAATAGCAAGTTGTGTGCTTTAATTAAGATTTTTTTTTTGTTGACGGGAAGAGCATCCATCGCTCCGGGGAGAGCGGTGGAGTGTATCGGACTTCGCTCTGAAAAGAGCGAGCTACCGACTAAAACCATCCTCGGCGTTTCGCGTCACCACTTTAGTGCCGGGGTTGCGGGAGCTCTGTAGCATTCGTCCTCAGACCTGACAGTGGCGGCCCCCCTGCGCGTAAGGGGAGAGAGACGTAGACGTTCTACCTCCCCTTTTTCCACCTGATCCGGGCGCAGAAACTGCAAACCGCCTCTAGTTGCGTCGTAACTCCTTAGCAATTTTGTAGTTAATATGATTATTGTACTGTACTGCGCTCCAAAACCCAAATTACCGATGTAGCTCAAAAGGCTGCGAAGCTTAAATGGGACTGGACAGGCCATTTCTGCCGCATGCCAGATGAACTGTGGACTTTGGGCGGCAAACCACGGAATAGATGGCGGGATGTCCTAGATGCCTTTCTTGGGATTGAAAAAAAATCACAAAACACCGAGAAAAGTAGAAAAATGGAAGGCCTTTAGGAAGGAAACTTATTATTATGAAAATACATATGATTCATCGAATCTGGTGTGACTACCAATAAATACTTAACACAATGCAATATTATAAATGATCGCGCAACAAAGCCTGCGCAGTCAGCTTCACTGGCAACCGACTGATGGGCTTAATTTTTTACCATGACATATTTTTATATGGGTATAGGTAGGTCATGCCAATCTATAGGAGAGAATCAATGACATAATATCATTAAAGAAAATTGCATGCTACCGTCACGTGCACAATTTTATAAGCATTTAACAATTATTAAAGTCTTTTCTTGAGCAAGCTGCTATTAACTCATATTATGAGTTCCACTATATGAGTGATCAGCAATTATTACGTAATTGCATTTTTTTGTCCGATTTGTTATCAAATCACCATTTTAAAATATTGAACCACATCTTTAACTGAGTACTAAACACAGGTACAATAATAATATGTTTGTTGTTTGCAATTCATTTTTTACGCAACTCATGTTCTTAACTTCTTACGCCGTTAAGGACGGAGTTCTGTTTTGATTTTACGACTGCGTGGGATAATATCGTGTTTGGTACATTTACATTTTGCATTTGATGACTTATAAAAATAATACATATCTTAAACCTTAGTACTGTGCCCATTACTGTAGCTCTGTTAAACATGGGCCTCCTTTCAAAGACACGTCTTAATTCACTACACTGCTAAGGATTGAGCAGATTTCAAACACCTTCAGAATATTTTTGGAGCTCTATAAAGCTCTTAGACAGCATGAAGAATAAGAATTCAATCATGAATGTATAAGCAAGAGATACGTTGCTAACTGTACTGCAAAAGTTGTGAGCAATAACTCACCACCAGGCCACCACAAGCCTAACTTAAATGGTAGAAAAGTTTTCCTGGCTAGTGGGGACGCTCAGGGCAGTCTATGTGGACAATGACAAAACCCCAATTAATCATCCAAAACACAACATTGAGTCAACGCATTTGTATGCGGTATAGAGACTTAGTAAAGGGTTCGAACAACATAAGACACTAATCTCTTGTCAATACACATTTTTCTTAGTCGGATATAAAAAATATTGCTGTTTAGTAGGTACATACTACACAGCCTATCTCAATTTTGCTTTACAATGTAGACCAAACATACTAATTACCTAATTTACTGATTTACAATTAAAAAAAAGATAACTAAATTAATTGAATCTTGTAGACACTGAGTAAAGAGTAAAAAGATCGTTTTATCGATATAGAAGGAAGTTTTTGATATTCTCAGACGAAGCAAAAATAGAAAGACGATTATGATAAGGAATTTATATATACTTACCTAGGCAGGAAAGCACTTTAAGCGTATAGAGGTACTATATATCCATGTAATGATGTTATATTTCCTCACAGACAGGCGCATGACTTTCACTCACATAAATAAGCAGATAATTACTAACCTGTTGCATCTTGACGTTAAAAGATTTCTTAGTCAGAACGCTAAGTACTAATCGAAAATATACCCATTAATATATGTAATCACACTCAATTAGTATTTTAAACTTAGCATAGTTAAAACAAATTGCTATTCCATCTCGCAAATTTATTGGTTTACTTGTAGGTACTGGGCCCCTAGACAATGTCACATCTTCATTATCGATGACGAAGTTAGATATCCGTAATGCATGGATTTGACATAATTTCATCACGTGACATATCGAAAGATACATTCCATACATTTCAGATTAATGTAACTTCGTTTTCGATATGGAAATGTAACATTGTCTAGGCCCCCTGTACTGTCGCATAATTCGGGTTTGACACTAACTAACGCTTTTAATTACTCGAATAATGTACCTAAATAAGTTTGTTAAAAGCCACTAACAAATTTTTTCGTACCAACAATACTTATAACGTGTACTGAGTACCTAAGTATTTGCGTAGTCTATTTATTACCTCTACGTCAGTGTTATTGGGTGATGTTTTTGTTTGACGGCTCAACACACAATTTCAAATGTGGTAAGTGTTTTAAACACAATTTTATTTGCCTCCATAATTTTGTGGCAATTTGTTTGGTTTACTTGATATAAGAAGTTCTGTGCTTTCCGAAAATTGGTGGTCTGTGTGGTTTGAGGGTTCTTCCAGTTTTAATGTTTTTCACGTACAGTTTGTAAGATGTAACTGTGCTTATCTGAAGTTGTCAGCAAATGGTTTAGCAGTGGTAAATATTAATAGAAATAAATTACACCGATTATTTATTTCTAATAACATATATACCTATTTAGTTATATGTTTCGCAAATGTATCAGCACCATCACCATCTATCATCCCATTGCCGTCCACTGCTGAATAGGCCTCCCCCATTTTTATTTATAAAAACACTTAAGTAATTAGCAATTTTACCTGTTTGGCATTTCGGATCGACTTACTTCAGACAGGCTCAGTTATTTCGAACGAACTGTACCTAAACTATCTGCCAACAGCCTTTTCTTAGAAATAAGGAAAATTGCATTAAATTACCTCAAGGCACAATTGAAAAAAAAAGAACGGATCTGGTCCCACGGCGCCTGCGAGGCATTACAGTAATCATATTATATCGAGAGGATAGTGATACAGAGCATTTTACCCGTACCTAAATTTCAGCAACTTTATCATTTGGTGTGCAGATAAAATGATCCTGTTTTTATATAAACTTAATTAGAAAGTGTTTCTACGCTCTTACACAGATGAATTTGAAGAGACACAAAAGATACGTTTATGATAAGCTGATGCTATAGTGTAGATCGTGTTCTAGAATGGAGACCGCGATACGGCAAACGTCGTACCAACAGGACGCCCTCCGGCAAGATGGAGTGATAATTTGCGACAGGTATCTGGCAGAAGCGCTATACGAAAAGCGTAGGATAGGGTGAAATGTCACACTAGGGCGGGCCAACGTCCAGCAATGGACTGATATAGGCTAAAGACGATAGTGGAAGAATGGCAAAAAGATGACATTTGCGCAAGCCGTATTTATTAAGTTCTAAAGAGCACGAGGAGGACAATATTGAAGTTATGATCTGTGTCTTTCCAATATTTGTAAACTGGTTAAAACATTAAATTGATTCATTTAATTTATAAGTATAATGACATCGACATTCATAGTTATTTATTATTTCCGAATATTTATTTTTATTAATATGGTGAAGTAATTATCGGCTGACCTTTGCAACGTTCCAGGAAATCACATTTCCGCAAAATGCTGTTTAAGATGACAGGTATATCCTCAATTTCTCAAGGGTACCTCACCTTTGTCATAATTTCATGTATGTACCCACGTGCATTTTTTTCAGCGTTAAAACAAAGCATTGGATATACTGTAGTTAAACGGAGCTTAGCCTGAGTCCTAACTCTATACATCCATTCAAAGTTTTGCAACGGAAGTAGCGTGAACAGGGTAATCCGAGTTGTAGCAACAATTAACTTGGTGAGCGAATAATGAGTTATATTACCTACTTCACTTGTTTTACACGACCACTACTTACTAGCTTATAAATGGAACATACAGTTACAAAGACTTTCGTGAGTACAATACAAAACAACCATAGTACCTATGGTCTTGAAGCCTTCTAAAAAGACCTGAGCAATTCAGTCGTTTGAATTAACATTGACATGAATTGACGTTATTTTATTCGAAACTTCAGGAAAACTAAATATAAATGCCAAATTTGTATTCGTCCTTAGATTATATACGCCTACTAATACCTAATATAAACGTGAAAGTTTTCATTTTACTCAATCATGCAAACACATCTGAAATTTAGGACAAAGATAGTTTATAACATGGAATTACATAGATAATTAAACCTTTAAATCCAGGTTGGCATATTCTGAAGTCCTCATAGACGAAGTCATAGATGGAAGATAACATTAAATGTGGAAGCCCATTTAAATCGTCGAGTGAAAAATGTTATAATAACTAGCCGCGTTAAATTTCAATATGTACCGACAGATGTGACATTAATATATAAATGATCGATATATGTCTTGACGCTATTAAAATATAAGTATATCTATCTATTATTGGTTTTTGGTATCCATAATAAGAAACGCAACATTCAAGTTATATATTTTTTAATCAAACGAAACACAGTTTATTTTATATTTATTGTAATTCTTTAAAAACTTTATTCTTATCATGGTATATAAATTAATGAACGTTCATACAATATTCACTGTCAATGGAAACAATAGGTGCTTGTTTGATAAAAATACACATTCCTACCTATCAAGTACCTATTCAATATTTTAAATTACTTAAATATATTTATTAAGTCAATTAGATATTTATAGCCCGTTCCGCTATATCTCAAACAAAGGGTAATTTTATTTCAAGGCGCAGGCCGCGCGGCGGCTACGTGAACTTTTCTTGTATTTATTAACCTTAGTGATATTGATTATCATGTTCAACAGGAACTAGCAAGCATAGGTATTAACCCTTAGCTCAAAAGGCTATATCATACATTAACCTACTTATTAATCGCATAATGTGACTAAAAGAATTATAATCTTGAGACAGAGATACATACCTGCATTACTGATCATTTATGAAACCGCACTAAGTACTAGGGCCCAATAGTATTATATTATTCCACTTCAAAAGATAATGAAGTATGTATGTTCAATAACGAATAAATCCCAAGAGTAATACAATATATTTTTTTCTCGATTTATCTGTATTTCCGATATTTCAGTATTTCCGCCTTCTAATCTAATTTCACCGCAATTCAACCCCTTATCGAAAAAGGCTGTAAATACATAAAAAAATATCATTTATTTGAAATTTTCATATAATTTATGTGCTGGTTTTGGTTCCATAAGAGAAATAAAATTGCAAAATACAATCTTAAGTACAACTTATTTATGTATTCCGTAGCATACAGTACTCCGAAGTAAGAAACTAACAACTAAAAACATATCCTGACTTTTATTAGGCATATAATCGATTCCTAATATGGCCGTTGAAATATACTAAGTATGCTAGACATAACCAACAAAATTTATCTTTGCCGCTAACAGAATAGTAAAGTGGCGTTCAAATTTGAAACACGATACATACGAATACGAAGATTTATGCACGACCACGAAGTCACGGATAGAAGACAAATCAATCGAAGCATATATTACCTAAAGCACATAACTTACGTGTTTAGGGGTACTTAGACTATTTATATATATATATATATATATATATATATATATATATATATATATATATATAGTCGATTACACGCACTATTGCTTACGTAGTTCATACAAATCTCTGTCTACCCAAACTTTATTATCTTCTTATTATGATAAAACTTTTTTAGAGCCTCTTTTTTAGATGTAACTTAATATAATAAGGATTACTAATAACAGATTACAAATCAGAACTTCGAATGAAAACGAAAACGAAACTTGTATGGTCTACAGATCCCACAAACCTTTAATTTTTTTCTATCTAGAGACAGAGTTCGTTGAGTTACCGCTATTCAATATCAATAAAATGATTCGATTTTGGCTACCATGCCATTTTTACGTTACTTCCAAGATCAATTCACAGATGTGTTTTAAAATTGGGTATTACGTAAACACGTTACAAAAAAAGGCTTGATTCTAGTACGTCAGGAAAGGCGTATAACACACGGCAGGCACATATGTGAGCGTTGCGTGCATAGCTTTAAGGCAATCGCCTTTAGTATAAGGCATGTTTGCAGCGTAATATTAGTCGGACATCTTATATAGGCATAGGCGTAGGAACTGCGTAGACGCCATGTAGGCGCAGCGAAGACAGCGTCCCCTAAAACAAACATACCGTATCTTTATTTTCTTATCCTAAATCCGATTGTTTTATTGTTTAATATCTAAGAAAAAATAAAACAAAAACGTGTGCTGACGTCAGTTATGGGTGGACCGGTACGCTGCGTGGTACGGTGGAAAGAGGTAGAAATATTTGCCAAGGGGTTTTAAAAGCATGATAGGAATGTCATGATACGTCGAATATAGTTGTCAAATAAAGACATTTTTCAAGAAATTTAGGCATTATCAGCGTTCAACCGTAATATGTGATGTAATTTAGCACTTACGTACGTCGAACTTCAAAGTCGAAAATAAAAATGAAAATGATTGAATATCGGGAAAAGAAAAAATACGGGTATCCTTTTTTTCGATCTAGTCTCAATATAAAGATAATATAGGACGGCTAAAACAAATAGTGCGTAGCTGCCGCTTAGGCTCTGCGTAGCTGTCTCGTAGCATTTTTGCGTAGCCGTCGAGTAGCATCTGCGTAGCGACTGCGTAGTCATTGCGTAGCCGTCGCGTAGTCACTGCGTAGCTGCCGCGTAGGCTCTGCGTAGCTGTCTCGTAGCATTTTTGCGTAGCCGTCGAGTAGCATCTGCGTAGCGGCTGCGTAGTCATTGCGTAGCCGTCGCGTAGTCACTGCGTAGCCGCCACGTAGTAACTGCGTAGATATCACGTAGTATTTTTGCGTAGTCATCAAGTAGCATCTGCGTAGTCAATGCGCTGATTTTTGCGTAACCGTCGCGTAGTCGCTGCATACCTGTCCAGTAACATCTGCGTAGGTCGCCGCCATGTAGGAGACGAGCCTTGATATAATCATCATTGCCAATTCATCTTTATATTTAAGAAAACAATTATTACGAAAACGATAAAATTAAGAATAGGTCATGAATTGATGATTGACTTAAATGAGAAAATCAAGCGCTAGCGTCTGCCTCACGCAGAATTCGGGTTCCGATTTCGCGGCGTAAGCGCCGATGACGAGCCTGAGTATACATAACGTTATGGGATGCCTCAATGTGTAATTCAATTACGATGAGTTAGATAATTATAAAACCTGTTCTCACCAGTTATTTAAAACATGTTCCATGAGTTAGTGAACATCAAAGTCTTTACTTTGATGTGAATTGGTCGTTTTTCCTACAACAAAGCTACAATAAATAATAGAATCACATCTAATAGTGACGCGGTTTTAATATTAATGTATTTTGTCAGCGCTCCTCGTTCCTATACGAATTTACACAAAATTACGGACATATATTGTGTGTAAATCGTTCATCCGCTTAACAAGGCCTCATTGTTTTGTTCCTATAGATAGTGACCCCATACACTACGTGTTTCGTCAATAAAGGATAATAGAGGGAACGCCTATCGCTCCGTCTTCGGTTCAACGTTATTACAATAATAAAATGGCTAAATAAATACATACTACGACCGCCCCTTAATTACCTTTGATGACGCTGAAGTTAGTCATCATATTATTTTGTGACGCAAGTAAGTAATCCTATTGTATTTGACATAATAGGTAAGTTGTTTAGTAGAAATGTTTCCTTCGTAGTGTTTTCCAATTAACGATATAGATTTGGTGGGTATTTATATCGAATGTGTATGCATTTTACCCACTTAATAAAAGCAAATATAGCGAAGATCGTAATAAACCCAGTTTAAGTAGGTACCTATACCTACGTACATAACTGGTTCTACAATGGCATACAGAGTGTGCATTGGAAGTGCAACAAACCGATTGTATGTGATTGTATGCATTTCAATGAATTATTTATTTTGCAGAAGCTTAGCTTCGTTTAAATACTGAATCGGAAACTCTTTATTATCATCACTCAGTGGAGTGAATTGAGTCTTTTCATACATTGTATATTTGTCTTAAAAAGTTCATTGAAAACGTCACGGAACAATGCTTATCGGCAAATATCATAAAAGTCGAGTCACATGACACACACACATTAGCATACATTACAGTCTAAACACCATATCACGCATGCACAGCCTGAAGCCACTTCATCACGGGCTAAACTTCGTATAAGTTCTGACACTAATATTTATGCATAGCACATAGAGGCATATTTATTTATGTACATGCCAAATATTCCATTTATATCTAGTAACAATAAAGTATCAATCTTACCGTACAATGCTTAATGCTGAATATAAATTATTTGGAATAATTAAAGTGATCAAATAAACTTATAGGTTACGAACGAATAATTGATTTAAACGTATATAAAAAAGTCGTAAAACTGAATGTTCACTGGATTTATGACTTGTAAACATGACAATCATTAGTAAACTATTAGTAAGACTGTAATTATTTATTTAGAGGTGAAACAATGATAACATGAGATAACCAAATAAATAAAACAGTCGTAAAGATGAAGGCGTTTATTCAAAGAAACCAATACGCAATAAAAATACCACGTTGTAAATTTAAACTAGGGTAAGTAACCAAGAAGTAAAACAAATTTTTATGGTACACATAAAACTGAAACATTTTACTCTATGTTAAAAACACATCAGTTTCTATAACTATATAAAATAGAAGACTAGTATTTTATCGTCACTACCTTTTCTTATTATTAATAGAATTTATTCGTCGGTTTAATGTTTCAAAAGGTAATTTGATGTAGGTAGTGACCAGCTTTGTAATAGAAATGTGTCCCAGATGACATATCCCAGATCATGTGGACTAAAAATAAAAAATGCATAATCTTAAACCAAACTATATAAGTATGTTAAATATACTATTTTTTTAAAACTTAAGTAATAATACTGTAGATCCTACTAAATGCAACATCAGCACTCATCGCACCAAATTATAAATAATATAAATAGGTTCTAACTTCTAACACTATATTTTGGCAAGATTGCGGTTCATAAAACTAGGTATAAGTATCAGTCAATTGCCTATTGTAAACTCATTATAAGTACTGATGAAAAATTAAGTGAAGACAAATTCAGAAATTATTTGCTTTATACTGAAACAATTGTGTCCATATACCTATTAGATTTTTTATAGCATAGCAACATTATATTTTAATGTTCGCTCACAACTTTTAACAGTTTACAGGATTCAATGCTTCGAATTTTCTGGTAACATATTCCTATCGTAATTATGTTTATCTATGAACTATAAATTATTTTTTAATTAACTTATATTATTATAAAAAGAGTTACTTTCAGACTCTAGATATAAGTTTACCTAAAAAGTACTTTTAAAAACCACCTCGTTTGTGTCACATTAGTTCTGTTCAGAACTGAACGACAAAATAGACACGTCATAACATAATTTAGATAATATTATTTTATAAAAATGGCAGGATAACCTTTGACATTACAATAGTCTTGTTAAGACTATCAGGCGCTCGACCAACTTTTCGGGGTTCTCTTTCTTTTTAATTTCTGGTTGGGTATTTCTACGTAATCGATTACTTCCCAGTTGTCTTCTGGTTCATCCGGTATCTGCGGTGGAAAAGCAGACCTGAGAATAGGAAGGCCGGCATTGTCCAGGGACAGGTAGGCACGGATAGCCGCCGCCGCCGCCTCATCGTCCGGCGTGGACAGAGCACGCGCGTTGAAAGACCCGCCCACGTCCTCGTTTGGAAGCTCCCAGATATGCCATTGTGCTGTCATCTTGAAGTTCTATAGCAAAATTATAAAGTAAGTATAATAAGAAGGGTAAATACGAATCAATTCAATATAGCGTAGCGTCACAGCGGAGTGAATTTTTTTATACTTGACTCGTATTATGTACGTACGTTATCATTAAACATGGCAATACTGACGTCCATTCACCTGAAGCAAGTACTCGTTATAATTATTTAAATATCGTTATAGTAACCTCATTTATTATTAGGTATCGGTATGCTTACGAGATCGAATTCAATTAGTTGTTACTATTGAATTTACTCAATAAAATACCAGAAGTTTTCTTGTTTTACCTACAGAAGTATCGCTCTCATAAGGTTGACGTTTTATGCAGTATATTTAGATAGCATTTGTCTTATCCATGTAGCTAACACCCAAAATCACGAGGCTGCGTTGTAAACTTAGTAATGTTTACGACATCAATCGTAAAAGGTAAAGTAAACCTTTATCACGAGTTTAAACTAAGGATAGTGATAAATCATGTATTTGAATAAAACATTGTGATAAAATAAGCCCTCCACGCTTACCGCAATGGCTTATACAGGGTGACATTGAATAAATGCGATCATACGACAAATAAAAATTTATAATTCTATATAAGTATATAAAAGAAAATTTTGAGCACGTGATTGAGTGCAGGCTTCCCTGCACTCAATCACGTGCTCAAAATTTTCCTGTGCCCGGGAAGGGATGCGTATGATCAAGCGGTTTCGTAACACTGCTGCTATTTTCTTTTGAATAGAAAAAGAAAATCATCACAACTGCAAAGCGTTGCCATACTTCACGTAGTATCTGCGTAATGGTACGATAAGGTGCGACCCGCAAGCATTTTGGTACGGGCTTGATTTTTTTATTAAAATAACGATAAAATTCATGCTTTTTTGCAAATTAATATGCAATGATTTCTGAACCTCCTATGTTGATTATTCACATGTTTTCAAAGTCATTTGCGTTTCATATCACTCTTCAGACGGCTAACAATCCGTGGGAAAGCTTTAGGCACTTGAAAAATTGAATATTGAAGGCGCCCGCGCCACTACAATAAATGACATATGGCCTATTAAAATATTTATTTCTTTATCTCATTTTTATTATTCAAGTCTAGTAGTGTTCTTTCTTCAAAACGATCATACAGTGAGAGATAATCATATCACCACACATTGAAGCCAGATGTGAAGAGCTATGTTTATCTTTTTCATAAACCTTGAAATGTGAAAATGATATACCTAAACCTTTTATTAGTAGTGCTTCGTAAAGTTATGCGTGGTATAGATGATTGAAATATAATAACTTTTATAAATAGTAGATAAAGGAGGTTTTATTAGCCACCAATAAATATGTGGATACATTTTTAAGTTATCTTACTTTTCTTATTTGGTACAAAGAAAAAAATTATGTTGTTCATAGAGGAGAATTGCAGGGCAGGCTGGCAGGTTACTAAATAAATTCGTGACTTCAAAGGGCCTTGTAATGATACATGAGGCACCCTTATTCTTTCTTAACACATTAAAAAGGTTGCTAGCCACGTATAATATCTATTGAAATTATTTGGAAAAACTTCGTTTTGACTTCGGAATATTACCAGGAAGCGATGGAAAATCAAACGTCTCCTGTATAACCTCCATAGCCACGAGTGAGAATAAGGTATATGCTATACCAGAAGAATGCCAATCTGCTGGTCTTCATAAAGAGGTGATAAAGGCAGCTGCTTATACCAAGGTGAAAAATAGTCTAAAGAGAAGATATCAATCACGAAAGGTTTGGATGACAATGACAAAAGAACTCAAAGAAACATATATAGATGACGATGGTAATGTACAATTTGGAGATCAATATTTGGAGGAAGTTAATCAAGAACAAACTGCTGCTGCCCAAAATAAAGAAACAGTTACATTGGAAAAATTATTAGAAAACTATTATCAACAGCTTATTCATAAATACTTTGTGACTATTTATTTTAAATCATCACTATCAACCCATTTACTAAGTTATTTTAGTGAAGGAAAAATACGACCGCGGGCAAGATCGAACCTGCGTCTTCTGGTTAAGTACACCAGACGCAATGATCGCTAGCCACCGCGAGTGGCACCCGCCAAGTCGAAATTTGCATTCACATTTTTAATTTTCGTCTTTGACGTCAGTGACATCTGTTGAAAATGTGCTTCTCAACCGACATGACATGCTTTACAGCACGATGCCACCTTACCTTTTAATTTTGGGAGTTTTTGCGATATCGCGTATCAAACATACAAAAAAAAACAACATACAGACGAATTGAAAACCTCCTCCTTTTTGAAGTCGGTTGAAAAGCATGTCATGTCGGTTGAGAAGCACATTTTATGTACATGTACTTAGAATGGAAGGGGCTAGGTAAGGCTCCACCACGCGGGTTGCGGGTTGGCAGACTTCACACGTCGTCAAGAAAGTCTCTCAGGCATGCAAGTTCCCTCATGATGTCTTCCTTCGCCATTTAAGCCAGTGATAAATAATATATAATATATTTGTAACACAATAATGATTTCGAAAAATCAAATGTCAAAGCTTGGCAGTCCAATGGCCATATGAATTGACACATTGCTTATTTAATATATCTAATTGAAGTTTATTATCAATTCTTGTTAGCGACTGTTCTATTATTTGTAGTACACACGGCTACAGGTCAACCTATACAAATCCAGTTTAAGCTGATCTCGCATTGTAAACTGGTTTTGTATAACTTGGAGTGTGTAGCTGTTTTCTTTCTTTCTATCTATTTCTTTTCTTTATTTCTATCTCATGGCCTCTGACAATATATTGTTATTTAAAATGTATACCTGTAATTATTTTAAATAATTAAAATACTTAGTTACTGGCATATTAAGTAAGTTGAAACATGAAAACTAATAATTAGCGCTAATAAGTAAGTAAGTAGTAGTTTCCTGGGATTTTAATGACTTTGCTGCAGTAATTTATTTTTTTACTACAATAACCAATTTTGAGACAATTGTAGAACAATACCTGCTATTATGTTATTTTGGAGTCGACATTCAGAGAAGCAACTGATCCATGAAGACAGAACTTGGTAATTTTCCCATAATTTGCATTTTTGTAAATGGGACTACCAGGTCTGAAATATGCACATAAGTTTATGATGAAAAAAGACAGGTGGTATATAGGGGTGGCCGCACTTGGAGGGATCTATTTTGTGTTTTTACACCAATAACATAAACAAACGTAACATTTATGACTTTATATTGGATATAGCAACCCTATCTGTCATACGTCTAAGAAATTAACGAGAGTAAAGAGAATAATAATAATATAGTATTGACCTACACGTAAACTGTCGTCAATTAGCGACAGCCTTCATAGAGTACAATGCTTGCCCTTGTCCGCTTCCGTTAGGGGCTTATCTAGGTTCTAATGCACATGCGTGCTGTCCGCGTACCTATACATTGACTACGTGAGATTTGTTTTCAAATTAAATTATCCTTTACGTGGTGTATCATTACATTAATATGTAGTATGAAGGGGCCAGCAATTTTTTACTGAAACTGTAATACGTTCCTACAAGTACATATCTTGAAAGACACGCGCACTTCAATTAGTTACGTTAGGTACTGTCTCACATATTAGTTGAATTTTTGCATTGAATTATTTTTTTACATAGTAATTTTTAATTTGTTGTTAGCCGATTTCAATAAAATAGAGGTTATTCAATTCGATCAGTATTTATATATAATCTTGATTAAAATTACACAATATTCACATGTATTAATCTATATGGGCTTCTAAATACTTAGTTTTATTAGTGTACGTAGATATGTTTATCCACGTAATTCTCAGAAACTAGAAATGCAATTGCAATTTTTTGTTCTATTAAGTTTCTTTCAACTTAGAATACTAAGTTTCATCAAAATCAGTTCAGTAGTTTTCAAGATAGGGACTTTAAATACTTAGACACTTAACGAAACAAGCCCGTCGTCTTCGTCAGTTGTAAAGAGAATTAAGCTCGTGGCTTCATGCTTCAAGCTGTAGAATGATGGAAATATAATAAATACCTAGGTTATATCATTTGAGCCTAATGAGTCAACTAAAACCAATCTTCACGTAAATGAGGAAACTTAATTGAAACAGTGTAAGATTAGGACGCTTAATAATAGACTGACCATTTACGGTTTAAGTCCAAAGCGAGAAAAAATCAATTTTAGTATCAATGATAAAATAATTACATAATCAACTATTCTTATAATACATTATTTATTATTACGATGCTAGGTTCATGGAGGTACCTATAACTAATAAAGTCAAAATATTTGTTAATGACGAAACGTTTTAGCGATTTCCTAACCAGAGGCTTTTTTTAGACGCCCGTCAGGCTGGCCTGGCCCCTTCGATTTTGATGATGTATTTGGTATCAATCGAATGTACTCCTTATGCATGACGCACATGCAACATCTTAATAGATATTAACGATTGTAGGGGGCCGGGCTGAAATTATTTTGTTAGCTCTCTACAATAAAAATACAAAACCTAATAATAAAAAATCTATGTACATATAATCTGTCCATAATTATGTACTTCTTTCTTTACATACACATTATGTGTAGTTTTTTTAAATATATTACCTAATATAAGAAATATGAGCACTTGAAATATTTTCAAGTGCTTTTTTTTATATGCTTGTAATAAGGAGTACATTCGATTGATACCAAATACATCATCAAAATCGATGGGGCCGGGCCAGCCTGACAGACAGTCTAATATTAAGCGTGCGAGGAGGGACGTTCCGGAATAAATGACAGGGTTTTGACGAACTTCATCTGAAGAGTGAAATAGTGACTTGTTTATTTGTCACATTTATCAAAAGTCAACATGTTGGTAAAATATTTACGTCAAATTTTGCTGAGAGGTGCACAATTTATCATGGTCCAATTTAAATGTCTAGATAAACTATGACAAATTAGGACAATAATTTACTCTAAATGAGCAAATATCTTTGAAAATCTATGACGCACGGAAAACAGTTGGAATGAGGCATATGTTTGACGGCTAAACAAGTCGGTCAAACAACACTAAACACTAGATAATCAGATGTCGTCTGACGCAGGCGCATACTAAATATTATCTAATAATAAAATTCAGGCACACATTATGATAACACACTCATTTGTAATCACATCATTCCTTCCCTTAGAAGGGTAATTGCTACATTAAAGAATATTTTTATTTTTAAGGTGCCATAAAAGTAGATAGGCAGAAGTTCGACAATTTAGCCAATTAAGTCAGATGTTAAGATTTTCTTACAGCGACATCACAGTAGGTAATGTAACATGTAACATCTACATTGTAATGTAGTTTTAGAGGGCACAATCATGTGAGATGACGCGGCACTGTTGATAAACAAGTGGATTATACTTAGATATACATCTGCCGTTTATGAGGTTATTAGCCTATTTATATCAAGACAATGCACTATAAAGTCAATCCAATGTTCTTTACCATATATAGAGTCGTGTAACAATGTTTAGGACCTTGTGTTTGCTATAGGGTCCTAATAATCATTGATTATGTGGTACAGGTAAGTATGAATACAGAGGAGTTGTATAGAAGAAGTAATAATACATACTAGGTACGTTGTATTACACTTTATTATATAATATAAATTACAAAGCCGCTTACGTGGGTCTTAATGATATCACTACATGCCTAAATAATGTTAACACAGATTAAGTTAGACTACTATGATATGGTATGGGATAGTGGGCTATTTTCTGCAACTCCATGATTAAGCGTGTATTTTGCGTGTCGGTGGGAAGATGTTAGGTGATGTGTTGTTGACTTAGACTACTACTATCTATACATTTATTTTGGTAATAAACCGTTATTATTAAGTATTCGATTAGAGAAAAAGAGGCTCATATAAAACGTAATGTCTTTTTATATGAGCCTCTTTTTCTCCTGAGCAATCGCGCTCTACTTGGACTTATTCGCGCCTTTTTGGCAAATCCATAACTTTGATCCCTATTCGATCGATAAAAGCTTTACTAATTTATAGGAAAACAAATTAGATTGTAAGTAATTATATGTGCAGTTAATATCCTACGACACAGGTTACCTACCTAGTATAGGGGCGTTATTTTATTTTAATTAGATAACTGTGCTTGGCTAGCTAAAGTACCTATCCCCGGATTTATCGATCGTCGTTTTTAAGTTTTGTAGAATTTAGTCAGAGTACATGCCTACTATAAACATCAACTACTAAATAAACAAAGTCAGTAGAGATAGGTCTGCTGTTGAAAACCTAAGCTAGGAAAATTATTATTTACCGCATGACACATAGTATCAGTGTTTTACAAACAATGGAGAAAACCATTTTACCACGAGCGCCATCTGTGACTTTAAACGAGAACTAAAACTGAGTCGTGTTGACGACACACAAAGCCTTTGAGAGGTTTTCAGAGAGTCACAGCCACAGTATTGTGGCTGTGACTCTCTGACTCATATCTTTGCTTACCGCGCGAGGGCGTGACGATACTTTAAAATGACAAGTTGTAGAATTTTAAAACTTGACCCCAAAAGCAATGAGCCATGACGTAATTATGGCCATCACATCCACACTTTACAAGCCACTTTTCTTCACTTCAACACACTTGGAGAATATAGCTATTAAATCCATATTTGTATTTAAGTATTTACTTATTTCGAGCAGTCTTAAAATATTTTCTGTGGGGAAATCAGCTATTCCTTCGGGACATAACACATTTGGACTGAACCATAGATAACTGGATTTATATTTCTATTTCTACGGACTGAACATAATATTTGGCCTTAGGGTTAAAATTTTATACTAGTGCCTACCCTTGCTGAAGTTGCGGATTAGTTTGTCTACATCAATATCATCACCACTCTACCTTTTACTACCGCGTTCTTTTAGGGTAACTAATATGCATATTATTATTATTATATACAGACCTGTACTTAGCATTGAGGTACCCCTGTTTGCAATTTGAAGATCACCACAGGCTTAAAGTATAGGAAGCTCACCTCAGGTAGACAGTGATGCTGTAGACAGTAGTAGTCTTGGTTTCCATCGTTGTGACACCACGTGCCGTCGGGGAAATATGGATCCTTGCCCGCGTCGTTGAGTTCAACTCGCGGCGCGTAGAAGCCCCCGCCCGACGCTCGCCGACAGAAAACAGCACAACCCATCCACATACGAGCTGGTAAGTAAATTTCCAGCCAAATACATTCAACTTGAATTGATGACATAAGGCCATTGTACTCAGTCGTTAACTTGATGAGTTAAAAGCTAAATAACACGGAAGAGATTTAACTTTTCCTTTCTAAATAAGGACAATAAAATTATGTAATCAAGGCATGCTTTTCTTGTAATTGAATCTTGGTAACCTTTTTCAATTAGGTAGGCACAGACAGAACGAAAAGAGAGATAATTGCAGTGTTTAGTTACATAAAAAATAAATAAATAATAATCTATATGTAAAAAGGCCACTGTAAGTCACAAGTAGGTATTTAGATCTGTGTGACATGGACAGTGTGTCTTTCAATAAAAGGTATCAAGAATAGGTTTATTAGACATTTTATTACAACAGATGCAACGAATCCGATCCATGATTTATTGTAACCACAAATCAATTTGTAATTAGGTTTTGAATTACCGTATTTTGCATGTATTTTGGTTTTATATATTCTTAAAATATTCAAAATAACTTTACTGACAGAATGTGATGTAGTAAGTACCTACCTGAAGCGAAATGTTTCACTTATGAGGAATCTAAACAAAATACTAGTCAGCAAGGTCACGTTTAATATTAGCATAACTGAGTTACAAGGGTTTAGAAAAAGCTTACATACTTATACCATAAAGATAATACCTACAATAAACACTGCATTACAAGGATTTAGGAAAAAGCCTTAGCAGCGTATTATACTTAGATAACACATCATAATAGAGGCGATAATAGGGTATAGAATTTATATTCCACTTTTCATAAATTATGACAATATATTATTGTATAAGCTTTTTTGAAATATTTCAACTTGGACTTGAATTTAAGCCGGAGGAAATGCTGACGAACGCATATTAAAATGTTTGAAAACACTAACATCTTGTTAGTAAACACGAACTAACTTAATTACTTACTTAGTTTGTGTTTCCTAAAAGATAAGAGCCAGTAAGAATCGAGTTGTATGTAGCCTTCCCCAGGTTAGATAAAAGCTCTGAGAATGGTATTTGTTTAATAAAAATTGTTTTAATGCATTAACCTAAGTTAAAAGAAAGAAGAGGGCAAAGGAAATTCACTTTAAAGATTTCAACAAAAAACCTCACTTACTGGGGTCGTGCGGCGCCTGCAGGCCCCCGCCGCGCGCGTCCAGCTCGGGCAGCAGCGCCGCGAACTCCGCACACTTACGCGCCGCTACCTCACTCGCACCTACGCGGCTCTTCTTGCCACAAACCTGGGTAAAAATAGCAACTTTCAAATATATTCTATTTTTTTAAAAAAAAAGCTTACTGGCAATGTGGGTTACACATTTCTAGTATTCTTGTTAACCCCTCGTGTTAAGATAATTGCTTGTGTTACGAGTGGGTTCACATCGGTAGTGCAATGTGTGGGGTTCGAACCGGCAACCACATGATCGCAAGTCCGACGCCCTAGCCATTAGGCTACCACCGCTTCGGTTTAGCAAATAGCAGATTCTATTCTTCCAGTGACAATTAATTTTTAAATACCTACGCTCATAAGGGAGCTTCTGATTTAAAAATAACATGTCGCTCTATATACAAGCGATCCTCGGGTCTCCAATCTTAAATCACGGTGACTATTCTTTTATCTATAGGGGTCGTCAACCCGTTAGGTTTATATGGTAGAATAGTCTTCAGACTGAGCAGACAATCGTGTAACGTACTAGAATCTAGTAGGTTACGCGGTTGTCTGATTGAAGATTGTCTTATTTCCGCAACTATATCTAGTAACTAGATAATGCCAGTTCAGTTGCGGAAATAAGATACTAAGCAAACATGAATGCTCAGCATTAACTCATTAAATAAGACACAGGTTTTTTAAGGAAAGTAAGGAAAATAAAGGGAGTAGGTAGCGGAAAAGTTTCCTACATAATGGTAGAGATACACGATGACTGATGTAGGTATTCGTGCTAATAAGGACAGGTCAACTAAAAGCTGCTATGGCTCTTTCTTCAAAAGGTCGGTCATTGTTCAGACATTGCCCTATACTATATTGTAAAACTCGTATATCTACTACTACACTACTGTCAGTTGATATGCGCATTTCTTCTCAGAAGTCGTCAGATAGGAGATGCCGGCGCCATCTAGTTAAAGAAATGTAATAAATAAAATTTAAACCTTAGTGTCATCACAAAGGACGACATCATAAGAGGCTCCTTGACAGGCATCGCTCGTAGGCTTCGTGCATACTCGCCGCCTCTCGCGGAAGCCGCGACTTCTATCTGAGCAGCCTGACTGACAGGCGGCCTCCCGCCACGGCCCCCAGCCGCCGCCCCCAGCACCGTCACCAGCGCCGCCTGGTGGAGGCGCGGAAGTGCTCGACGAGGGGTATGAACCCGCCGGAACACACTCGCCTCCTTGACACCACTGAAACATTGAGCAGTTAATATAAATTATCGATATCAGTGTTAGAAGTAAGAAAAGAAAAGTGAGAATTTTGAAACAATGCGTAGTTAATTATGATACTAGATATCAATAAGCCTCTAGAGAATGATATGTTACATATAACATTCTGATCCCAATGCCCCCGATGGCGCTGAATTGGCCATACAAACACAAACGTAATACCAAAAATAATCGTAATACACAACAATTATACCACCCAAACACCTTAAGTTGCTTAAAGCACCCACTGTTGCAAAAGAAAATAAATCACACGCAATTAATTAACTATCACCCTGTTATTCCTCGATTCTATGCACTTTCTACATCGAGGACCAAGTTGGGCGCCAACTAGCAAAAAATGCCTGTAGTAATTATGGTACAAATGGCATTCTGTTGCATTTTGGTAGCTATATACCTAATTACCTATGTTGTATGATGTGAGCATACTGACCATTTGTTTGCCGCAGGGCGTGCCGGGCAGCGCGGGCCCCGCGTAGTAGAAGCCGGCGCGGTGCGGCGTGCGGCACGCCAGCTGCGCGCACAGCTCGCCCGCCGCCGCCGGGGTGGGGCCCTGCGATGGCGACGCGTCCATATCCCGCAACAGGATCTTCAATCGAGGTTCATTAATCAGTTAATAAAAAGAAAACTGTCAAGAAAACTATTTTTAGTTCTCTACAGATTCCAAAACGGCTGTACCGGTTCTGAAATTTTCAGACAATCTTTAGATTAGGCCAGCGAGTGGTCCTGTGAAGTTTGGTACGTTTACCAAATTTCACAGGACCTAAAGGGTTAAAAAATCGAAAATCTCGAGAGAAACTTCGGGGCACTGCTATTTTTTATTATAATGATATTATACAGTAAAAAAATAGTTAATCAAATTAGAGGAAAAACTAATGGGAATAAATATAATTTTCTCTGGCATCTCTGTAAGAAATTGTTATAGCTAAGCCTAAAGCTAACCCCGAGACAGGCAAGATATATTAGTGCTGGGAAGGAAGTCTTCGATATTCTTTTTAACGAGTCATGTAATAAATCAAGAAAAAGTTACCACGAAACAGTAAATCATATTTATTTTTGGGAATAAAGACATTTCATTTATCGTTTGTTTTATATAATGTGTAAAATAGTGCTTCGCACTATTCCGAGTGTGTCGGTTACTCAAGGTAACAATAAATATAGGTATTAAGAATTGACCTGAAATCGAGACTTACCTCACACTGCTTCTTCGCGCTCCAGATGACACCGGGAGCTCCACCAAATCTTTCATGCTGGAGCTCGTTAGGTGCGTCCAAGTCATCCGAACCATCAAATAGACAGGTCGCCCATCTACAAACAAATATAAGTAAAAATTCAAGAGCTTAATCTATTCAATAGTTTTTAGGAGTTTTCTAATATTTTTTATGGAATGCGGCAGCTACTTATGTTGTAAATTTATCAATAAATAAATCATTCTAACTATGTAACCACACACAGAAACAAATTATATTATAACGAGTGTGGTAAAAAAAATGCTAGCAGTCAACGCAATATATTGCCCATAGGCAACCATGGGTATTATTTTTCAGGTAAAAACGGAAAATTACTAAACAGTTCAAAATTATAATAGTCTGAGCAGCAAAAAATAAGATTTTAAGTAGCTTCAAACAATTAATCTCTCATTTCAAAAGAAACAGTATGTATAAATATAAGTAGAATATAAGGAACTATACTGCAAATCAGCCACGACTCGAGCGCTGCATGAGGACCAGGAGGCTTCCCCATTGGTGCCTCGCGAAGGAGACATGATGTAACCATCGCGGTCGCAGCTGTTGCCTGTCCCGTCGTGGTGCATGCCGAGGCTGGAACAAGTTTACATACTCAATTATTTACATAATGTGTAGGCTTCCAAACGTTGTAAGGTTTTTACTTGTTTATAATAGGGTCTACCTAGTATTAAATTATAATTAACAGTATCTGAAATCTGGGTCAAAAAGATTAAGTGGTGGAAATGTTTATTATGTTCAGTGACACCGTGAAGTTTACATATTTAATTCCGCATTCTAAAGTAGACACTAAGCCATTACAGTAGTTAAACGTCCGCATAATTATAATAATATGAGTTTTGTGATGGAATCGATTCAGAGCTAATGACCTCGGGACATAGCTGGTCAGTTTTGGTTATCGCCATAAGATCTGTGATTTTCAAGCGTGAACGAACAAACAGCTCATAATGGATGGACCGTTTTGGTGGAAAAGTAAACGTGTTATGACCGACTTGTGCCCAATCTCGTGTGCGAGGATATAGACCGAGGTGAAGCCAGCAGACGGGTAGGGGCGGCCGAGCAGGTCGGACGTGCCGAACTCGGAGACTACGCACGCGTGCGCAGGTAGGCACACCCCGCCCACTGGCGCCAGGCCCATCGTCACGCCGTTGCGACGACCGTCTTCCTCAGAGTAAAAATCCAACCTGGAATGTAAAAAGTAGGCCGCTTCGTATTTAGATTACACAATACCATACACATTTAAAATTTTGTACAAATGCAGGACTAAAATGCTGTTCTTATAAAATAGCAAGCGGAGGATTCTATACTACCAGTTTAGCTCAAATCCATCATCGCCATGGTAAAAGAAGAATATCTTTTTATGTGACCTAGACTCAGTATACAATAATATTAACCGAAAATTGGGATTTTGTTAAATATACTCTTTGTTCTAGTTAACAAGACAGTTATTTTTTTGTGATACATTAAGGAAGCTTGATCAGCAACTATAATTGTCGCAGATTCGGGTGTTATTGAACTGCATAATGGTGATTAGGCTTGAATCACAACATCTGCAGCAATTTTCAGTACAATAATTAAATGCATAACTTGAAAAAAAAAAACCTTGTTTCAAACTCAGCAACAGGTTTTTACTATAGTTACCCCGAGAGCAACAACGCCATATCCCAGTGCTGAGGATCGTCATCATCTTCTACATTTAGCGATCGTTGGTACGCACAGAAGGAGTCCAGGAGACGACCACGCTCCGCGTGTGCGGCCAGTGACGGTGGTTGCGAGCGCAGCAACGTCAAGCGCACAAGAGACAGCTGGATGCGAGTGCCCAGGGATGAGTGCTGGTACAGAGCCTGCACCTGAAACACAACGAAAGCATTTGACAGAAGATATTATTGAAATTGTTAATATATGGATTACGTTTATTTATTCTACAATAGGGCTTGGTAATTTGGGAGGTGCTAGTTTCTCTATTCGTAATCATTCGATAAAAAGCTTTAAAAGCAAACTTACACCATTTACGTACGCCAAAAGCATGTCACGTAACTCCGACTCGCTATAGTTGAGGAAAGGATAGAAAATTTTGTAGGCAGCTTCGTCAAGGAACAAGGCTATCTCAATGGTATAATTGGGCGGGCCGGGTTTGAGACGCGGTGGGTACGCTCGCGGACGGCGCACGCGCGGCCGTAGCAACCGCGCGTCGTCACCAGGCGGCGCGGGCGGTGGTGCGCGACGAATCACATGGGCAGTTCGACCGCTGCCATTTTCCGCCCGCCCGTGACCCGAAGGCAGAGGACGCACTTCATAAGTGGAATTGTCGACCACTATCAATCCGTGCTGAAATAACAAATTATATATGCGATTTTGAATGTGAAACAAGAAGCTATCCGGTTATCAAAAGGTATGGTATACTAATACCTATTCTAGACATAATTAGGTACACACGGCTACACATCAATCTATACATAACCAGTTTAGACTGACCTCCTATTCTAAACGTTTTCTGCACAATTTAAGTCCAGCCTATACTGGTTTTATATAGCTGGACGTGTAGCCGTGTGTACATCTGACAGTGTGAAAAGGGACCTTAAAGCATAATCAAATGGAAAAAAATCTTAAGTTGTAAGGTATTCTATATTTTATTTCATGTAGAAAACTATGACTGAACAAACACAATATATCTGAAAACACCTCAATGTTACAATAGTTAATGGATTCAAATAAGGAAATAACAATATTTTAGTAAGGTTCAGGATATTATAATGCGAAATCAGCTATACTCACTAGAGCATGGTCTCTGCACGCTGAGAATGCAGCTACTGAGTTGGGTCCAGTGTGGAGAAAGTGACACGAAGGGTCTACGGACGATAATGTGGCCTCCTGACCCACGTCTGACCACACCCGAAATTCAGGGGAAACCAGCCGCCGATTCGGTACCAACTGTAGCTCAAAATTTCTAAAAATAAATTAAGTTTAGATACAAACAAAGACTCGAGGAATCCGGTGTCGGATTTAATAAATTATATTAGTAATCCAATATTTCAATAGACTGTGCTTTCTCCCCTCACGTGGTTGATTGATCACACAAGCAAATCCAGCACACTTAAAACAATACGTAAACTCAAGGTCAGTAAGTTTTTGCACCTTCATTAAAATATTAAACCTGTTTCTCTTTAAAGGTTCTACTCGCACGGTACTAGTACATTTTCAATGTAAACTATAAATAGCTAGCTGACCAAACAGACGTTATATTATTCTGTCCAAAGAATTGTCTTGAGTTCACACAAGCAGACAGACATACACGACATCAAAAAAAAAATCTTCGATTAATTGATCTAAGATCGCTATCGATTGTCAACGAGTGTATTTCGTGCATGTTTCTCCGTGCATTTCTTCCACTTTTTTCTTCATTAGAACTTTCCTCAGACTTTAGTTAATATTTTGAGAAACTAAATTAACTTAATTAGCCTAGCCGTGCTCGAGTTTTGCGCTTACAGCCAACAGCCTTTAATTTTTATTGATATCTTTTTTCTCTCCATCTCTCCTTTCCTCCTACTAGGCCATTATAATTATCAGAGTGAAAATACAAATTCTGTTCAAGGTGTGACGTGAACATAAGTGAAAGAAGTTTACCTTCCAAAAGCGTCGAAGCTGTACGGGAGCGGAACATCATCGTTGGGCTTATCAGATGCGAGCTGCGCCTCCCGCGGTAATAACGCCGGCAAATACACCACCTGAATGTCTGGGTTGTCTGGCATGCGCTCCGCATTGGTCCACCACCCGTGCAGCGGCAGTAACTCCTGATAAACAAATAGATGCCCATTACTGTCAATACATTACTTACAGTTCTTGAAGCCAATTACATAACGTAACATCAAGTTTAAGGTCTGGCTTGACGAAGTACGTCAGAGGTTGCGTTAAGTTGCCCATCACCTAAGAACATAAGAGCACAATCGTCCGTTCCAATGCCATAGGTTCGGTTCTAATTACCACACCCTAGTAGTATTGCTGGCTAGTCGGAGGGAGTTCCGTCCGAGTGCCGGCTAGTTGCTAGGACGAAGAAGGAGGATGTCATAACCGTTTTAAAAAGGAAGGATCGGTATTGCTCAATATAAAACTCCCCATAGCAAAATGCCAACATTCAACATATATAACTAAAACTATCGATGTGTTCGGGTTCGGTCGTACGTTGAAAGGTTACAGCCATTTGCAGCCCGAAAGTGATAAAATGTAGGAGAGAAAAGGACCGTCGCTTTTTTTTGCATACGTACCTACATATTTTGAAAGTACAGTAAGAGCAACAGCATTTCCTTATAAAAGGTCGTCGACTGCGGTTCGCGTACTGTAGTTGGTATATGTAATGGATGTGCTAATTAAATATTAAAGCGACCCTCGGCATTCTTTCGCGCGGAGCATGCATTTTTTGCGGAATTTTCTTCCTGCGAAACCAGCTTTGTACGTTTTGTCGTTTTGAATATTGAATTCTTATTTCTACAATTAGAAAAATGGACCATACTTAGGTAACAAGTTAAATACAGTTATTATTAGCATAAGTTAGTTTTGCAGTTGCAAATAACTTTTAAAGCTGGATTATTCGTTTCTCGTGGGTAATAATGATATCGAGTTTAAATTGACATTGAAAAACAAATATGTACCTGAGAAATATAACACTGTTACTCCGTTTTTTACGATTAAATCAATAAATTTACGATTTATCAAAAAAATATTATGCTTTAGAATGTTTCCCAGATATACCTACAATATAATACAATTTCGAAACTCTGACAAAGTTGATTTTATTAGTTACAGTATATTTTATGGTTTTGTCTCTACAAAGCCATAAAATATAGTGTATATTGTCGTTCTCTAACGACACAAACAATAGGATAGTGTAAAAAACTCAAAATCGTGAAAAACTGAGTAACAGTGTTATGCTTCTCAGGTAGATACAGAAATAACAAGATTCATATACATAACTTTTAAGTATTTATAAATACTAAGGAATTTTGTACATCCAGAATGTATTTCAATTATGTAAATAACAACCGAAACAAAATATAAACAGCGCGCGTGGTTTAGTTAGATGGGTTTGGCGATAATTTAATCACAAGATAATGCCGTGGCGATCGATAATCACTTACGTACTACAATTACTAATGCAATACAGCGATCGTAAACACGGATGCTGTTAATCTTGATACCTACCTAGTGATTAGTATTATAGCATAAGTTACGCAACAATGCTTTTTCAAACGGTCATATTTTCAACGAACGATACAGGTAAACCGTTCGAGTACCTATTTCTTAGAAGTATATAAAGGTATCGAAATGTCAGGAAGTGCCAGTTTGCTCTTCCATCTGTCTGCTTGTATTACGAGTTTCCTTTTAAACAGGGGGTTAACTGAAGTCCAAAAATTTTTATATGGTAAGTATGTAGTTAGTTCCGATAAGTGATTGCCTATCGAATTTTAAAGATAAATAAAGCAATGAATATCGCGGATTGACAACCACAGATCATTCTTGGTTCATTAAATTATTCACAATTCTGAAAATATGGAATGCTGCTGCCTGTGAATAACACTACTCAACACTAAAAAAATATCTGATTTGGATCATATTGTTTCATATCGAGGTTGACTAATAATAAATATCCTGGCAAGCGGTACAGTTCCTCTTTTAAGCACATAACAATAGATTTTGCATTGTGTCTACAATATGCCGCTTGACAGGATATATATAGGCATTTTACTTTGATATCACGTCTAGAAACTGAGAAATATGAATTTTAACTTTTTGACGTAAGTTAGTTTTTTATGTTGCGGGTATTTCGAAAATAAGACTGTTTTACAAACAAAACTTACTTTATACGTTAGTTTGATAGGTAAATTTAAAAAATTCACGCGTGTGTGGTAACAGTCCAACTTATTTTGTTACATTTGTGGCGAATTTACGCCAAAATCGAAAAAAAAAACCTATTTCTGACCTAAAACAGTGTTACTTAGCCTATTTTGACCGTGATGTGAAAAACCAAGATAAACGTGGGTTCCTAAAGTATGCTGTCTAAGGTGTTATACGAATTTGAACGTTTGGTACAATGGAATAGTAAAAAAAAGCCATTTGCTACGCCGATGGTATGGACTGAACATACAAATCATGCCGTGAATTGTTACTACTGTTTAACACAATTAAAGGGGTTTTCTGAAAAATTTAATCGAAGTATTAAGTATGCCGATGTGTCATCGGTAAAGAAACCTTAGCCACATTCTGACGAGTTACTTGTACCCAAGGCCCCGGTTTCTTTCATGAAAACAGAAACTTTAGAAAGTAATACTAGGACAGACAGTGACAAATTTACAAACAAGGGCGTATTCGTAGGTCCGGACATTAAAAAGCTGATTGAAGATTCGTCTTTTAAATCTACTCTTAATTATACTGAAAAACAAGCATGGGATGCTTTTATTGACGTGAAAAAGAATTTTCTTGGTAAAAACAAATCCGCTGACTTTTTCGCCAAAAAATTTAACTGTTGGACTGTTTCCATAAACATACTAATAAATCAGTCATGGTTACTGGAAAAAAAAAAAAAAATGGGATGTAATATGTCATTAAAACTGCATTTCCTTCATTTGCGCTTGGACTTTTTCTCCGTAAATATGGGATCAGTTAGCGATGAACATGGGGAACGCTTTCATCAAGATGTGGGTTCAATCGAAAAACGTTTCCAAGGAAGATGGGAGCCTGCCATGCTCGCAGATTACTATTGGAGCCTTGTTAGAGAAACTACAGGATCTCACTACAAGAGGAAAGCCAGCAGCACCAAGAAAACTTTGCCATTTCAATCAAAGTATTAATAAAACCGTGATAAAACCTAACGTCTGAGCTTGATTTTGCAAGAAAATCATATTTTTGACTAATTTAATTTATCTTGAAAATGAGATGTGATGTAAGAATCTTATATACATATTTGTATTAGGTCATTATCAAGGAATTATAATCACATAGTAGGAACTCAGATAAAATAAAAAGTTTGTTATTTGTTGAGTAGTGTAATTTGCGCCATATACCTAGAATAACTTTTATTGGCCACTTTTGATATTGTATCATCACTTTGTAAAAAATATAGATTCTAATACGTAGGTAAAAATTGATTCCAGAGGTGGTCTTTTTTTTAATTGTTATTGTCAGTCTAAAAATGGGGCACACAATCTTCATTATATTGCTCTATTTTAGGACTCATTCTTCACTATTATTTTATTGACGTCTTAACAATATAATATTTAAATGCCTTTACCGCTCATTGAACTACTAAACTTTTCACTTGCCAGTCGTCACACTGGCAAAATAAAAAATTTAATGCCTCCAAATATTCTGTATAAATATAGCAAAAGTGAAATCGTATAACCTAAAATCAAAAAGAAACTATCACCCAGTATGACAAATATAATTTGTAGAGCTAAGTAGGTACATAACTAGGTCCCGCCCTCGCTCGCCAGAATAGAGCCATCATTCATTGAAGATTACTCAGCTTTCGTACAATTTGAAGTGTATGTTACAACAATACAATCAATGTGGGTATCAGGAACATCGAAATAATCCGAACAAAGCGATGATAAATGCGGTAAGGAAGTGGGTCGTCGAGCCAGGGCGACAAGGAGCGCAGCGTCTGGTGGGCGCTCGCTACATTATCACGGACATGTCGTCTGCTGCACGTTCTCACACTACTTTTATTGGTCTCATTAAGTCCTACACCACACATTTATTAGCCTTGTTAAATAATCGCTATTTTAATACGCCACTGAACTATATCGTTTAGCATGTCTGATACACTACTACAATATTCAAACTAATACATTTCAAGTTCAGGAATTCACACATTACGTTGGGTCGTATGGTTAATCGATGTCATGGTTCTCGTTTTCAATACAATATCTTTATGTATATTAAATCCGTCAGTTCACATTAAGTAGGTCAACGATCTCTACTAATTCTGTTGTTTACACTCATTGCCTGCGGCTGGAAATGACTCTATCTATTATAATGTCATTATAATTTTATTTGAAGATAAAAACAAAGTAACCAACTGCAACGTCGTATTCGCCACTTATTATCCGGAAATTTGTGTTAAAGTCACGAGATAAGTTATCAGTGAAAATCTTTTGTTGAGGAGTTATTCCGGTTTCTTTGTTGAATTGCAATCAAATAACTGATGATTACTGTCTAACCAGTGTCCTGCTCAATGAAAATGTAAGTGTAGCTTATTGTTTTATATAGGTATGTACTATAGTTTTTAGCATGTCAGTCAAACTGATGAAGAACAGTGAAACCGAAATCAAGTCCACATGAGTCATCTAGTTGTAGGCTCGATATTAGCGGATGCGAGCAAAGTAAAGGGGAAAGTAAAACTGTTTGTTTTTCCTTTTCATCTACGCGAGATAATACGCCTACCAATGAAATATTAGCGAGTTTGAATAGTGACAGGGGGTATAATGGATTCAGTAATTACTTTAATTTTGATATTCAATTGTGAGTGTTACGTGGGTATGTGGCCGATGATGAAAGTTACTGGTATCGATCTCAATTACACGGAGGCTGGCGGCACGTCGCCGCACCGCGTCCGCGTCGCGTCGCGTCGCCGACCCACAATAAAGGCTCGCTATGAATCATCGACTGCGATTGAAAAACTCTACTTGACGTTAGCGTTGTGTAACATAGTACGTGATCCAGTGCGCGAAACACCTGCATTTTTATTACGTAATATAATTGTCAAAATAAAATCGTATCGTAAAGGCGTTGTTAATGTACCATAATTTGGTGAAAGTTTTAATAGTTTCGGGAAAATGTGCATTGTAGGTAACCCGTTATCGTCGTTAAATATATTACATAACTGAGGGTTGAAAAATAGCGTATAAATTAAAGATACGTTGATCAGCACGTCAGACACACAGCAGAAACTACTCATAAAAGTTTGTGAAATCGAATACTCTGTGCCTATTCTTATATTACAAACTAAAAGGTGTTTTAAAGATGAACCTAAGTATTCTCTTACTAAGGCAAGCTGTTTTATAACAAAAACAAACAAACGATACTAGGTATATACTGATACATTCTCTCATATTCGAACGAAACCAGAATACCTGCGTGAAAAATAGATGCCATATTTTTAAACAAAATCCCTTAGGGATCATGTAAGAGGAATATGAGAGGTTCCTGCTGTCATATCAGGAAGAATAGTACTCCATTAATCAATTTGAAGTCCATTCAGCGCCTACCGCCTTCGCACATATAAATCAGGACAGTATGGCGAGGCCCGACAAATATTAATACAGTGAATTTACCCTCATGTCGGTAATATATAATGTTTATAAGGGTTGTTAAGATCAAATTACGTAAGAATCTACTACGATATCATTCAAATAGCACCTACGTATCTACATATCGAAATGGTTATTCACCCTTCAAGTTTTATTATTATTACAACATTTGCTTTTGAAACGCAATTTTCTTTGCTTATTAATTTTGTTAGAAATCCAACTTCCTATTATTTGGCAGGTACTGTTCTATACACAGGTACAAATCCAGTTTAAGCTAATCTGGGCATTGTACTTATAGCCTTCCCATACAGTAAAAGGCCAGCGTAAACTGGATTTTTATAGTTTGATGTGCAGCCGTACGCACTCCTACCCAAAGAACAGGTTAACCGCCTGATATAAAATATCAATCAAATAAACATTAAACATTATTATTAATATATCTATACTAATATTATAAAGCTAAAGAGTTTGTTTGTTTGTTTGCTTGAACGCGCTAATCTCAGGATCTACGGGTCCGATTTGAAAAATTCTTTAAGTGTTATATAACCCATTTATCGAGGAAGGCTATAGACTATATATCATCACACTAAGACCAATAGGAGCGGAGCATAAATGAAAAATGTTGCAAAAACGGGAAAAAATTAAATGCAGAAAAGCCGAAAAACTTGGGCGAAGCCGTGGGCGGTAAGCTAGTTATATGATAATTAGAAAATACATATATATTATATGATAAGATCATTATTTTAATCTAATATCATAAGAAATTTGTACCCAATGGTACAAAAAGCTGAGCAAATTTAAGAAATTTCTTAAATTAGTGTCAGTTACTTTTCGTGTAGTCTCACCATTGCGGATAATGATCCAAACGATTGGTGATTCAATTAGAACAAAGAACAATCTCTATTTATACGTGGTATTTATACGTGTATCTGTGCAGTGTCTAGCTCGAAGCAGATGATTGAAACCTAAGTAAATACACTGTCAGCACACGAGAAGTGGTAATCATAAAAACTGACAAAAGCGTGTCAAGCACGCCACAGTAGCACAGCTATTACACGGCCAAACACAACGTAAGTATTGTATATTTTTAAAACTAATTATCACATATATTGCCCGTAAAAATCGTTGAAAGTGTTCTCTAAGAGCAATTTCTCCGAAATTCTGACGTTTTCAATGTGAAGATATATATTGGAAAGTAGGAATAAGTACATACAAAGCTCGACTCAAAAGGACACTATACTATTTAAAAATATACATAATGTAAACCTTAAACTTTGTCTGAAACATCTATAATTCTCTGACTATCTACATATATACAGTTCTGTCATCAATATACAGATTACAGACGTATATTAGAATTATTAGGATATATATAATTATAGCACTAACTATACAGACCTATATTATAATTATAAGGGTTAATATTTATAATATAGGTTCTTATACTTTGACGGGTGCCTGCCGTTTTACCGAAAAGATCTTGACAAAGTTTCATTACCCAAACTAATTTTAGCAACCTTTTTTATACCATTACAATATTTCGAATGATTTTAGCACACATATTTTTATTTGGTAAAATTTTTACTTGGCAAAATATTACCAAGTATAATGTCATTATGGCATTTGGTCTTTAATCAAATGATTTATTACAGCAAACAATCTTCAGACAATAAACGTTTGGTGAAATGATTTGTTAAGACAAAAAATAGGTTAATTTCTTCTTTAAAAAAAATGGGTAGGTTCGGTTAGGTGTAAACCGTGACCTCCAGAAACGTGGCTAGAAACGACTTGCATTAATAGAAAAAAGAAATATTTTGGCTTATTTGATTTTACGTAAAAATTGTTATTCCAACTGAAATATTTGACAAAAAACATGTTAAAAGTACTAGTTGGTAAACAAGTTATAGTTTAAACGTTCATTTCCCAAACATTAGGATTCCCAAACAGGAGGTAATGCGTTAATTTTTTTTGTGAATAGATTTTTTGCTAAGTAATAATTTGGCAAATGAAATTAAGCGAAAAAATTTTTGGGAAGTGAAAATTTCTCTCAAATTACTTTCGGTCAAAGAAGGAAGACCCACTTTGACACTTGGTTCATTTCATTGTTAAAAAGGATTCCGAGACTAAGTTCTGATATAAGAAGCCTGAATTTCTGATTTTGAGTCCTGTGTTTTTCTCTGACGGCTGGTCCGAGCGACCGGTACAACAATGGTTTTTTAAATCTTTTTATTATGCCACATGACCGAAATAGGACTAGTTAAATAACATATTATAACATATAAATAATAGATTATGAATTGTGTCTTTAATATGGGAATTAACAGGTTAAATATTATAGTAGCTAATAATGTTAATGCTTATATTATTCTTTTTGTGTAGCAAAAATCGTCTCTCTACCTATAATAGGATACTTATATAAAAAATATGTAATTTATGTATTTAAAGTAAGCATTATTAAAATTCAAAAAGAAAAGCAGAAAATACGGGATTCTTTAAATGTTGGCTAGGAAATTTCGGAAAAACTTAAAATAGTAGTTTGACACTGTAATAGGCAAGTTTTTTTACAAACTCCCCCAAACTGTAACCAACTAGATACAATCGTAAGGTTTGGCTATCTATCGGTAGCACATGAAAAAAATCTATGTAATGTTGTACCTACTAACTTTTTTTGAGAAAAAAAATAATTATATTAATTTCCTGCAGTTTTAATTCCAACATTTGTATGTGCAAGCCATATATTATGTCAAATACTTAACGAAGCAATACCAGGTGAACATCATACTCATACAGTAGGTACCTATTATGTACTTTATTATTCTTTGATTTTCCTTTTTTAACCCCCGACGCAAAAACGACGGGGTGTTATAAGTTTGACGTGTCTGTGTATGTGTGTCTGTCTGTGGCATCTTAGCTCCCGAACGGATGAACCGATTTTGATTTAGTTTTTTTTGTTTGAAAGGTGAATTAGTCGTTAGTGTTCTTAGCTATGTTTGATGAAAATCGGTCGAGATATAATGCAATTGTCGGGGGTTTTTTAAATTTTTAATTTATAGTAATTATTATTATTGTTGATAGATAATGTAGGTCATCAGTATATATATTAAGTATACATAAAAAAGTACAAATCAGTGTGAAAAATCAATAAATGAGATATGAACGCGCCGCCCGCCCTCGCAGCGGAAGCTTACTTACGGGAAACCGCGCAGGCGCAACGCCTCGTAGCACGCATAGCAGCGCTACAAACACTATGTCACTTCTAAATGCCATGACACATCGCTGTCCAGGCGCGCCACAATGAGAATTCTTCACAACCGACACTGTCCTTATAAACTCGAACTCGGAAGTCGCATGCAGGTACTTTGAATATCTGAAGCACGCGCGATGCACTGTGTGCCGAGAGACAAGGGACAGTTGTAGCGCACGATTAGAACGCGTACACTTATGAGGCGCCAGCTACTGAATAAGCATTGCGAGCCCCCGAATGAAGTGAACACCTTTCGCACCTCCGAGAGAAAGTCGAAGGAAAGTGCAGATTTTGGCTGTCAAAGCACCGCCCACACGCGTCCCCTGAGGAGCATTGTCGCGAGTCATCCATCACTCGACCTCGCGGACAGTCATCGGCTTCCGCTAATCAAAACAAATGAACAATATCGAGTGAGGAACGCAGCCAGTCGGTCGTGCTGTCCGACCACGCCGCCACCGCCGCGCGCAACCTCCTGGCACTCACTACTATGACATAACTACTTAAGTAATTCTTAAACCGTTTATGTACCTAGCAACTACTGAAATTGAATTACTTCAGCGTTTAGATACCAAGAATTGCCTCTTTTTATAGGTTAGGTATTTAAGTTTGAAAGTTACATAGTAAATTGTACTTAAGAGTCCATAACTTAAGTTCCCGATAATATACCTACCTACATACTTAATTATGTTATCAGGCTTTCGCTGATACGCCGAAGACAGCCCGCATTACCTATATCGTTAGTTGTATGAGTCATGAACTTATTGATCGTCGTATAAGTTTATTCATCTAGACATGCAACAGTTGTCATATCAATCCAACATTTTAACTGCTTTTTGTGAATGACAAAGATTCAGTCGTGCTTCGCATGAAACAGACTTCTCATGGAAGTTCTACATTTTCTCATATCATTTTTTTTTTGTTTAGACGAAACGAGCATACGAGTAGACGAGCGACCTGACCGTAAGTGATCCTCGCAGACAATGGACACCTGCAATACTCGCCTCCCTCTTCCTTCTCCTTTTCTCCTTAAGGGCCGGAAATACATCAGCTACTCCTCCTCCTTCTCTGGGTAGTACTTCCTTAGTCGTACCGACCCCTTTATGCATGCATGCATGCATGCAAACCCTACTACTTTAATCTAAAGCACTTGCATGTATTCTCTATACTCTAACTTTCTCAACTTTAAAATCAATACTAAGTAGGTACTCTAGTCTGATGCAAGCCCTACCCGACTGACTGAATACCTATACGTTTGAATTAATAAATAGTGTTGTCTGTAATGACTGTCACTAAAGCTCACCATCATCCTATCCTTACCCCAGCTATGTTGATGTCCACTTACAGACTTCCTAAATGCATCTAGATATCAAAAACTATTTTAACACAAGACGACTGCAATTATCACCAACCCAATTTTGAACAATATCGATATCCTCGGGCTTCCGACTATTTCAGAGTTATTATCTACTGTTTAAACCACCACCGCCAAAATTTCGTACGATTTATACGTAGCTGAGCCTACTTATATACTACAATATTTCTGATGCAACACATTTTTTATTTTGTTTTTTATCACTGGTTATTGGAAAATAAAAACAGAAACATAACATTATTTAAGTAGAGGAAAAAATCTAACCTTTCAGCCGAATTTTTCCTTCACTAAAATAACTGTAAGTATAATCTTAGCATGGAAAATGAAAAAATAAAAAAGGTAGTAACTACCTATATACATTCCTAATTATACTTACATATAAAGAATATGCATTCACGCATACAACTAAGTAGGTATCACATATATAAGTAATGCATGGTATACGGAAATGGTGCACCAAACCATGGTTTTCAGTAGGTACACCATGCATTGCACATGCATGGTGTACCGAAAATATTACTATTCTGAGTGATAACTTTTAACAAAAAATGTAAAACCACCTTCAAAAACTTATTTATTCGTAGTTCAAAAATAATAAAAGTAATGATATGTCTAAAACATTTTCGGACGTCGTTGGCTTTAATTTGAGTGGATCCTTTGTTTCCGCCACCGACTTCCAAAAATATTTTAGACATAAATCATTATTTTTATTATTTTTGAAGGCGGTTTTACATTTTTTGTTAAAAGCTATTTTATACCCAATATCAACTGCTCATCATCTTTTACAAAATATTGCTTTTCCCAATGCAGGGACGTCAATTTTTGAGGAGTTCTTCCGGTACTTCACCATAGTTATGTTTGTAACTAGCATAAATTGCAACTATATAAAAGTATTCGAATCGCAACTCCTACACTACTTATTATTATAAGGAGGTAACTACTAGATATACTACTATTGAGGAGTTACGGTGCAGCGGTGGTCTTCATCATCAGTTTCACTTCACCAAATGAAGCTTTCCTAGAAAATGAATTTGCTTTGCACGAGTTTCCTTGAGCTTATTCAAATACAATACTTATTTGAAGAGTTCCTGCGATTCCTCCAAGATCCCATCGTCGGATTTTAACTTGATGACAATGGGACTACCTGGGAAGTATACCTTTTAAAAGGAAAAAATATTTTTTCAAATTAGTCTAACTAATCTGTTGTGGTAGGGCCACGCTGTTCGCAGCATGAATGGGCCGGCTCGACCGGGGAAGTACCACACTCTCGCAGAAGACCGACGTCCGAGTAGTAGTGTTTCGTTACTGCGCTTCGTTCGGTGAGCGAGAGGGCCGGAGGCCCAATTTCTCCCCCAATCCCCTTCCTTCTCCTTTTCTCCTTCCCCTCCCTTTCCCTAAATAGGCTCGGCAACGCATCTGCAACTCCTTTGATTTTGCAGATGTCCATGGGCGGCGATGACTACTTACCATCAGGTAGCTCGCCTGCTCGTTTGCCGAGTTATCCCATAAAAAAAAAAAAAAAAAAAAAAAAACTGTTTCGAAAAATCGGGAAAAATACATCAGAGGCCATTTCTGGTCTCCATCATCAGTTCCACTTCACCAAATGATGATTCTCGAGAGTAAACGCATGAGTTACTTTAAAAATTATAGGTCTATCTTGTTATAGGTATGCATATATTATTTGAAGAGTTTCCTCGATTTCTTCGGGATCCCACCGTCAGATTTTAACTTGATGACAACGAGACCACCTTGGGAGTACAAAAAGAGATTTTTCGAACAAAAAAAGAATTTTCAAAATCAGTACGCAATTGACGGAGAAATCGGTGGACATAAATAAAAAAAAAGATATACAGACGAACGGATAACCGCCTCCTTTTTTGGAGTCGTTTAAAAAATATCTGTTATGTACCTAAAATGTTGGTTCAGCCGCACAGGAACAGCTTGGCAAGCTGTTCCTGTGCGGCTGAACCAACAGCTTGAAACATACACATCCCAAATAAGTTAGGGTGATCTCTATAATAATAATAATAATTACTTATAATTCATTCCATACCAAGAACGTATCTTTCAAGTAAGTATAACCTAAATATGTTACTGACAAACTGAACACTATTTCCGATCGGGTAACATAACGGTACCTGATTGGATATAAGGGTCAGTTCCTTAGATGAGGTAACTATATAAGTAATTAGTATTTATTACTAATTTTTGTCGCAATTCATCTTAAAAAAACTCTATCTAGTCATTGATCTCTAAGACAGCCAATAAATGTTTTATAATTGAATAACTACGCAATAAAATTACTTTTTTAATAATTAACTAGTCGTTTACATATTTCTTATGATATCCTCGCGCTGTTGGTAGTTGCTTCTGTTGCTCTCGCTAGAAAACGAAATAGGTAGGTATAAGGCCATGCAATACTCCTACGATATCTAAGAATTATCTAAATATGAACACTGGTTATCCGCCGCCTGCATAGATATAAGAAATAATTTCTATGGCCGCCTGCATGTAGGTGTCCACAATTGGGAAAGTAATACATGGTAGTAGCACATGTCAAATCTAAATTGATAAGAACCATTAGAGAATAAGACAAATTCGGAATAAGAGATTATTAGACTGCTGAAATATACATTATGAGAGTGGACCGTAGCACGTTTAGCGTAGTGGCTCGTGGCTGAGCAGCAGTTATCTTCGGGGCCACAAGTTTTGGTATGGGTTCGATCCCGCACTACATCTTATTGAGTAGAGTAGATCCAGAAGTACCTACCTACATTCTAACACTTAAATTTTCGTACCTCCTTCATATGGTTACGTAGTAAAATAAAATTAGGAAGTTCGAGATAGTTTACAATGTTCACAACATCACCAAAATATCAGGCTAAGCACATCCACTGTGTAACAATGGCTAGGTTGTGAATGATGAGTGAACCTATAGTTATTTATTTATACAAAACGAACCTATAAATAAAACAGAATATAACATTTTTCAATGTTATTTATTAAAGCGTAGAATAAATTTAAGCATTAAGAGTCGTCCTGACTCCTCAATGCGGGCGCCGGTAGTGTATTGCGAACGCAGAATACTAATGAACTTATAACACGCGTACAGTCCTTTTATTGCGTTATTTAGTACACTTGGTAACTGAGAACGAGAACGTAATCGAAGCGACGACCTGTCGAAGTCCAGTTTCTAGACAACCATAAGTAAGAAACAGTGTGTCCCCAGTCTGCTGAAGTAGGGACAGTAAATACCTCGAATCGTGAACATTTTCGCGCGCCCTCGTGTGATGCACATGTAGGAACAGCGGTGATTCACTACTGAAAAAAAAACCTCGAGGGACGGCGGAGAACGCGGGTGACGCAGCGGCCGCGAGGCGCGAGTCATTGATCCCGACACAGTCCCGGACGGCCGACGCCATGTCGGAGCTCGCGCACTCGGTCGAGCCGCTCCTCCCGCCGCTCATGCTCGCCGCGTTCGTCGCGTGCGTCGCCGGCGCTGCCGCTCTCGCCAACTGCTCGGTTCTCGCTGCCCTCTTCAAAACATCACGCAGCGGTAAACAAAAACTTTTTTGATAATACTTTTAACATATTCCAGTATAAACTCCTAAGTAAGGACAACTAATTATCTGATGGAGGATAAATGAATAAAATGTTATTCTACTACTAACGAACTAAGGTCAGGTTCCGTCTTTTCCATAACGGCGGACACAAGCGCCGCAGGAACTGGCCCCCCAGCTTGTAAGGGGACTAGGTCTGTGGTGGGCCTACCGGACTTTGAAAATATGTATACTTAAGGGTATTACATTGCTGAATGACCTTGAGGATTCGGGTTTTTGTGCTAGTACTTGTTAGTTCAGCGCCATCTATCGACATTTGATCGTACTCAATAAAAGGAACTGAAGATTAAGCAAGAATACAGATAAGTCGCAGTGTCGTCATCGTATTTACCTATTTCATTCGTTCTCTGAGAGATTAAGACATTTTGTTCCTCTAGATAAAAGTCTTGTACGAGTTACTTACATCTATAATTATTATAAATAGGTTATTCTTGATTATTTTGAAATAAGGGATACCTACACCAGCTTCCTACATATTACTTTAGTACCTAATGAAAATAACTAGGGTGACCTGGCTTCAACATTTATTTATATAACAATTGAATACGGGTGCCACTATATGATACATTCTGAGGGTCTGATGATGATCAGGTAAGTGCTTATAGGTTCTCAGAAACGGAGATAGCTAGGATGAGCTGGCTTTCAACATTCATCTAATTGAGTGTGGGTGCTACTACATGATACATTCTGAGGGTCTGATGATGATCAGATAAGTCCTTAAAGGTGTTCAGAAACGGAGATAGCTAGGATGAGCTGGCTTTCAACATTTATCTTATTGAGTGTGGGTGCTACTTCATGATACATTCTGAGGGTCTGATGATGATCAGGTAAGTCCTTATAGGTTCTCAGAAACGGAGATAGCTAGGATGAGCTGGCTTTCAACATTCATCTTATTGAGTGTGAGTGCTACGACATGATACATTCTGAGGGTCTGATGATGATCAGGTAAGTGCTTATAGGTTCTCAGAAACGGAGATAGCTAGGATGAGCTGGCTTTCAACATTCATCTTATTGAGTGTGGGTGCTACTACATGATACATTCTGAGGGTCTGATGATGATCAGGTAAGTGCTTATAGGTTCTCAGAAACGGAGATAGCTGGGATGAGCTGGCTTTCAACATTTATCTAATTGAGTGTGGGAGCTACTTCATGATACATTCTGAGGGTCTGATGATGATCAGGTAAGTCCTTATAGGTTCTCAGAAACGGAGATAGCTAGGATGAGCTGGCTTTCAACATTCATCTTATTGAGTGTGGGTGCTACTACATGATACATTCTGAGGGTCTGATGATGATCAGGTAAGTGCTTATAGGTTCTCAGAAACGGAGATAGCTAGGATGAGCTGGCTTTCAACATTCATCTAATTGAGTGTGGGAGCTACTACATGATACATTCTGAGGGTCTGATGATGATCAGGTAAGTCCTTAAAGGTGTTCAGAAATGGAGATAGCTAGGATGAGCTGGCTTTCAATATTTATCTTATTGAGTGTGGGTGCTACTTCATGATACATTCTGAGGGTCTGATGATGATCAGGTAAGTCCTTATAGGTTCTCAGAAACGGAGATAGCTAGGATGAGCTGGCTTTCAACATTCATCTTATTGAGTGTGGGTGCTACTACATGATACATTCTGAGGGTCTGATGATGATCAGGAAAGTGCTTATAGGTTCTCAGAAACGGAGATAGCTAGGATGAGCTGGCTTTCAACATTCATCTAATTGAGTGTGGTAGCTACTACATGATACATTCTGAGGGTCTGATGATGATCAGGTAAGTCCTTAAAGGTGTTCAGAAACGGAGATAGCTAGGATGAGCTGGCTTTCAACATTCATCTTATTGAGTGTGGGTGCTACTACATGATACATTCTGAGGGTCTGATGATGATCAGGTAAGTGCTTATAGGTTCTCAGAAACGGAGATAGCTAGGATGAGCTGGCTCTCAACATTCATCTAATTGAGTGTGGGACCTACTTCATGATACATTCTGAGGGTCTGATGATGATCAGGTAAGTCCTTATAGGTTCTCAGAAACGGAGATAGCTAGGATGAGCTGGCTTTCAACATTCATCTTATTGAGTGTGGGTGCTACTACATGATACATTCTGAGGGTCTGATGATGATCAGGAAAGTGCTTATAGGTTCTCAGAAACGGAGATAGCTAGGATGAGCTGGCTTTCAACATTCATCTAATTGAGTGTGGGTGCTACTACATGATACATTCTGAGGGTCTGATGATGATCAGGTAAGTCCTTAAAGGTGTTCAGAAACGGAGATAGCTAGGATGAGCTGGCTTTCAACATTTATCTTATTGAGTGTGTGTGCTACTACATGATACATTCTGAGGGTCTGATGATGATCAGGAAAGTGCTTATAGGTTCTCAGAAACGGAGATAGCTAGGATGAGCTGGCTTTCAACATTCATCTAATTGAGTGTGGTAGCTACTACATGATACATTCTGAGGGTCTGATGATGATCAGGTAAGTCCTTAAAGGTGTTCAGAAACGGAGATAGCTAGGATGAGCTGGCTTTCAACATTCATCTTATTGAGTGTGGGTGCTACTACATGATACATTCTGAGGGTCTGATGATGATCAGGTAAGTGCTTATAGGTTCTCAGAAACGGAGATAGCTAGGATGAGCTGGCTCTCAACATTCATCTAATTGAGTGTGGGACCTACTTCATGATACATTCTGAGGGTCTGATGATGATCAGGTAAGTCCTTATAGGTTCTCAGAAACGGAGATAGCTAGGATGAGCTGGCTTTCAACATTCATCTTATTGAGTGTGGGTGCTACTACATGATACATTCTGAGGGTCTGATGATGATCAGGAAAGTGCTTATAGGTTCTCAGAAACGGAGATAGCTAGGATGAGCTGGCTTTCAACATTAATCTAATTGAGTGTGGGAGCTACTTCATGATACATTCTGAGGGTCTGATGATGGTCAGGTAAGTCCTTATAGGTTCTCAGAAACGGAGATAGCTAGGATGAGCTGGCTTTCAACATTCATCTAATTGAGTGTGGGAGCTACTACATGATACATTCTGAGGGTCTGATGATGATCAGGTAAGTCCTTATAGGTTCTCAGAAAAGGAGATAGCTAGCATGAGCTGGCTTTCAAAATTTATCTAATTGAGGACGGGTGCGGGTGTTACATGATATAACATTCTGAAGGTCTAATATTTAAACACTTTTCATTTAATACATTAATAGGTATTTTAAAAGTCATTAAAATCTAAGTAACGTGAACAAGTTGGTTGATCATTTGTTGAGATTGGTGTTGGTGTTGATTCTGAATAATGTGAACAGGTCGGTTGGTCTGTTCTTCGTGTTGGTGGTGAATTCGAATAGTGTGAACAGGTTGGTTGGTCATTTATTAGAATTGGTGTTGGTGTTGATGGCGCATGAAGGCTTTCTTGAAGTACGCCAGTATTTTCTTCAGCTTGTTGTAGGCTGTGCGTCTTTTTCCGATCTACCTTGTTTTTTATTGCCTGTAAAATATATGGCGGATTCCTAATTTCCATATTTCGACTATATATACATCTTATTGAGTGTGAGTGCTACGACATGATACATTCTGAGGGTCTGATGATGATCAGGTAAGTGCTTATAGGTTCTCAGAAACGGAGATAGCTAGGATGAGCTGGCTTTCAACATTCATCTTATTGAGTGTGGGTGCTACTACATGATACATTCTGAGGGTCTGATGATGATCAGGTAAGTGCTTATAGGTTCTCAGAAACGGAGATAGCTGGGATGAGCTGGCTTTCAACATTTATCTAATTGAGTGTGGGAGCTACTTCATGATACATTCTGAGGGTCTGATGATGATCAGGTAAGTCCTTATAGGTTCTCAGAAACGGAGATAGCTAGGATGAGCTGGCTTTCAACATTCATCTTATTGAGTGTGGGTGCTACTACATGATACATTCTGAGGGTCTGATGATGATCAGGTAAGTGCTTATAGGTTCTCAGAAACGGAGATAGCTAGGATGAGCTGGCTTTCAACATTCATCTAATTGAGTGTGGGAGCTACTACATGATACATTCTGAGGGTCTGATGATGATCAGGTAAGTCCTTAAAGGTGTTCAGAAATGGAGATAGCTAGGATGAGCTGGCTTTCAATATTTATCTTATTGAGTGTGGGTGCTACTTCATGATACATTCTGAGGGTCTGATGATGATCAGGTAAGTCCTTATAGGTTCTCAGAAACGGAGATAGCTAGGATGAGCTGGCTTTCAACATTCATCTTATTGAGTGTGGGTGCTACTACATGATACATTCTGAGGGTCTGATGATGATCAGGAAAGTGCTTATAGGTTCTCAGAAACGGAGATAGCTAGGATGAGCTGGCTTTCAACATTCATCTAATTGAGTGTGGTAGCTACTACATGATACATTCTGAGGGTCTGATGATGATCAGGTAAGTCCTTAAAGGTGTTCAGAAACGGAGATAGCTAGGATGAGCTGGCTTTCAACATTCATCTTATTGAGTGTGGGTGCTACTACATGATACATTCTGAGGGTCTGATGATGATCAGGTAAGTGCTTATAGGTTCTCAGAAACGGAGATAGCTAGGATGAGCTGGCTCTCAACATTCATCTAATTGAGTGTGGGACCTACTTCATGATACATTCTGAGGGTCTGATGATGATCAGGTAAGTCCTTATAGGTTCTCAGAAACGGAGATAGCTAGGATGAGCTGGCTTTCAACATTCATCTTATTGAGTGTGAGTGCTACGACATGATACATTCTGAGGGTCTGATGATGATCAGGTAAGTGCTTATAGGTTCTCAGAAACGGAGATAGCTAGGATGAGCTGGCTTTCAACATTCATCTTATTGAGTGTGGGTGCTACTACATGATACATTCTGAGGGTCTGATGATGATCAGGTAAGTCCTTAAAGGTATTCAGAAACGGAGATAGCTAGGATGAGCTGGCTTTCAACATTTATCTTATTGAGTGTGTGTGCTACTACATGATACATTCTGAGGGTCTGATGATGATCAGGTAAGTCCTTATAGGTTCTCAGAAACGGAGATAGCTAGGATGAGCTGGCTTTCAACATTAATCTAATTGAGTGTGGGTGCTACTACATGATACATTCTGAGGGTCTGATGATGGTCAGGTAAGTCCTTATAGGTTCTCAGAAACGGAGATAGCTAGGATGAGCTGGCTTTTAACATTCATCTTATTGAGTGTGGGTGCTACTACATGATACATTCTGACGGTCTGATGATGATCAGGAAAGTGCTTATAGGTTCTCAGAAACGGAGATAGCTAGGATGAGCTGGCTTTCAACATTTATCTTATTGAGTGTGTGTGCTACTTCATGATACATTCTGAGGGTCTGATGATGGTCAGGTAAGTCCTTATAGGTTCTCAGAAACGGAGATAGCTAGGATGAGCTGGCTTTCAACATTCATCTAATTGAGTGTGGGAGCTACTACATGATACATTCTGAGGGTCTGATGATGATCAGGTAAGTCCTTATAGGTTCTCAGAAAAGGAGATAGCTAGCATGAGCTGGCTTTCAAAATTTATCTAATTGAGGACGGGTGCGGGTGTTACATGATATAACATTCTGAAGGTCTAATATTTAAACACTTTTCATTTAATACATTAATAGGTATTTTAAAAGTCATTAAAATCTAAGTAACGTGAACAAGTTGGTTGATCATTTGTTGAGATTGGTGTTGGTGTTGATTCTGAATAATGTGAACAGGTCGGTTGGTCTGTTCTTCGTGTTGGTGGTGAATTCGAATAGTGTGAACAGGTTGGTTGGTCATTTATTAGAATTGGTGTTGGTGTTGATGGCGCATGAAGGCTTTCTTGAAGTACGCCAGTATTTTCTTCAGCTTGTTGTAGGCTGTGCGTCTTTTTCCGATCTACCTTGTTTTTTATTGCCTGTAAAATATATGGCGGATTCCTAATTTCCATATTTCGACTATGCCGCGGATCCAAAAGTTCCGGCAAAATACAATTTAAATAAAACGTACATAATTTTGTTCTCATTTTTGTTTCAAAAAAATCATCGTCTCTGATAATCGTTTCTGTTTTCAGGGGCTTGGATTCACTGTACCATACCCCAAATAAACATTTTAATTTCCGGGTCACATGCAATTGCCCTTGTACTTGGTAATACCAATTATGGTTTTTATTTATCTGCAATGTGCCCAATTTATCTTTAACCCAAAAATTTACTTTTTTTTTATCTATGGCTTCTTGTAATCCTGTCTTGAACGCCGATATGGGGCATTTCACCTCTACTATTGCTTCTTTTCCAATAAGCCCATCTGGTGTAGCTCCTAAATATGGAATCACAGGATCAATAAAAAGCCCGCATGGTCTAATTTCAATGTCTTCTTGCCTAGACAGCTGATCCAGTGCTTTTTTTTCGTATTCTCTTCCGTGCTGTATAGGCGCAGCCTCTATATTAATTTTGTAGAGCAGTTGTTTAACTATACCAGCACAACTAGTATCAGGCCTCATTTTAATAACTTTTCCAAAGTTAGAAGCCGTCAATAAAGAGCGGCGGAGTTCGAGCCATTCGCTTGACTCGCTCTGCAAAATTGTATGCCTTTCAATTAGTCTTACATCTTCCTCACTTTTATGTAAATTCGATAAAAAGTTCTCCTTCATCTGCTCTAAAACGGCATTACTTATATCGGGCTTAATACTTTGTTCTCCATAGTCCTTATTTATTAAAAGAGCGCCATGTGTCTGTCGTTTTTTATAATGGATACGTTTTATCAAATTTCTCCTATTACGATATTTATTATCTAAGGTGCTCATTTTACCCTTGGGACTTTGCCCAACAATGGTTTTGTACAATATGGATACAGGTTTCCTTCTCGTATTGAAGGTAAGTGCAGACGCTGAACACCGAGTTTGGTATCCACGCCGGCATGAGTAATTTACTCTCTTACCACCTACAAATTTGGCCACCACGCTATGAAAACTTTCCACGATGTTACTGTCCACATCATGAACAAGGCTTCTTGAATGCCCTGCAATATTATTGATGAAAAAACATATTCTCTGCCACAGGGAACTTGTGAAAAATGCTTGTGGAAGGATTTCAACTTTATCCAGACTATTGCAAAAATGGCTTTTACATTTGCTATGGTTTCCAAAGGCATGTAAGTGTAAAGTCTGGATGTCCTCAAAAAGCTTATGAGTGCAAAAGTCTACATTTTCTAAGGAGTCGTGGTATTTTTTGCTGCATTGCCGTATTGCCGACCTTATACTCATGATGCGTTTTTTTGTAATTAATTTTCTAAAACATATGGGATATTTAGTATCAGTGGTCAGGTTTTCTAATTTGTTACACAAATTTCTTAGAAGGTGGTTCCTACATTCTACCTTTTCGACAGTAAATTGGGCATAAGGTCTTGCTTCTAAAATTTTCGCATATGTGCTAGAGTCTCCATCAGAAATGAAACGACCATAAATAAGACCATACATTTCAACAGATGATTTAAAGCCTTCTACTATTATAGTTGACTCCATGGCAGTTGATGATCCCGTAAAATTTTTGAAGCACTGGTGGGTTCGTGGACTTTTATTTTTATTTTGGTCCTGCGCACATATGCTACAGTACTTATTTTTAATTCCAAGAAACAAAATTTTTTTTGTTTCCCTGCCAATTATGGCTGCAGCTCCTGACAGTGCTGAGTAGTTCTTTTTATAAGACCTCTTACTCCAGCATCCGTCTACAACCACATCTATGATTGGAATCCCATTTTTGCTAACGCGACCTTTTCCTATAGCTATTCTTTTTTCTTCTTCAGCAGCTTCATTCATAGATTTGCTAAGTGCTTTCTCCCAGTTGTCGGAAACAATATCGTGCCGTTTTTGGTATAAAGGCTCAGTCATCACGGGTAAGTCAATTGCTGATAATAGTTCTTCTAATTGCGAATACCCTATACCAACTGAAACTGCACCCGCAACCGCTGCTGTATTTATATCTAAGTTGCCCATGAGGTTACAAAGTGAAAATTTCTCCTTACACATCAAGCATTGTACTGTAAACTTAGATGCAAGTCCAACACGTTTCTCTCCTATAAGTTTCAAACTTTGGATGCCACAGTTAAAAGACCCATGACAGCCTATTTCTTGTATTTTTGAAAAAAAGTAAGCTATATCAATAATTCGTCTTCCAGATACATCTTTTATTTCTGCTTGTGATTCTTCTTCTTCTTCAATAATTAAATCTGGTAAATCGTCATCTTGTTCAAGCTAAAACCAATCCATACTAATATTATAAATTCTAAAGTAACTCTGTCTGTCTGTTTGTATGTCTGTCTGTCTGTCTGTTACGCTTTCACGCCTAAACCATTCAACAGAATTTGATGAAATTTGGTACTTGGATAGACTAAAGCTTGAGAAAGGACATAGGCTATCTCGTATTGCAAATAATAGTTTTGAAGGGGTTGAAATAGGGGGTGAAAGTTTGTATGGGATTTCGTCATTTTTCAAGATAAAACCATAGTGTAATGAAATCTATAGTGGGCGCACTCCTTTTCGGGGTCGAAATGCCTAATCCACTATTAGATTTCATTACACTATGATAAAACCATGAAACTTTATATTAAGGTACTTGATAAGATATCAATAAATATTTATTATAGCTTTTTTGAAATTTCGACCTGTGTGGGGATGAAATAGCGGATGAAAGTTGGTTTAGAAGTCCAAACAAAGTCACGCTTTCAAATTTAGCCCCATGTAATAGGCGGCGAGCCTATTGCCATTAACCGGGCACAAATCTAGGCTCCGAGCTGGGAATTTCATAGAAATACCCAATAACACTTTGCTCGACCTGGGGATTGAACCCAGGATCTCTAGCGTAGCAGTCACGCTTAGGACCACTAGACTATTGAGGCAGTCCAAAAAAATATCACTATCAAAAAAATATCTAAGTATTAGAATAATATACCGGTATAATTTTCACTGCCCTCTCATCAACTTCTATACTAGAAAGGTCGTATGTTTCAGGTGATTGAGATGCGTTATTATCTGTTAAAGGCTGAAGTTCCTGATTTTGTAACTGGGAGTTTTTCTGGTTTCTTAATTGCCTGAAAACAAGAATTTCACCTTGGTATTTCTTCTCAAAAGCTATAGGTGACTAGGGGCAGTCACAAGTTTGTCGTAGTCACCTTAATCTCCATGACCCTTTCAAATGAGTCCAAACACGATGATTCTACGTAGTGCCATCACTGAGACCCTATACCCAGCTTCGGAGTCCATGCTCAGGACGCCTTAACCATCACAGGCACATTGGTCTCTATGAGCCCTTTCAAATGAGTCCAAATACGATGATTCTTAGGTAGTGTCGTCACTGAGATCCAACACCCACCTTCAAAGTCCACGATCAGGAAGCTGTAACCATCACAGTCACCTTGGTTTTCATAAGCCCTTTCAAATGAGTCCACACACGATGATTCTAAGTAGTGCCGTCACCGAGATCCTATACCCACCTTTGGAGGCCACCATCAGGACGCTGAAACCATCACAATCACCTTGGTATCCATGAGCTCTTTCAAAAGAGTACAAACACGATGATTCTATGTAGTACCGTCACCGAGATCCTATACCCACCTTTGGAGTCCACCATCAGGACGCTGAAACCATCACAATCACCTTGGTATCCATGAGCTCTTTCAAAAGAGTCCAAACACGATGATTCTATGTAGTGCCATCACCGAGATCCTATACCCACCTTCGGAGTCCACCATCAGGACGTTGAAACCATCACAATCACCTAAGTATCCATGAGCTCTTTCAAAAGAGTACAAAAACGATGATTCTATGTAGTGCCATCACCGAGATCCTATACCCACCTTCGGAGTCAACCATCAGGACGCTGAAACCATCACAATCACCTTGGTATCCATGAGCTCTTTCAAAAGAGTACAAACACGATGATTCTATGTAGTACCGTCACCGAGATCCTATACCTACCCACCTTTGGAGTCCACCATCAGGAAGGTGAAATCATTACAGTATTTACATTCACCTGTCTCCATCCTCCGTTAAAAGAAAGGATTCTCAAGATACCTAGCTAAAATAGATAAAACAATAAACAGCATAGAAGGATAGCGTAGGTATGTAAGTACATAGCATAAGTACATATGTTACATAAAGGTAGGTAATTTATAAAATATGTTATACGATACTATAATGATACAATTTTATTTAATATAATATATAGTTCATAATTAATTTGACAAAGAGCGCCTTCATCCTCTCTCCTATTAAAAATATCTGCTGTGCCCGACAGGGTCTATAATTGATCCAATGTTTAACATACCTACCAACTAATGCACACATAATGGAATGCAAAAAAGTATTGAGCATTGAGTACATACTTACCACGGAGGAGAGAATCCAACTTACCAATAATTTTGGAGAACTCGGCCACGCTTCACTTTACTTTTATTTTTATATTTAGGCATACTTAGTCTATGATAATGATAAATAACAAAAAAAAAATTACAAACTACTTTAAATATATTTACAAACTTAATTTCTACGTAATATTTATATTTGTACTATTTACGATATAGTTAAATTCGAAAATTATTCAAAAATCATTACTTTTGCAATTTATTTGGAAACAATAACGCACGTACAGCCCACCCGTCGCAAGAGTCGTCGAGACACTGATATACCGCGTCCTGATTATGCATCACAGGCATTGCGGGGGTGCTTCACGGGGGGCGCTAGTGAAGTTTCGGGTTTTTCTTTATTATGTATAAAATTTATGAGAAACTATTAAGCGGTTAAAGAGAAAAAATTCAATTTAGTTTGAAAAAGGACTATTTACTTCGATTATTTAAAAAAAGGGGCAATTTTATGAAAAAGAAAAAATTAAACAATACAATTTATTTGTGATGACCTTAAGTATAACATATATTTTTTATATGGCAAAGGCACATAAGGGTTCGTCTAGAAACTTCTTTAAACCTAGGGTGTTTTTAGGTTTTGAGCGATGTAATACCCTTAAAAGTGTAACGACATGCATGTTTGTTTCTCTTTACAGAGAAAAAAACATGCAAACAAACATGCATGAAATGCAGAAAGTTTCGAAAGTCGAAGTCGAAGTCGAAAGTCAAAGTCGAAGTCGAAGTCGAAGTTGATATGGGTGTCAATTTCAAGGTTTATCGGGATGCTAATTACGAAAATGACATTAATATTGAAATCCAAGATGGCGGACATTATTTTTCTTATTAAATTGATATGGGTGTCAATTTCAAGGTTTATCGGGATGCTTATTACGAAAATGACATTAATTTTGGAATCCAAGATGGCGGACATTATGTTTCTTTATAAATTGATATGGGTGTTAATTTCAAGGTTTATCAGGATGCTAATTACGAAAATGTCCGCCTTGAAATATAACCTTGAAATTGACACCCATATCAATTTATAAAGAAAAATAATGTCCGCCATCTTGGATTCCAAAATTAATATCATTTTCGTAATTAGCATCCCGATAATCCTTGAAATTGACACCCATATCAATATTTAGTAAAATAATGTCCGCTATCTTGGATTTTAAAATTAATGTCATTTTCGTAATTAGCATCCCGATAAACCTTGAAATTGACACCCATATCAATTTATAAAGAAAAATAATGTCCGCCATCTTGGATTTCAAAATTAATGTCATTTTCGTAATTAGCATCCCGATAAACCTTGAAATTGATATCCATATCAATTTATAAAGAAAAATAATGTCCGCCATCTTGGATTCCAAAATTAATGTCATTTTCGTAATCATCACTCCGGGAAACCGTGAAATTGACACCCATATCAATTTCTTTATATAAATAATGTCCGCCATCTTGGATTACAAAATTAATGCCATTTTCATCATCAGTACCCCAAGATACCTCGAAATGGACACCCATATCAATTTATTTAAATGATGTGCGCCATCTTGGATTTTAAAATACGTCTCGATAAGGAGGGGAATAACGACTTTTGGGGACATGAAAATACGCAACTCCTATTGACCTGATCTCGCATTGTAAAGACTTTCCGTACAATAAACGGTCAGCTTGTACTGGTGATTATGTATAGCTTGTTAAACCTAGATATCCAGTATAAGCTGACCTCGCATTGTATAGACTGTCCGTACAATAAGCGGTCAGTTTGTACTGGTGATGTAGGTATAGCTTGTTATACATATCCAGTATAGGCTGAGCTCGCATTGTATAGACTTTCGTAAAATAAAAGGTCAGCTTACTTACGAGGTCAGATAAACTAGTATCTCAGTCGGTACCTGCTTAGGTACTCAGAGGTTCATTCAAACTTTGGATAACATGATTATTATCTATAATCCGAATTAAAATGATTAAAAAAGATTGTCGGCATTTAGAGCCAGACAAAGAAGTGCGCCCGTAAATTTCATTACACTATGGTTAGTCTATGATAATGATCAAGAACAAAAACAAAATTATAAACTACTTTAAATATATTTACAACCTTAATTTCTACGTAATATTTATATTTGTACTATTTACGATATTGTTTAATTCAAAAATCATTCAAAAATCATCACTTTTGTCATTTATTTGCAAACAATAACGCACGTACAGCCCACCCGTCGCAAGAGTCGTCGAGACACTGATATTCGCGTTCTGAGTATGCATCACGGGCATTGCGGGGGTGCTTCACGGGGGGCGCTAGTGAAGTTTCAGGTTTTTCTTTATTATGTCAAAATATTCAAAGAAATAGGAAAAAATAAACAATACAAGTTGTTAAGTGTGTCATTACAAATTTTTTGGTATAAAATTTATAACAAACTATTAAGCGGTTAAAGAGACAAAATGCAATTTAGTTTGAAAAAGGACTATTTTCTTCGATTATTTTAAAAAAAATGGGGCAATTTTATGAAAAAAATAAACAATACAATTTATTTGTGATGACCTTAAGTATAACATATATTTTTTATATGGCAAAGGCACATAAGGGTTCGTCTAGAAACTTCTTTAAACCTAGGGTGTTTTTGGGATTTGAGCGATGTAATACCCTTAATACGTAACTTTGCTAACATTTTTGTTATTGTTCACATTTTTTTACTTTCTAAAAGGCCTCAAATTTTGTTATGACCAAGGGATTGCCTAAAACGGCCCTACTAATGTCCATACGACCTACAGTATGTTTTGTAGATAGGAGAGGATAAGTAAATCACAAATGTTACTAATAGTCGAATTATTTTTAGATACAAATTACAGAAAAAAGGATAGTGTACCTACTTCCTTTTTTCTGTAATTTGTTTTTGCCTACACTGCAGTTAGATTCTATTCTCTATTCAATTAAGATCACTGATAGGCCTGACCCTAAAATAGAACTATTTACCTGCCTATTTTTAGTTTGTTACCCTGCTTATTAATAGGTACAATTCAAATATTAACATTTGCGTTTTCTTTTCAGGTTTACTGACCATCATATTACAGTTAGCCTTGGCCGACTTATTACTCGCAGCATCAATAAGCCCTGAATTGTGGTCTTACAACGCCAGATCGTGGCATTTCGGTAATCATGGCTGCATAGCATATCGAGGACTGAACGTGTTTGCTTCTACTGCGACCTCTTATTTAGTGGTCACTATCGCACTACATTCACTGGCGACCATTAATATTGAAGAGAAGGTTATTGCGAAGCGTATCAAACAAAACGATCAGGACGAAGACGAAGAAATAAGATGTTCACGTCACAGTTTGGTGACAACTAGTGACTCTTCAACTCCACCGAGAACGATGAACCTAGATTACAGGCTGACTGATCGTAGAATCTCGGTGACACAGCCATCTGTCTTTATTTGGGTGCTGGCTACTTCACTAAGTGTTCCGGAATTCTTTTTAGCCACTACGGTGTACGTCGATCGAGGCGAAGTGTTGTGCACCATCGTTGACACCAGCCAACGTTTTCACATGTATTCGATTCTTGCTGTTTTTAATTTGTTTTTGCCTCTTATAATCATGAGTATGGCTGGTGTTCTAGTCATTATTAAGTTAAACATAAAGAAAGTAATATCTCGGATTGAATGCTTCGAATCAATCGCAGCGTTGAAACTATCCTTGTGGCTGATATTAATATATATTTTGTTGTGTACTCCCCGATCGTTTATCACTGCTTATAATATTTACTCCAAATCAATGCAAGGCAATGAAACTTCTCTGGCCCATCACGATAATACTACTGTGAATGTATTTACCAGCAGTACTTACATTATTTCTACTTTAGTTCGACCTCTGCTCAGCATAACTTTATTGCCGCGTGTAAGAAAGTCCTTTTCTTTTGGATCTTATCCCAACACCAACAATGTGTGAACAATGTCATTTATTGAACTATAATTTATTATGGAAACGTTTCCAAAGACGCAATTTCTAAGTGAAGTGATATATTTTAAGAGCTGTGTACTAAGCATTTTAAGAAGCTTTCATTTGAATGTATCTAAGTAAAAGTAGTATTTAGGATGACAAAGGATTACCATAACAAACTCGATGGTATGTAGTTGAAATAGTGCGAGTTTAAACAATAAATAATTAAGACTACTTAGTGTAAGTGTTAAACGTGCATGTCAAACATATAGTTCGTTCAAATTCGTTTAAATTTATCACCCAGAAAGAAAATGAAATTTCTGGGTGAAAAATTGAACGAACTAACAAAAATTTCACGGTACGGTGATGTAAGTAAGTACTTATCGAATATTCAATTCAAAGGCAAGATTGAAGCCCCTAGAATGCTAGAGTTCCGAAAAGTTTAACCACGCATAATCTCATATTAGGTATATCCACCAAATATGGAAAACGAGATTAGATTAAAAATATATAAGAAGAATAGTATATTGGTATAACATAACTTTTTTTATGTTTAAAGAAGAAAATGGAGCTATATTATATTACCTATTTAATTGTTAGGTAGGTAGGTAGTCGTAGCGACCGTTAACACACGTGTGATTGATCTTTCACATATCTTATTTCCTCCATTATTTCCTTTCAAGTCCTTTATTTTATTTCAATTTTCTTTCATTATATAGATATTGCAAAATCTGTTGATTCCGTCCCCGAGGGTCGCTCGTTACGGGTGTTCCTATATCACCCTGAATTCTAAACTAGATAAAATTAGTAGCTGAAGTATTTTTTTAATTTTTTTTATTAAAGTATTTTCACCAAAGTTGGATGTACTTATTATTTTATTAACTGCTACGCTCACAGTTTTTTTTTTTTTTTTTTTGGGATAACTCGGCAAACGAGCAGGCGAGCTACCTGATGGTAAGTAGTCATCGCCGCCCATGGACATCTGCAAAACCAAACGAGTTGCAGATGCGTTGCCGAGCCTATTTAGGGAAAGGGAGGGGAAGGAGAAAAGGAGAAGGAAGGGGATTGGGGGAGGAATTGGGCCTCCGGCCCTCTCACTCACCGAACGAAGCGCAGTAACGAAACGCTACTACTCGGACGTCGGTCTTCTGCGAGAGTGTGGTACTTCCCCGGTCGAGCCGGCCCATTCATGCTGCGAACAGCGTGGCCCTACCACAACAAAAAGATAGAGAGAGAGAGAGGTATTGTGTTCGATTCCCAGGTCGGGCAATTATATTGGGTTTTGCTAGAAAATTCTAAGTAGCAGCTTTGAAGTTTGGATAATTGTTCCCTATGGGACCTAAACATGGGGCGAACTGTGGGTGTACATTAAGTAAACCTCAGGCTAACAATTATGATGTATGTACACACGGCTACACATCAAGCTATACAAACCCACAAAGATATGAATTTTCTAATGAAAGAAAATTTCAAGTCAAAGAAAAGTTCGATCTCAGGCAGGGTTTGAACCTGAGTCTCTCTGGTTAAGTACACCAGACGCTTTACCAACTAAGCTACCGAGACTTTCTTTCACTTGAAATTTTCCTTCATTAGAGAATTCATATCTTTATTCATAATAAAAAATATACAAATCCAATTTAGACTGACCTTCAATCGTAAAGGTTTTCCGTACCATTCCAGGCCAGCCTATACTGGTATTAGCTTGATGTGTAGCCGTGCGTACCTTATTGTTCTTACTAATTTAGATGTTTATGTACAGTTTGTTCGAAATAAGTAAGCCGATCGGAAGTTGTCTGCAAGTGGTTTAGAAGTGGTTAATTTTAATAGAAAGAGTCAGTGTAAAGATAATTAGAGTCGTACCTATATGTTTCACATTTCTTATTATTTATTTCTATATTTATGTATTAACACTTAATTAAACGATTTTATCTTCGGAACGGCTAACTTCCGATCGGCTTACATAATTTCGAACTAACTGTATAAAAACACTTTTTTAAGCGATTTTACCTGCGGCAGTTAGGAACGGCTAACTTCAGACGAGTTATTTCGAACAAACTGTATCTATACCCACTCAATTTATTTTAGCAATAAAAAAGAGGCTCAAATATTGAGGGGTAAAAAACTTTTTTCTTCCAAAATCAGTTCAAAGAAATTTTATGGTGATCTATAAACCAGTTACCACAAAATTTCATCGATAGGTTTAAAATAATTTGGAGAATTTTGACAGTTTATAAAACGTTAACGTATGTGCTGGCGACTGTACATATTAGGGTAAAGTACCCTATTACACCCCCCCCCCCCCCCCAATTTATTGACACTATTTTTTTATTTTTAAAATAAAAGTAAATAGCTGATTTAAACAGTGCAATCAGTGTGTAAGAGGGAGAAAGTTGTTTTTTTTAGGATTGCAATACGGTAAGCGTTCATTTTAATCATGGAATTCCGAATACCTTATTTTTTTAATGTTGTGTTTTATAATTTTGAAGGTTTCATTATTAGCTATGTCTTCAGGCCCAATAACTCATTCCTTGTCACACCAGTTTTTTTATAACAACTTTAGAAAATTTATTTGGAAAAATTCCAGAACTCAGCATTAAACCTTTAAATTACAAAAATCTAATTAGTATAGCGTTTAAATTTCAGTTTAATTTTGATGTCTACTCTTGTATAGTTCTATGATTGCAATAAAATGAAGACACTGATAGAAGCTTCTAGCTTTGTACTTTCTATTCTTATACCAGGACCTTATTTTGCACGAAAACTGAATAAAAATATTCGCCACCAAAATTGACAAAAAATGGCCGTCGTTGATATTTACCCATTTTAACACTGATATATAACGGGCAACACCGTAAAATTACAGATATTAAACTATTTCGGCACGTTAGCCCTTAAAGTGTAAATAATTGGGTATCTTACCCTACTTACAAATGTTGCCCGTCCTTGTTTTTGTATGACTAACATAAAAATGACAAGTAGATAGGTACGTACGTATGTAGACATACTTTTCCCAAAGTTCAAAAACCGGTCAAGTGCTCTACGATTGTCGTAAGTAACAGGTAGGCAAGTTCCTTTATATCAATATCGCGCGCGCATAATATTAACCAAACTTTATACTTTAGAAAAATTGAATGTTTAGCACATTCAGCCTTGGGCGCGAACTTCAATTGTTCCTTTGTTTTTCACAAATAATTCGACACGAAACGATACATGATTTTTAAGCAAGAGATTTAATAGGTACTCAATGGTGAATATTTTATTATTAAAATAATATCGAAATCGAAAATTTTACTTAAAGATCATCGTAGAAGATTTCGGTGTAAAATAGATAATTTAGCAAAAAAAATACAATTTATACTTAAGTCTCCTACGATAACGATTTTTAAACAAAATACTCGATTGTGAATAAGTTATTGATGATGTCGCAATTTTGACTGCCATGTACGCACGGCTACACATCAAGCTTAACAAAACCAGTATTCCAGTAGCCTTGAATTGTGCAGAAAACCTTTACAATAGGAATTCAGTCTTAACTGTTTTTAGGGTTCCGTAGCCAAATGGCAAAAAACGGAACCCTTATAGATTCGCCATGTCTGTCTGTCTGTACGTCCGTATGTCACAGAATGTTTGCTCTGAAACTATACGAGCTATGCTGTTGAAACTTGGTAAGTAGATGTATTCTGTGAACCGCATTAAGATTTTTACACAAAAATAGAAAAAAAAATAAAAAATTAGGTTGGTTCCCCATACTTAGAACTGAAACACGAAATTTTTTTTCATCAAACCCATTCGTGTGATGTCTCTTTGGATAGGTCTTCAAAAATGATATTGAGGTTTCTAATATAATTTTTTTCTAAACTGAATAGTTTGCGCAAGGGACACTTCCAAAGAAAGTGGTAAAATGTGTGTCCCCCCCTGTAACTTCTAAAATAAGAGAATGATATAACTAAAACAAATATATGATGTATAACTAAATACGTTCATAATATAATGAACGAAAATTGGTTTGAAAGAGATTGAATAAGTTGTTTTTATTATAATCTACCGAAAAATAACCTGACCGCTCTATTGATTAGTAGGATTTTTGAATATATAAAAATATCATGAAACATATTGCAAACGGCTAGTCGGCTACCTATCCCACTCACACTGTTACGAGTTAGATGTTTACATGTTTTATCGTCAGTGGAAGCGCAGGGTTACACCTAATACCTCCTAAGATAACGATGTTTTAGCAAAACTTTTAGTAGATACTCAGTCATGAATAAGTTATGGTTGTTGATGTCAATGCCAATGACTGGCTCATTAGTCTGTGGTCCTAAGCGCGACTGCTACGCTAGAGGTCCTGAGTTCGATCCCCAGGTCGAGCAGTGTTATTGGGTTTTTCTATGAAATTCGCAGTAGCAACTCGGGAGTCTGGATTTGTACCCTGTCAATGGCTGTACGTTACTCCAGCAGGAAAGTAGCTCCTAGAGTTATACGAGTGGTACATGGTTGTATGTATAAATTAGTATGTGATCTGCTGTAAAATCGTGCGTCTTGTCGTTTTGGAAATAACCGGAATAAACGATTCTTACTTATACTCCATTTGGTTAGGTACTTAACTAAAGGTAAACAAATCATAAAAAAGGTTTTTTTATAGGGCCATTTTTTAATATTAAATGGTAATTATAAATTCTTAAGCTTGCGACCAATAAATAAATCAAATCTGATAATTATGTCATAAAGTATTGCAATGTGCCTTACTAGAAAGAATCTAAAAAGACAGGAAATCAAAACCTTTTTCTACATATTAGACTTTTGATAACTCGAAAAAATTAAGAAGTAGTAGCGCGAGGAAGCGCGGCAAAATAATTAACCGATATTATACTTAGTCGGGTAAACAGACGCCATTCGTAACAGTTTGTACTTTCGTTCGTTTTTGTGTTTCTTTTGCCGTAAATTGTATTATTTAGTTATAGTTTTGTTTGTTCGTTGTTTTTATTGATTGTTAGATGTGTTGTTATTAATTTCACTTCCAATTCATAAGATACCATTGTAATAAAGGTTGAAGAGCCCTGAACGCCGCCATTTTTATTGTTTACCTTTAGTTAAGTACCTAACCAAATGGAGTAGTAACGTTGTTCCAGTAGGAAAATTCTAAACGAATGATCGGAAAGAAATATTGTGCATAGACAGAGAACTTCTATTTGTGCAAAAATGTTCGCCGAAAATATATCATATGCTTCAGGTTTTCGAGATATTGCGTTTCCTGCTGGAGTAACGTTTTGCAGAATCGTGTATCTAGAAAACCATTATATGTGCGGATGTAGAATAAACATAGGTACACGAGTAGCCCTTAATTTGTTCCTATTAGTGACGGAGAAAATATTTATAATTACTAAGTAATCGCGCTTTTTTGAAAACCCGAAAAAAAATTCGTAGCGCCTAAATGAGAAAACGTAGAAGCTCGCTAAAAACTGTATTCGGTTCTTCTTGACGCTTATAATAACCGTAACTACGGAGGCTGGGCTACAATTGTCTAAAACATTTAAATATTTAATTTCGACATTATTCTGGTGGGGTAATGCTCAGACGACGACCTAACAGAAATATTCAATTTGAACTGGCTTTTAAAATAAATATTTTATTAAAAAAACGCAGGCCGTTTAATTAGTCGTAAATATTTCTGATATTTTCCAATTTTCTTATTTTTTCCTTTGTGTAAGAACCCTCTACTAAGTACTATAAAACTGAAAAAAAAAAATCGGTTCAGCAAAGGGAATAAGAAGTAAAAAATTATAATCGGTTCAGAAAAGGGTAAGGTGTTTACACATTTCCAAATACATACTTTAAATAGGTAAAAAATATTGGGTTGGAAATATGCTCAGAGGGAATAGAGACTCATTTTTATGCAAGGATGTTCTCACATTTCCAAATACTTTAAATTGGGTAACAAAATATTGGGTTGGAAATATGCTCAGTGCGTCTAACCTGTGAAGCTGCAATTGTTGGTACCTATGTATTAAAAACTTGCATTGCATACATATTTTTTCTACACCAGTATTCTTAGAGGTGTATGTTATAGCTACCTATATTATTTTTGTTTTTATTTGCAGACGCACTATTTTTATTGTTATTGGTATCAGATAGTTGATATTAGTTAAACATCTTTGTGGGGTATTTAGGTGGCGGTTTATTTAAATATTGATTCTAAAACTAAAAATTGTATTTAATACAAAAGTTTATTGGTGAAAACATGAAAAATATAATAGATTAATGGCTGACAAAATGCAGCAGAAATGTTACAATATTGGCCATCACAAAAACTATTTCGCTAATAAATGCCTGAAAATTCAGAATGCTAGTATAATAAAGTGATGGGCACAACAAAATAGTTAATGTCAACAATAAATGACTTTGGTAATATTTTAAATATTTGAGGACATCACAAAAACCACAGACACTAACAAGTTTTTTGTGCCCTTATTCAATACAGCCATTATACAGGTGGATTTATTAAATGTTTTATGAAAATCTATTTCATTGGGTCAAATTGGGCGAATTTCAACAAATTTTAAAGTAATAATAAAAGTTATTTAAAAAACAACATTCACCATCATGATCTCCATTTCACTGCGGACATGCGGCGAAAGGAATGTTAATATGGGGGCCGACCAGGCTGTTAAGTTTATTCTATATGGAAAGGAAAACACTTTTAACTTAAGAAACCGTAATTTTAATAACTTAAGTTATAAATATTTATATTCATCGGGTCAGCTCGATATCTGTAATCCAGTGTAAATACAGAAATACAAAACCGTCAAAGATGACACATAACATTTAATTTTAGACGGAACGTGAAGGTCCGCTGCGAACGACATTTTTAACATTTTTTTACAAGCGACGGCTCGCATCAGCGGCGGAGGACCCGCGCCGCGCGGCGTTCTCGAATGTTACTCGTTTTCTTATAAAACACCAATGAGAACAAATGCGTGTGCTGGGAGTGAGCGCGGCGCGAGATTAGTTGTCGCCGCCCTCAGCGGGCTCATCACCATCGCCCTGCGTGTCTGACGTCCACAGCGTCAGATTGTCTCGCAGCAGCTGCATGATGAGTGTCGAGTCTTTGTATGAGTCTTCATTGAGGGTGTCTAATTCAGCGATCGCATCATCGAACGCCTGCAAGAATAATGATGATCATTATCTATCAAAAAAGGGAAAAATCATAATTATTGCATTGGTATTTATAATATCATTCCTTTATAGGAAGATAATAAACTCTGTTTACAAGAGTTATAAATAAACACTCTGTTGCTGGCTGGATCGAGAATTAAGGGTTAATTGCTTTACACACGGCCATGCTAATTAGTGTTTTTTTATCTATCTCTACATCTTTTTTTTACATTCATGCAAACTGGGGAGAATGCACTAGCAAGAAACTTTAGTTAGTAATTTTACAATATGGTGTCATCACACACATAATTTTCTCTTTTAATAAAAAAACCTGTTTAGCTAAGTGGCACGCTCGCGCAGGGGAGTTGATTATCTCGTAATAAAATACGGAAAAGTTGAGCGCAAGACCGAGTCTGATGGGGTGGGTCGGTTGCATTTTGGCTTTGGCAATGTCGAATGCTTCCTGGTAGGCCTTCTGCGAGTCCTCCACGACAGCTGGGGACAAGCAAGCACATTAATATGCCTAGCGTGCACTTCCCTCTCGTGCCAGCCAGCACAGAGCCTATGCATAACTGACACTAATAATGACCTGTTTGGCGAGTTGACATGCTTTGTCTGGTGAATTTAATATCTCATAATAGAAGACGGAGAAATTTAACGCCAGACCCAGCCTTATTGGGTGTGTGGGCTGCATTTTCGCCTTGCTGATCTCAAAAGCATCTTGGTATGCTTTCTGTGAATCCTCTACAACAGCTGTAATATAAAGTGATGTTAACTTACTGACACTTGGCTTAAAATATTGGTTCAATGCCTACTATACTATTGATTTATAAAATAGTCCATCATATTATTGATATTTGAAACATAAATAATGTCTTATTAATAGTGCCAAATACTTACAATTTCTGGTTTCTCCTGTGGCCACTTCTGCGAGGTACCTATAGTAGTCACCCTTCATTTTAAGGTAAAATACTTTACTTTCTGGATTACTAGCTTTAGGGATAAGGTGCTTGTCAAGTAGACCCTGGAACAAAATAGTATAAAATATAATATTCCACCTCAGATCAAATAAAAAGTTAAGATGGAGCTATCAAGCCATCGAAAGCTCTACTGACAAGATAAGACGTAGTTAACTAATACATTGTGCGTGTAATTGTGTGTTGTACACGGCAAGGCGTAGTTTTAGCCGGCCTCACTTCTTTGTTCGCAAAGTTCCTATTAATTTCGTTCCTATTAGATCTAAACTTTTAATTTCATCTGAGTATTCCACTATGAGTATGTTATTAATAAAAAAAATAATGATTACATAATTTAATAAATAAAAAACTTATTGCATAATGCATTAAACCTATATTAATTTATACTACTGAAATATGCACTGGTACTTAGGCTACTGATCATTTTAGAATAAGGGGACAGTTCAACCTTAATCTTTAATAATTTAAAAAGATTTCTTAAATTGCAGAATGATTAGAGAATATTTGAAGGTAGGGCAACGAACGAAAACGGGATAGCAGCGCGCGCAATGACGCGACGCAATACGTCACCCCACCCTCCCCGCCCGCGGAAACTCCGCACCGCGCCCTGAATGCTCACGTGGTAACCAACATTATAACGCCCATAATTAACAAAAACGTTATGACTGCGGAGGAAATGACCACTGCTAGTAGTCGCTTGCATCACCCCTCAAATTGGCGAGGCACAAATATAATGACGTCATCCGCGTAGGACGGCGGCACCTGACGTTGATGTTCTTCGTGTGGCTATAACTTAGTGTGGCGTTCACGATATACCTAATGGAACCGATAACACTAAGCTATACTAAGCAACAAAAGGTCAAGACTTTCCACAAACATAAATTCTTACCAAAACATCGTAGCAGATTTCTCTGAGCTCCTTTTCTACTTTAACCCTATATTCTTTTGCCATCTGTTGTTTTCTTTCCGAGCCTTCGGTTTTCTGTTCAATGGAAGAGATGACGCGCCATGACGATCGTCGAGCGCCCACCACGTTTTTGTAAGCAACGGAAAGCAGGTTTCTTTCCTCATTGCTTAGCTCGACGCCGGTTTCCGTGACTTCTTTCATCGCGGCCGCCATGTCGTCATACCGTTCAGCTTGCTCCGCCAGCTTGGCGCGTTGCACCAGTTCCTCCTTGTCGACGGACATCGTGGACGATGGGAGAGGATTATTTTACTGATGCCCCTGCAATAAAGTATGAGTCACGAATAAACGACTTAAATTGACAACTAAGGACGATTCATTGTGTGGTAAGATTATCAGAAAGACTAATCGTTTGGGCGTCACTTTCACCAAAGCGAATCGCTTATAGGGTATTTGTCATCATGAATGGACAGAAGGAAGTCGCACCTTAGGTAGAGGCTCGCGGGCGCACTAGCGCAATATGAAAACTGAACTAAGCTCAAAGAGCACTTCTCACGCCAAACGCGACATCGACGCGGCGTCCGCTCGGTTTGACAGCATCTCACAGACTCAAGCTACGAGCAGGCTAGGCACGCGCCGTGTCGCCGCGCCGCCGCTTGGTCACCGCCACTGCGCCAACAGTATTGATCCGGCGACGCGGGATAAACACTCCAGACGAAATACGACTAGCGCGACGATTGCACACCCCTCACCCTCGCCGTACGCCCCTCGTGCACCGCGCCCGTCCACCCGGCGCCTACCTCACGCTACCCTTACCTACCTAACTACCTACCCGCCCACCCACTACCTATAGCTTTTCACGGGTCTCCAGTTACTATGCTATATGGTTATGCTATGCATTTAAAAATTCGAAAGTAGGTACGTTTATAGTGTTTTTGTTTTATTATTGATGAGACATCTTCAATATTTTATAAATATTTGCATGCTTTCCTTGAAAACAAATTTAAAAAAGTATAACTTAGTGCCTATCTGACTTATTTATAGTAAAACACATTTAATTTTATATAAAATTTTGGTAATTATGTATGCTAGGTACAAATTAATGTTACTTTATACTATAGGTGTATTATGGAGTGGGGTGGGAGGTGTTCCAGGGGTCATGACCCCACCCGCCTAATTTGGTAAAACTTATCCGAAGTAGTGCATTTTCTTCAATTGATACATTTTTCATTCCTTTAGATAACGCTAATAATTGTGCTTAGACCATGGAATTTCTCCATTGCTAGAGCTGAAAATTTTGCACTAATTATTTATACATTCATAAAAACCTATGGAAATTTGATATATAAAATTCTTGTGTCACAATGTTAGTTACCATACTCCTCCAAAACGGCTTGACTGATTTTTATGAAATTTTATATGCATATTCAGTATGTTTGAGAATTGGCTAATATCTATTTTTCATACCCCTAAGTGATAAATGTATACTCCATGCGGGTGAAGCTGCGGTCGGACAGCTAGTAATATTTATTGTATTGCCAATTGTGGTTTGTTTATTAATTAACAGCTACATATCAAGCTACACATTTAAAATGAACTCGCATTATAAAAGCTTTCATTACAATAACAGGTCAACTTAAACTGAATTATAGCTATAAGATTGCTATTGTATCTATTATAAATCTAATCTCATTCTTATACCCATCTCTAGTTTTTGTACATTGAACTTAAATTTATACATGTTTCTGAAAACATAAATTTCCACCACATTGAATATATACTTCAAAGGGTGAATACAAATGACATGTTCATTATTAGTATGACATCAATCTTTGAAGGGCAATGTGTCATTACTAGTATAACAGTCACAACTAACATCTTACTGTTGATTCAACAAGATACTGTTGTCAATATATGTAGCTTAGAACACATTTAGATTTGGCATGTCAAATGTAACAAGAGTACTATTTAGAGCCCTATTATCCCATACATAAAACCTCAATCACTAAGAAGCCAAGTTGTATGTCAAGCCAAAATTTGTGCTTCTTTGTACATACTGAATGCTCATTAGCTATTATGTTTATTTTTTTAGACTTAGATTTCCTTTTTCAGAAACGAAATTATATCATTATATTTTTTTGCCATGAGCCTTGAAACACAAGGAACTAAATGTGACAGTCTGATTAATAAATCAGTTCATATACCTAATCAATTTATGAATGAGATAATTATATTCATATAGTCTTGGACATACTAACATTAAGGAAAACTTGGATACAAATTAACATGAGCCTTGAATAGAAATAGGTCCATAATATCTATATCAGTCTATGTGGGATCACATAATTATACACGAGAGCATTGTGCTGTCGGCTCATGTCACGCACGTGCTTACGTAGAAAGCAAAATATTTAAGTAATCAAAGGAAGATAGATACTTCATACTACCAACATGTACCTCTGCTAAGTTACACAACGGAATTTTTGATAAATACCTTAACGTGAGATAGGTGAAAGGAATGTCGTCGAAATCTTCCAGTTATAGTTTAGAACATCCTACAGTTACTAAGACTTCCAATGACATTACATAGTTATTGAATTGAATAAGATAACGACATGACTACGCACGGCGAAGTTACGACGCACTAGCGTGATCGCTAGATCCCTCTATGAATACGCCAACGTTCTACGTGCCCACGCATTCCTAGCGGAACTGAACAAGTTATTCTATAGGTAAATCAATATCACAGCATCAGTTTACAGTCAATCTCCATGATTCTATATAATAATCCAAAAATATAATTCAGTCACCTGTGAAGAAAAATGTAATAAGAGCCAAAAAACCAACTTACGCGGCGGATTTCGTTGGAAGAAACGTCTAATTACCAGAAGAATAAAACTAACCGTACGTTATCAAAGCTAATCCGTTGACTAGGACATAAATGCCGATTACCAAAATTTAGAATATATCTAACCGCACCGTGAAATATCGTGTCGCCGGCTCGGGCAAAATGGCTGCTGCGAGGGGCACTCCTTCCTATGCGTCACAGTCACAGATTTGTGCAAAAACGATTTTTAATCATATACACTTTACGATGAACACTTAAAATTACATTCACTTAGTATAATTTTAGGACACTTACTTGTTGGAAGGGAAAAAAAGTAATTAAACCAGCAAATTACAACACAATATCGGTTTTTGTCTTGCGGTGAACGATATACTACACTGACGGCAGCGGGGCCAGAGGGGAAACAAAAACGGAACAGGGTTCACATTAGGAGTCAGCCATCTTAGATAACTATGGAGAAAGCATAGAACGATTCTAGTAAACCATGTTCATATAGTTATCATTGAATATATCGTTTACTCGCTCTACTTACTAATGAGTAACAGGGATAGCGAGGGAAATGAATTTTAGAAAAATGTGTCTGTGGTTACTTGGTATGGTAACAGGAAGTTAGTGTTCTGGCGGGCACTTTTAAAATGACAAGCTATTCAAGACATCGTCTTGAATGCAAACCTCATGCAACCTTAAACTTTTATGTAATGAAAGACCTTAGATAATTAATAAAATCGCGATTGTCACCCATAACATTGGGGTTGGCAGAGACAAAATATTAATGATAGCATCCTCCTCTCTTCTAAGTTGCCGTACCCTGCAGGGGAGGGTAGAAAGTAGGAGGACCATCTCAGTGTATTTAAAATTAAATGTCCATTGAAAGGGAGCAAATTAAGGTGGCGCTATAGTAGCAAGTGGGAGAATTTTAAAAATTTATTTATTTTTATTTCAGGAGTTTCATAGGTTATTATTTACTAAATTACAGTTTAGTTTGAGATTTTAAATACTGCATATTTCTTAACTACAGAAGTCAAGAGAAATATTAAATTTTTCAACTCAGCACACTTCACTCTGCATATAACTGCTACATTCATATCATTTCCACTTGCTACACTAGCGCTAGTTCGGTGAGTGTTCGAACAATAATTTGCTTTAAACAAGTGGACACTTTTTCGACTAATCCCCCATACAAGATGGTCCTCCTTACTTTCTACCCTCCATACCCATAATATACCTTTTGTGATACTGTAACATTTAACAATTTATGGAGTGCATTAAAGATATTGAGTATAATATAGGTGCCTTAAAACCCCCAAAAAAAAAAAACAAACAAAACCCCAAAAACCCAAATTACCGACGTAGCTCAAAAGGCCGCGAAGCTTAAATGGGACTGGGCAGGCCATGTCTGCCGCATAACGGATGAACTGTAGGCTTTTATTGCACAGAACTGAAGCCCTGAGACGGTTAACCAAAAACGCGGCAGGCCACGGAGGAGATAGCGGGATGACCTGGATGCATTAGAATTGGAAGAATTGGAAGGAGGTGGCACGGCACTGGGAAAAGTGGAAAAAGCTGAGCAAAAGCGGAGGCTTTTGCTCAGCTTTCTTCCACCTCCTAGGGGGAGCCCCAGGAGGTTTTAAGTAGGTAGGTATTTTACGTGTTGCAGACACCAACAGTTTGTTCGAAATAAGTAAGCCGATCGGAAGTTGTCTGCAAGTGGTTTAGAAGTGGTAAATTTTAAAAGAACCACCCAACCACAACACCGACTCTGGTGTAAAGATAATTAGAGTCGTATATGTTTCGATATTTATGTATTAAAACACTTAATTAAACGATTTTATCACCGCGGTAGTTGGGAACGGCTAACTTCCGATAGGCTTACTTATTTCGAACAAACTGTATATCATAGTGTAATAAAATGTAATAGTGGTGAAACTCAAAAAATAAAAATGTTGCAAAAACGGGAAAAAAGATTCCTTTTGAGCACTTCCATGGCGTGAACGGTTAAAGTTATGCAAAAACCTGGTCTTCATCACAAGTATTTTATGTTGAACAAAATTGCCCTTGACATCACTTGATTTCAAATTTTCAATGAATATCTCAGGATATATCATTAAGATATACACATCTAACTTTACGCCAAGGTTGCCAACCGTACGAGCTTCATCGTACAAATACGAGATTTGTGGTCTTCCGTACGAGATACGTACGTACGAGGACACTATCAACCTCGTACGCACGGCTACACATCAAGCTATACATAACCAGTTTGCGCTGGTCTCCTATTATGTGGGAAGCCACGCGAGATATACAACGCGAGATCAGCTTATACTGGATTTGTATAGGTTGACCTGTAGCTGTGTGTACATACGAGATTTTGATAATATGGTCATACGAACATTTTGCATCTCCATTATTAAATTGTAATAGTAAAAACTAGTGCCATCAATTAGAATTCATAGGAACTTTTTACAACGAAAATTTCACAGCCGCATTTACGCAACGATTTGTCTTTGGTAGCTATCCCGTCAACCGGGAAATCCCCGACTAATACAACATTTCTTTCTTCGCGTAAAAAAAATAAAAAAGAAAAATTATACCGTTTTGAGGCCATACCTCAATTCATTACAATTTGGCCCTGAGATCCCCATCTCCTTTGTAATAGTTTATTACATTGAGTATAACGTCCTAAATCCAAAAGTTTATTAGGCACTAATTTTGGTTTTATTTATTTATTTATTAAGGCATATAAACAATAATAACATAAACATTGGTAAGTAGCAAATAGTGGGATATGGACATATGTTAAAATCAATAAAAGATATGCACAGCATTTACAATTAATAAGCTTCACAATAGAATTTAAAACCGCATAATCAAATATATTCACAAACAGGTTGTTATACTAAATTATTTTATGAAACTAAGTTTTAGTATGTTTTAGATGCATAATAAAAATGTACGAGGTTTGAAAGCCAAAATACGAGATTTTTAGCTGCATAATATGTACGAGGGACGGTTGGCAACCCTGCTTTACGCGGACTATGGGTGAGCGCCACTCAACCCGATTCAGAAATCAATACTACCACATACTAACACATAGATTAATTTGAACTTACAAACATTATCACCTGTAGGAACGTAAGACCTTGCAAAATGTTTTTTAGTGACAACCCTTATTATAGCTATTTTCAGTGTAGTCCGTTTTAAAATCTCTTAGACCGAATTGACACATGCTAAATGTCATATTTACAAATAATGTTCGCAGTATTTGTAAATTTGACATTTAGCATGTGTCAATTCGGTCTAAGAGATTTTGAAACGGACTATAGACGATTGTCGGCATTTAGAGCCCAGACAAAGGAGTGCGTTCACTGTTAGATGCTGTGGTTAGATGTTATTACATTACGCCTATAATTATATAACACCGCGTTTTCACTGACTACAAAACATGCTGACACGCGGGGTAAAAATATATCATTCCATAATTTATAATTTGTTTGTTATCTGTTAGAGAATGCCTAAGGCATTAAGTCCGCCTCTGTACTCTGTGTGCATAAAGTATTAAATAATTTGTTCGAAATAAGTAAGCCGATCGAAAGTTAGCCGTTCCGAACTACCGCGTTGATAAAATCGTTTAAATAAGTGTTTTAATACATAAATATTGAAATTAGTAAAAAAAAATGTGAAACATATACGACTCTAATTTTATTATCTTTACACCCTTTACACCGACTCTTTCTATTAAAATTTACCACTTCTAAACCACTTGCAGACAACTTCCGATCGGCCTACTTATTTCGAACAAACTGTACTTACTCTGTGCGTCTGGGCCTGGCAATAGGGATTATTATTTAAAAAACAAGGTTTTTTATGAGCGATTATAATTTAAATAAATAAAATCGGTATTTTTATTTTAAGCATCCGCTTTTTCGAATTTTGCTAATGGCACCTACTTAAAATTACAAGAAACACCGCTATGACGGGGGAGGGGGGGTTCGTTTTGTTATTACATACATTGCATTATCAAAAAAATCGATATTTTAATCGATCGATTTTTTTTAAAGAAATAAAATTATTTTTTTAAATAATCGATTTTTTACCGTAAAGTTACATCCCTACCTGGCAATTATTAACATTTCTGTTGGTCTTTTGGCGGGAATTTGAATTGAAAGGGCGCTAAAATTTGCTAATTTGAAAAAAAAATATTATTTTTGTGTATATTACAGTTAAAATTCGATTAATAATTTGTAAATAATCGTTTTGTAAATAAATATAATGTTAACCAGTGAGGCCGGGGGTGAAAACCCCCCGGCCACCAAAGGCCCGGGATCTTCGGGCAAGCGAGCCAGAAAAATGAACGAAAATGATGGTGTTAGCGGCGGTGGTGAGGAAAGTTTGAACTGTTTACCTTTTCTCAAACCTTAAAATTAAAATTATAAAAGACTGTACCCTGAAAATTCTACAAAATATGAATTCAAAGTGTTTGTTGAAAGCAGTAATAATGAACGATTGGGCAACAAAAGTCCCATTTACCTTAATCATATATTCACGGCAGAAATTAAAGGAGTAGTGGCCATTCACAGAGTGAACGCGAATAAAATTGCGGTTATATTTAAACAATAAAATACTGCCAACAATTTTTTGGCAAATAATGTTTTTCTGGGAAGATATAAATTGAAGGCATTCATCCCAGCAGCTCAAATTGAAAAACTGGAATCATCCGATATGTTCTAACTAACATTTCTAATAAAGAACTGTATTGCAAATTATCTTCCACCTATGAAAACCTGAATATATATAACCGTTCCATTTGATTTTACGCATAAGATCCTGCCGCTCCCGCGCCACCACCGCCGCCGCCCCGCTGCCCGCATAATTCGAGGCAGAGGCCTTAAAATCACAAGAATTTTATTCCATTATATAAAACATACAATTGAAAAATTGTAAAGACGAAGAAAATTAAGACTTGGCTATAAAACATACAGTTGAAAAATTGTAGACGAAGAAAATGAAGACTTAGCTTTATTGTAAAACATACAGTTGAAAAATTGTTAACCTTTTGGACGCCATTGTCACATATATGTGACAAACGAAATCTTACCCTGAATATTATGAATTGACTTGGTCCGGTTTACTTATTGCATAATATCGTCCACGCCATTTTAACTCTGATGTCACTTATAAGACATTACAGCACGCGCGCGAACCAATCCCTGTTTTCTCTCTGAATTTAAACCAATTACCAAGCATGTCTATTTGAAACATCGCAAGTGATTCGAATTTTGAATCGTCGTCATTTGGTTAGAAGTAGGTCCACTTTTTGAGCGGAATTTGTTCCATATTATGAAATAAACAATTTAATCATTACTTTAGTGTGTTTTCACTAGGTACCTTGTGTAATTTGACAGAAAAAGTGGCCTGGCGTCAGGGGTACGGCGATACGTTTATACTCTGGCGTTCAAAAGGTTATGACGAATAAAATGAAGACTTGGCTTTATATAAAACATACAGTTGAAAAATTGTAAAGATGAATAAAATGAAGACTTGGCTTAAAGGACTATGCATCCAAGCCAAAACCAATATAAAAAAAAAACATTTCTGTCACTGACAAATTGATTGACAGTTTGACATTTGACATTAGGTTTCGTGTTACGGTCTTATATTACGTCAAGCACGTGAATTTTGTTATTTTGAGGTTATACTTGTATATTCTAGATTCTAGCCCAGTGTTTTTACATATGATATATCATATGTTACATATGATTTAAGCTCGTTGATTGTCAGATTTACGTACTGCGATAAAATTACATAATGCCGAAATCAAAAAGGGATAAAAAAGGTAATTATACCCTTACAACCATGACCATGCTTACAAATTCCATACGAAGCTTGTTATAAACGTATAAACATACATCACTCTTGTATTCTGAAGATCTATCCAGAAGTGTACTAATGAACACCCACAGTTCGCCGGTATGTTTATGTCTCATGTAATAGAGACGGCGAGCCTATTAACCAGGCACAAATCACAACTGATATGATAATATGATTTTTTATGCATTTTATGTTTTTTGTGGTATGAACACTTATTTTATTTATGACTATAACTTTGTGTAGTTAAAACATTTTCCATTACATACATACAGTTTGTTCGAAATAAGTAAGCCGATCGGAAGTTAGCCGTTCCGAACCACCGCGGTGATAAATTCGTTTAATTAAGTGTTTTAATACATAAATATCGAATTCAGTAAATAAAATAATTAGAAATCTGGAACTTATACGACTCTTATTATCTTCACACCGACTCTTTCTATTAAAATTTACCACTTCTAAACCACTTGCAGATAACTTCCAATCGGCTTACTTATTTCGAACAAACTGTACGTAACCTTTTTTCCCAAAGGAGTAAGCAGAAAAAAAAACATAGCAAATGATGTTCTGCCATTTGTTACAATTCTTGCTTTACTTCTTTTGCTTCATCCACATCCATTAATATTCTTCAGAGCAATACGTACAAAAATAATATTAGTGGTTTTTTAAATAAATAGCTTATTTTCTTGCAGTTTCTTTAACAAAAACAAACAAAAAAGGATTATTACTTAAACAAAAAATAATAGAAGAAATAAGGAACTCACTGTCTAAATATGAACATATATTTCTATTTACTGTTGATAACATGCGCAACACAAAGTTGAAAGACTTGCGCAATGAATGGAAAGACTCGAGATTCTTTTTTGGCAAAAATAAAGTCATGGCTGTTGCACTTGGAAGGACGAAGAGTGATGAAGTTGAAGATCAATTAAATCTGGTAAGTTAATGTATGACTGCTTTTGTAAAAGAATATCAACTGTCCTTCTTCCCTTATTTGTAAGCTCATTGTTAAGCTCTGTGAGCAATTTTATGAAATGCAAAAAGTTCATTTTCATACATTTTCTTTCATATAATTTACTATGAAAACTATTGTATCATACTGTTCATACTCGTAAGCCTTCCAAGATGTGTGCGTTACCCCAGCAAAATAAAGATGAATATAATTATTTAAATGTTATAGATTATTTAGAAGCGGCGGTAGCCTAAGGCTAGGGCATCGGACTTGCGATCACATAGTTGCCGGTTCGAACCCCACCCATTGCAAATTTGTTGCAGCTATAGTTTTTTCACAAAAACATTTCCTGCTGGGGTAACATAGGCAGCAAGGCATTTTCTTTTTTAATGGGAATATTGAAATTAGCTATTATAATTAGTAGTTGTAAGGTAAATGTTGCAGCTTATATTTGGTATTTCTTCAGCTGCGAATTTATTTGTGATCCTGCTGGGGTAACTTATGGGGCTTTGGATCTCTCTCTCTCTGTCTCTATAAATTTTAGAGGATAGCATAAGGTACGTACTGTAGTTAATTATTATAAATTAATGTTATAACTATCTCGTAAATTATTGAATTACTATGCTGTAATTACAGGTATAAAACTGACCTATATAAGCAACTAATTACTATACTATATCATTCAATTTATGTATCCACATACAGGTTTTTTGGTGGCCAAATAACTAAACAGGGTCAATGTGCAGAACTCAATTTCATCATATTTTGTTAATAACTAGTTGCGAGACTAAGAAAACTTCATACATTTGGAGGCAGTTACAAGCTACAAAATAATGTTTAAATTCTTTAGCACTCTTATTCAAAGCGTTAGGACCTATTGAAGTATTTTTATATTTAATTAAGTAACCTTGAATGTTGCATTATTTTGTTTTTTTTTATTGCACTACCAATTCTTATAAAGCCATGTTGTTCCGGCCTACGCCTATAGTCATAATATTACCGTACTAACGTACCAAGGAAGGTTGCTAATTAAAACGTGCAGGCGTCAACGCAGATATAATTAAAACCAACCGCCATCTTCACTTCTTCTTTGTCGACCGCCGTGATACGAACAGATTGTACCTAAATTTTATTTTCTCTAAATAGTATGTATTCTAAATCCAAAATTACGTCATTATTATTTCAGAGATTATTTCAGAGATCCAGCAAAACCACAAACGTTACTCCAGCAGGATCTTGAATAATTTCGCAGCTGAACAAATACCAAATATGTTGCAACATTAATAGATATTAAATTGTATACATAATATTTATTTCAATTTTCCCATTAAAAAAGAAAATGTCTAGCTCGATAAAGTTACCCCAGCAGGAAATGTTTTTGAAAAATAACTAATATGCTATAAGTACAGTTTGTTCGAAATAAGTAAGCCGATTGGAAGTTAGCCGTTCCGAACTACCGCTGTTTCTTGTTGTTTACTGTTTTAATACATAAATATCTAAATTGGTAAATAAAATAATTAGAAATGTGAAACATATAGGACTCTAATTATCTTTACATCTACTCTTTCTATTAAAATTTACCACTTCGAAACCATTTGCAGATAACTTCCGATCGGCTTACTTATTTCGAACAAACTGTACAACAAATTAAAAAATGTTACTAATTATCTATAGGTACATTTAAATAATTATTTTCGACATTATTTTGCTGGGGCACACTTCCAAGACAATATTAGAGACACAATGTAAAATCGATTGATCCAGTCTTTGGAGGCTGGAATGTAGGTTGCAGAATAAAAATGTATTTTTTTTATTATGGTTTTACAGCTATCTAAAAAATTAAAGGGTCAATGTGGCTTGTTGATGACAAACAAAGATGTACCCGATGTTTTACAATGGTTCAAAGAATTCCGTGATGCAGAATATGCACGTGCTGGATTTGTCGCTACTAGAGACGTGATACTACCTCAAGGGCCCCTGGCTGACTTCTCACACACAATAGAACCACATCTTAGACGACTTGGTCTACCCACATCATTGGAAAGAGGGGTCATCAATCTTATCAAAGAATATCAGGTACTTGCAGTTATAATCTATTGCAACCAAAACGTATGGTGAAAAACCTGCCATTCAATAGCTTAGGCTGAATAATTATTAAAAAAAATAATGGTCAAATTGTAATGAAATTTGTAAATTGTCTTTAATCCTTGTACAATGTCGATTTTAGTAGGTTCTCTGCTCCAACAATTAGGTCAAAACAATCTGCGGTCCTATCGCGTATGTGGTTGCCAAAACTTTCTTGGGAGTCCTCAACTCCTTTGGTTTTGCAGATGTCCATGGGCAGCGATGACTACTTACCATCAGGTAGCACGCCTGCTCGTTTGCAGTGTTATCCTATAAAAAAAATCCTGATCCCTAACCAAAATATGTGACAACCTAACCAACTTACCCCCTGTGGTATTATCATATTTTCTGGTTTGCGGTAATAAGACATTATTATTATTTTTACCATTAAGAGGGCTGACCCGAGGACACAACACATCACATACTGGAGCTATGCCAAGACTTACCAGAGGGTCAAGGCTCATTCAAACATATATTTTATGATCCAATTTTCATGTACCTTTAATAATTTGAAGTTTACCGTATTTGTACTATCTCAGGTTTGCAAAAAAGGAGCTTCACTAACACCAGAGCAAGCAAGTATTTTAAAACTCTTGGGTATACAAATGGCTAAATTTAAAGTTGTCATAAAGTGTCACTGGACCAAAGGGAAAGGTTACCAGAAAGACCTTGACATACCTAGTGATGACGAAGGCGATGATGATGAAGTTGAGGAAGAAGATGCCATGGAAGAAGATGAAACATAGTGTTTAAGTATTGCGACATAATATAAATGATTTAAATTTCCCGTTTTACAACTTTTCATTCTTAACTTCAACCTCAAACAATATGACACTTTCTTACTTTTCGTGGTATTGTCTTTTTATATTTTATCTTCAATCTGGACAATAGACCGTTGAAGGTGCGACGACATAGTAAAGGTGGCGGGGACGGAATGGACCAAGAGTATCCTAGAACGGAAACGAATGGAAGTTGCGTACTGCAACCTAGCAGTGGAGAGCAGCGGGCTGTCAATGATGATTATTTGAATGTTTGAGTTCTTGTTAGTCATTTCTGATTTTCATGAAATTTCGTAAAATAGTATGAGACCAGAAATATGTAATTGAAAAAACTAAAAAACGCTTTAAAACACACTTAACATTATTAAAGAATTATATAAATGAATATCTATGCATTATACGCTTGTCAATATTTCAGCTTCATTTGACGGAATTAGTTTCACGGAATTTATAGGATATTCTAAAATTTACATAATCCTAATTTTATGATAATTCTAGTCACAAAATATACCAAAGTAATTTTTTTACCTCAATCGGAATCAATTCAATTCAATACAAATTCAAATAATATTTTGTTATTTCTAAAAATATTTATTGAAACAATCACAGAAACAATAAATTATTTAAAAAATATATACCATATTCTAATTAAGTATACATATTATATAGCTACTATTACAAATCAATGTTTCAAAATCATTAAAGGTGTTGATTACAAAGAATATAATAAATCTATCAGAAGCTAAGCCTCCAGATTTTTACGAATGTGTATTGCTTTAACACAAATATAACTTAGCACATACAAATAGGTAATCACAGTATAAAAATAAAGCATCGTAATCAGTCGACGACATCACAGCTTACATAATCGACGGAACCAAAACTGAACTTCGATTCCTTAGTAAACTAAATCTGCGAACTATTTACCGTTGTTTCAGTTTTAGCAGAATATATTATTACAATAATATGAATCAATTCGTCAAGTCATAACTGTTACACTAGAACGTAAGGACTTTCAAAATTAATATTCCGTTAGACACATCACAGGACAACCATCAAACTTACATAGCACACACGAGACACTACTTCTTTTTGGTATTTTCTACAGTTATACTTTTACTAATTGCATAAGAAACTAAACGACCTTAATCTAAACCAGCCGAAATAAAACTACAATTCCAGCAGTCTACGTATTTCAAATTCTTAGATAATATAAGTAATGGAATAGCCAGTTGTTTTTGCTTTTCAGAATTCAGTCTGGAAAGCGAAGCCGTATTTATTGAATAAATAGGCACGTTGATATAATATATTATAATTCAATCTTATGTTCAAAGTAGCAATGCAAGAAGCATTGAAATTATATTTAAGATAGTACTTATCATCTCCATCCACTTGCCTTGACCTATATTTAATAGGAACGAACTCGACTACTCTGAACACCATAGTCAATTGCTATTCGACGATAGAACTGTTTCGGGGGTGTTGCCTCTGGGATATTGTTGATAAAGTACAAACACAGACAACATTTTTTCGCACGTGTCAGGTGTTGGTATAGCACAAAGAGGAGTCCTCAAACATAATAACGTGATTAGTGTTGCTTCGGTGGAGGTGGGGATATGGGAGGCAGCTCGACGATGGGTAGTGGCTCGCGCCAGTATACGGTCTGCGAGAACTCGTCGCTGGGCTCGCACTGCGCTGGCGGGAACACCTGGTCCACCAGTACGGACATGTGAGAGTATCTGTGGGGAAGAATTTTTTGTTATTATGATGTTGACTTACTTATGAAATTATTTATTTATATAAAAAAATCGGCAGTTTAAGAGGCATATATTCCATTTGTATTTGAAAGTTTTTTTTTTTCTATTATAAAATAATCCATACTAGGTTTTCTTGGAAACAGTCTGTTATGGAGAAAATGTTTCAGCAGTAATTTGCCTGAAACCTCTACCTGCTCCTTTGGTGATAACATTTATTTAAATAGTATTATATATGCCTGTGAAAGTAATAGAACAGTCTCGATTTAGTTTTTCTTAAAAGTTATAAGCTAAATAATATTTATTTCTAAGATTGTTTAAACAAAAACGCCGTTATTTATACAGGGTTTCATGCAATCCCTTGGTGTAGATACAAACATAGTGAGTTCTGCCTGTAACATATGTGTATTTATAATGGTAACGAAAAAACATTTTAGTGTAAGTTTTGGTGCAGATGTGAAGGAAAATAACGAGTCCCACAAGAAACCAGAGAAAATAGCAACATAAACCTTAGACAAACACAACACAGAAAGAAATTAACACGGATGACATGTCGATGATTGCAAGTTATTTGTCAGTATTATTTATTTTTTAGTATCCAGCTCGTATGGCGTTACAGAAAATTTTGGTTACATGGTATTAATTTTGTATTTTTAAATGAGTGAATGTGCGGCCACAAACGTGATCAAGCCTTACGTCATTCAATTCGGCTTACCGGCTTAATATCGTGTACTCACTAATATCTCATAACTAAAATGATATAATTTTGACACCTAAACCTCGCGCTAGCTAATTATTATTTCTGTTTTCTGTTGTGGGAAGAAATCATCGACCATGTCACTTTGCACGTGGTAACTGAAATAAAAATATAATACTCAATAAAGTGAGTACGATATGGTGTTAGTGACTAGGCAACGTGATACAGTGGCGGAAAGCTTTACATAAACGTTCGACTACTTACGTAGATTGGAATGTCTGAGTCAATTCATGTTTTAGTTCACCCTTATAATTGATAGTGAAAATTCTCACGATCGGAATGCCAACTGCTTGATATGCGCATACATCCTGTAGACAAAAAATATAGGTACATAGTAGATAACTATAATTGAAACACTGAAAATTGCTGCAGGTGATTAAATAATCGCTGTAAGGATTATGGTGTTGAAATCTCTTTCCACTTACGTTGACTCTGTTTCCGTAACCGGCATAGAAGGGATTCGATCCTTGCGGAAATAGCGCCTTGATGTCGGCGAGGCACTGGATCTTAAACTCCTCGGGTTTCTTCTCGATAACTTCACGGTGGAACGCGCGCAGTAGCGACGTGGGGTTGAGGAGCAGAGGCCCGTCCGGCAAACAAACCTCCCCCTGTCTGATCGAGCGGAGATACTCGCGCGTTACCTGCCACAAATCGATAGTTGTTAACATTTTTAATTTTTCTTCTTTTTTTTCTATGAAATCCCCAGTAGGATCTTGGAGTTTGCATGTGTGCTCGATAAATGGGCAACAAGCTCGCTCCATATACCCAACATACTTAAGAACTGTGGGCGTTGAGTAGTAAACCTGTGCTTATTATTTGCAGACAATAGTAATTTTCGGTCCACTTACCCTAGCTTGTCCGATAGCCCGCGCAGATAAGTACAGTAACTGGTAGCCGTTATTCTTGATCTTAGTAAAAAGCTGCGCTACACCTGACTGAGCCCAGTCCTTTCCCACCAATGGGAAGATGTGCCCCAAAACATCAGACCTGAACATTTTTTAAAATCTTTCATAAATATATTCTATCCTAAATTATGTTTAGTGACAAAGTATTTCATGCTCGCGTCATAATAAATGCGTCATACTTGGTGATTGTTCCGTCAATATCAGAGATAACAATCTTGTCGTCGTATCGCCACCGGAAGACGTTACATTTGCATCGAGTCGTGCCCTGATACGCCGTGGTCACGCTGAACACCATTTCATTCATGCCTTCACGAAGATTTAGGTTTTTCTGAAGAACAAAATACACATTAATGGGTTTAATTACATTCAAGAGAAAGATTATTAATCTAATCAGTTAGACCAATATAATAGGGACTTTTGAATTGCCAAAAACTAGGTCAGTATTAAAAAAATATTGAAATCTCACAATTTGTTCAGATGAAAGTCGCAACGTTTTTCTAAAGGACGAATGTCTTCGATTCGGCCTATTTACATGTCCATCTTGATCGGAATCAGACGAGCTGTCATGTCGATCCACTGAAATGAAAATAAATTAAAATGTTTTAAATACATAATTATATGTTACGTAAAGGAATTTTAAAGCATGTTTTTAAGATGCTTACCTTGATCCTTAGTTTCATTGATTTGTGGTAGTTGCTCGGGACCATCCTCAAGGAACTCTCTAGGATCAATCTCTTCAACAATATCTAGTTCTCTAGCTTCGTCTGGTTTCTCATCAGCAGAGGTCTGCTTCTCCTCATGTGGTTCACAAACCGTAACAGTTTTGGGTTCAGTTGCAATTTCAATTTGTGCCATGGTTTCTTTTGTTATGTCATCTTTGGGGGGCGACTGCTCAGTGCTAAAGAAGTAAGTGAACAAAAAATTCTTAATCATATTTATAAATACAAGCAAATCTATTTGTTTTTGTTTATACAAATATTGTTTGAAATAGACGGCTCATGAAAATCAAAAGAATGAGATAAATTCTGCTTCTTGCTGTCTTAATAATAATTTATTTATATATTCTTTATTGTACACCACATATTAAATAATTATGTATTACAAAAAAACTTAAAATTGACATAAAACACTTACATAAGGTGCACTACACACGATAATATACTATAAACCGTAACGTCAATGTACTGTGTTTAATTATGCTTCCCCGCGCAGTATACGCTTAGTGAGAATAGTTGAAAATAGCCTGTCTTTTCGCGGTTCAGTGCCGTCGAGTTTACTCCAAAACTAGAAGTGGTCGGCTTACCGCTTGGCCTCGGCGTTGGACCGCCGCCAGCTCCACCACGAGTAGCCGCGCGGCTTGGCCGTGCTGTCTGACGGACGCGACTGAGACTCGTCCTTCTCAGAACTCTTCTCTAGAGCTTCTAAGACTCGCTGAAAAATAAAAACATATACTGAATTGTTACAGCGCACGCTCTGTCACTAGTCAGGTTAAATAATAATAAAGTTGAAATGTTCGTAAGTGGAAGGTACTAACGTTGGGCAGCGGGCGCCTGTAGGCGAGCAAGGAGAGGAGCAGCGGGCCGGCGCTGCGCCAGGGCAGCGCGCGGCCGGCCAGGCGCACCACGAGCCGGCCGTCGGCCGCCAGCGCCCCGCCGCGGACGCAGAACTCCTCGAACGACAGCGCGCGCGACACCCGCTCCTCTTGCACGTACACTCCCACTTGGCCCCTGGACAACAACCCACTCTTACACTCTACTGCTCGTGCCTCAACTGGTAAAACACGTCGCTACAGTTCGGTTGGTTTTCGAAACCGAATGGCAAGTCGCTATAATCCACTGTGACGGGTTAAGTGCGGCAAAGAGCAAATATTGTACTGTTCGAGTGCTTACTTGGCTAGAAATTTTTCATCATCATCCGAATCCAGTGTAGGGGGCTCTAACGACGCAGGTGACTGTGGTAGCGAGGGACCATTGCCAGACTCGTACTCCTCTTCCGTAGGACCGGTGTTGGTGTGACTCGCTCCTGCTGCACCTAAGCAAATTGTAATGCAGACCTTATAATATATACAAGTACAACAATTATAATTATCTGATATTTGCAATACTGCAGTTACTTTTGGGATCAAAAACTTGGTTCGCTTTCGTCATAAAATAAAAATATATAATATTATGTAAAATATAATTTTAGTGACATTCGTCAAATCTGATACTAATTGCAAAAATGATCTTGGCAGTGCTTAACTACCAATTTAGAACTTACAAATGATCTCACCAGATCGATATCTGACGGCGTGGTGTTTCGGGAAATAAAGATCAGGGTCGACTTGGCCTCTGTCCAGATCGTCCA